>OV816029.1:104813538-105271038 GCA_929113105.1 Agrypnus murinus | reverse complement strand
ATGTATATGCATGCTTATACACTATACAGTGCTGTGAGACCCTATGGTTGCAGTGTCATCTTGGGCAGTTATGATGTGACAGACGGACCGTCAATGTATATGATTGATCCATCTGGTGTGAGCTATGTAAGTCTTTTAGATTCTACAGTCTTAAGAAATTATCTTGTAATGCTTATTGATATAGGGATATCATGGTTGTGCTGTGGGAAAAGCAAAACAATCTGCAAAAACAGAAATAGAAAAACTAAAAGTAACAACTATGTCAATTAGAGACCTTGTTAAAGAAGCTGCAAAGATGTAAGGATTTCATGCAAGCCTGCTACAGACATAACAATTTCAATTTAATAATTTATGTTGCAGTATTTATCTAGTGCATGATGAATTAAAAGATAAAAATTTTGAACTGGAGTTGTCTTGGGTATGTGACGAAACACAAGGAAAACATGAAAGAGTGCCCAATAATGTTTTCGTCGAAGCTGAGAAATGTGCAAAGCAAGCGATGGAAGCTGATTCAGATTCTGATACAGAAGATATGTAACATTATTATTTTAAGTAAATGTAAAGTATTTTGTACTGCTAGATTTATTACACAAATACAAATAATTTTTCATCAAAAATGAAAAACCATTCAATTTCCATTTAATTTGTACAGTTGCAGGCAAGGGTTGTTTGTTCTACAATTTGTTAATACTTAAAAGTTTTATACTCGCTTTATAATCTGATGAATTGGATAATTAAATAATAAAATCAATGATAACCGTAAATATTGTTTTATGAAAATATATTTTGAAACGTGATGAAAGTATATAATTATAATAACTAGCTTTTCCCAAAAGAAATACATTTGTTTCTTAAACCTATAAGTAAATGCCACCATGAGGTGAAGTTCACAATCAGATGTCTTTCTGTTTCTGCTCTCCCACTTAACCTCATACTTGTCTCATTTTACAAAAAATAACATGTAAGTTGATGTTTACAGAAAATAATGTTATTGGGGTGTGCCAAAGATCGACCTGCATTCTATCGGAATTTTATTAAAGTTAATTAAGCGGTAGGATAACTGTCAAATTGGAAGGTTATGTTACAACTAACGCATGCATAGTCACTTACCACCTGTCGGCGCTATTTTGTCTGGTTTTGTTACGGTACAGTGCCATCTATATTTATTGACACGTCCCAATAAGCACAGTAAAACCAAATACTTAGGATTATTAATACTGGAAACTTATTTTGAAAAATACAGGGCTCCCACGTCCTAAAATACCTAAAATAATGACTAAAAAAAATCCTAAAATAAAACTAAAAACTGTATCGTATTATCCGTGTTGATTTGGCGATTACAGTCCGGAAAATGCAGTTTTACGGTCTCGCAAACAAATGAAGGATTTAAGATTACCGATATCACGAGGGCAGAATTGTAAAAAGCATCACAAATCACGCAGTGTTCACCCCACGATCACGTGGTCGACTCGAGAAATTTATCTTATAACAGAAACAACTGATGAACTGGAATGATTCAGTAGCGTTACAAAATGTCCTTTAAGAAGGCTAACGTTGATGCTTAATGTGTATTCGATTATAATCGAATACACGTACAAAATAGGGAAAATTAAATTAATTTATACTATAAGAACAATTATTATTAACATCCAAGTTGAATTATTTCATTCCACCTATAAAATACTATTCGACTCACAGTTAGGCATATTTTTGTTTTCCATGTAACATGGATGCAAGTAAACAGCAAAAAATATAAATAAAATTAAACATATGAAAGCAGAAGTATTGTTATAAACAAAAATCCTTAAGAACTACTATAATAGTTAAGTAATTCCTTTACAACAGTAACAAATTGTTTATACATTAATTGTTTTATTGAAATTGGTAAATTATTATACAGTACGATTCCTAATATATAAAAAGGATTGCCATCATTTAATATCGGTTTTATGCACTTAAAAATGTAAATTAACACCAGTTATGATTTGTGTAGTTATGATTATTGATTTGAAACGAGAAACATTCTTTTTCACAAATTGTAAATCTTCAAAATTGGTTATTATTTGAAAATGCTGATTTAGAAGAAGTTATATCTCGGTAGCTCATATTGAACATATAACGAACAGCCCTTTTTTGGATGATAAATAAATGAACAACCTATTTTTATTATTGTTATGTATTATTATAATATATGTTCCAATATGATTTCATTATTAAGCGTTTATCACTAATGTGTGTATTATTTATATGTCGACATTAATTTTTCATAATTTACAGATTAACATTGTTTTTATTCATATAGTAACAAATATTTAAGTTCAAGTAATTATAATACAAGTAATTGTATTATAATATTTCCTTCCTAATAATGAAAATGTATTCATTACCCTATGCCATTTAAAACGTAATGAGGTTTTAATTATAACTCATTATTAGGGTTGAATAGATACTTTCAACGATGATAAATTTACATAATGTTAAAAAGTACTATCCGAACGTACGCTACTGACTTTTTTAAAGCGTCCCTGGTAATACGATATTCTGCTTACATTCTTAGCTTATCGTAATGTTCTCACAGCTGATGTGCACGCGTTCATTTATATGTTAGGGTATAGTATGACTAAAGAATTTTCCCGGATTTAAATAAAATAAACTGATAAACTTAAATCAACTGAACAAATATTTAGTATTCAGTTACCATGGACACTCGTTCTTCATAGATGTCTATGTTTTGAATTCAACTAATAGTTGACATAGATGCTCGGTTTTCATAGATGTCCATATTTTAAATTCGGAAATTTATTTTATATAATTTTTTTAATTAAACCAATAATCCAATAATTACAGAATAAAACTAGTGAGAATGCGCAGAGCTAGCATTGCCATGACGAACAAAAACAACTGTATACTTAATACACTAATTTATTTTTTAAAACTAATGTTGGCGAGTTGTCATAAAAACTTAAATTCTAAGTCCTAAAATTTTTCGTTTAAAAAAAAATGTTGCTAAAAATGTTTATTTTTTTCGTAAATTTTAAAATAATACAAAATTTTTTATTTTTCAAAAATTTACCGAAATCTTCGGTGGTCATTTTGACCACTTTCCCGAAGAGATACAAAAAAATGTTTCAACCAAAAGTTTTTTAGAATTCGATGTACTATAAGATTCCAAAAGAAAAATTCAAAAAAGTCAACAGGGAAAAAGGCGACAGACAGACTTCACGAATTCAGAGACGAACTTTTTGTTCGTCGATAAAACATTACACTAAACATCCTGGAAATGTTCTTACAGTCTCGTTTTGATGTTACGGACTTGGCTCCTTCGTTGCCTTGTCTGTAATGCCTTACTCGACTGTAAAATACCATTTCCAGGACTTATAACGTTAATAACTATATCTGATGAGAGTATGTATTGGTAAAAAGTTTCTTTGGGTGAATTTTCATGTGTGAGCAAAGGAAAGATGATGGATAGTAATTAGTTTGAGAAAGATAGATACATATTTATCGCGTACTTAAAAAAGTCTTACAATAAATAATTTTTTTGTAATGTTGGGGCTAAGTAATTTTGTTTAAATAATTAATATTTGTAAAAAACATTTCAGGTTAGAGGGAAAAGTAGTAGATACAGTTTTATACTGGGTGAAAATAAATGATTTTAATCAAGTTACCATTGCATTCCCCATGTAAAAGCACGACGTGCCTCTCTACGAAAATAGAGAAGACAGTACCGTAACCTCAAAATATAAAAAAAATTCAATAAATTCTACGAATTGTTTGACAGATTGATTTCATTTATTGGCAGAACTAATTTAGTACTAAATCAAAAAGAGTAGAGCGGTACAGAAAAATTTACATGTGAAAAAATTCCAAAGGAAACTTGATGAAAATCATTTATTTCCACACTGTACATAATATTAAATTTTTAGTTATGTCAAAATTTCAAATGTCTAGTATTGTTAAGATTTTTTTTACCTAGCACCAACCTTACAAAAAAATGTTACTATATTGTAAAGATTTGCAAGTATGCAAATAGCTCTCTTTCTCAGATCGTTTGCTATTTGTATTTGCTATATTTCCTTTGCTCACACTTCAAGATTCAAACCCAAAACCACATTTTACTAACACTGTATAAACAATTATGAGAGAGTTGCTACTTTGCTTATTTATTTGTTATTTTTATATAAAATGGAATTTAATTTTTGTTTATTGTATATACAATCGCAGCCAAAAAAAAATGGAAACGCCAATCTGGTCGTCACTTTTCTATAATTTTACCTACTGTAAGTGTCGGTTGCGTCTTACAAATTATTTAAATGTCATAGAAATTTCTATAATGAAGTTTACTAAGCACTTGTTAATCGCCTTTTCAATTACTTAAAAAGCGTTGGTGTTTCTATTCTTTTAGCGGCGATTGTACTACTACTTGTTCTACACACGGCTGTGTTGTAATGCAGACTTTTGTTTATCACCATGTAAAATACGACTTAAATGAAACGTGTCTTACCTTCATTGTATCATAGCGTCTTTAAAAATACCTAAGTTTTTGACTTAAAAAATCCTAAATTCCTAAAAAAATTACAATATATGAGAGTGGGGGCCCTGAAAATGGGAGACAAAATCTAATAGTGACTCTTGGTGTGGTGTGCATCTGAATTTGACATTTTAAAAATATTGGCAGTGTAATTACAAAAAAATCATTGTAATGAAAGATTGAATAGTATAGATAAATTGTAAAAGTTTATATATGCTAGCAAAATAATAATAAACCACCATTTATTAGAAATAACCATCTGCCAAGATTTTCTTCTTGAAATCAGGAAAAGGAAAGTCACCGAACAACCTGTTCTCTGTTAGCAGTTTTCAACATTCTCAAAGCGTGAAAGCGCTCTTCTATTCCTTTACACTTTCAGTGGTTGTGATACCACCTCTTCACTTTACAGACAAGAAAAGACGAAGTTTGTTAAGTTGGTCGTTTAGAATGTAACACTTCTGGAAGTCGCTCAAGTTTTCATGAGCCTTAGTGGGCTCTCACATTGAACGAACTGGCAACACGCAATATTATTGCTATCGGGTTGTTTACATTGAATTACATTGAATCAGATGTGTCACAGTGGAGCAACTGGGCAAGATTTTTGTAGAAGTGACAACAAGTTGCTCCAGTGGAGATTTCTGATTAAATTCATTGTAAACAACCCAATAGCAATAATATTGCGTATTGTCAGTTGCTAGTTGTTAATTGCTTCAGTGTGAGAGCCACCTTAGACGCCCACCAGGACTGTATAGTATAGTGGTCGGCAAACTTTCGATTGTTGCATTTTCATAAGCTTTATTACTAAATTAAATTAGTTAGAATATTATTAAAGATATTTGAAATCGGAGCTCGGTCGTTAATTTTTAGGTTATACTTTATGTCAATTGTGTCAAACCGCCTCCGATTTATATCTTGTTTTCCTAATTCCTACTGTAACATATTTATGTACGTTATATCCAAATATGCATGTACAAATGCCAATAAATTAATATTACACAATAGGAATGACAATTATTGGCACGACGTATAACCTAAAAATTAACAACTGCAGTCTATTATGAGTCTGACTACAAACCATCTTTGTTGGAAAATTACCGTCAGTGGACGTCACTTAAGTACGAATCTGAAAGTTTTGGATCCTAATTTCAACAATGAAAAAACTGGAAGTGAGATGGCCGTCTATAACCGAAGCTTATATGAATCTAGTAGGCCGCGTTTAAAATAGGAGCGGATAAATCTCAAGACAAATTCCGCGACGTTGCCAAATTGACGGTTATAAATTTGAGGTTATATCTCTTGTTTATCTATTATCACATCGATCATTGTAATCATTATTGATTTATTGATATATAGGTTTACGGTAAATGATACAAAATGGGGGTTATGTGCTTTCTTTGTAACAAAGTGTTTGCGTCACAATCAAATATTAATAAAAACCTAAGAAACGTTCATAATCGATACCAAAAGAATATTGTTTCTTATGATTGGAGCGTTTATAAAAACAAATGTTGTGAAAATGGATGTTTTACATCATTTAAGTGTATTTCCGATTTACGAAATCATTTACAAATAGTGCATAAAAAGATTTTTGAGAAAGAAGATTTTGTATTTTCAAGCATCGAAGGTAAGTTTGAGCATATAGGTTGTGTGTATTTTTATGTTTTCTTTATTTATTTTTTCAGATTTTAAACTCTGGTTAAACAATCTTCATAGGAAGGAAGGTGTCGAGTACGTTTGTTATCCTGTAAGGAGCAAGGGAATTTTTTATTATTATTGCAATCGATCAGGTACTTATACCTATTTATGTTTTTTTAATAAAAAATTAGTGGCACTTGTGATATCTATGTGTAAAAAATTATGTTTGCATATCTACTTATTACGTAAATTTCCAGGAAATTATATTACAAAAAACAAAAAGAATCGCTTACGTTCGTTAAAAAGTCAAGGATCTAAGAAACTGAATTCTGCATGTACCAGTCAAATTGTACTTTATGAAAGAAATGGAAAATATTATGCTACTTACCATAAAACACATTTGCATGAAATTGAATTACAACATATTCGAATTTCAAGAGATGAAAGAACAAATGTGGCTGCAAAGTTAGAAAGTGGTGTAACAATGAAAAAGTAAAGTACTTATTCAGTATCTTTTTATTTGCATATATAATTTTATTTTTAGAATATTGAATGATACACGAGATAACATTAATGCTAGTGGACTGAAAAGAATTGACCTTATGACACGAAAAGATATACAAAATATTAAGAATGCTTTTCACCTAAAAAATGATGAAGGCAAAAGACATAAAGACGACTCTCTTAGCATTGACTTATGGGTTGAAGAACAAAAAAGCAACGAAAATAATTGTGTACTTTTATATAAGAAACAAGGTGACAGCTCATATTTTCCTCATTTACAGCCAGATGATTTTTGTCTTGTCATAATGAATAAATCACAAGAGTTCCTCTTAAAAACCTTTGGTACTAATATAATAGCAATAGATAATACTCACGGTTTGAATCCATACGATTTTCAATTAACCACATTGATGGTTCTAGACGAACATGATGAAGGATTCCCTTGTGCATGTATGTTTTGTAACAGGGAAGATACTATTATCTATAAACTTTTCTTCTCTGTTATAAAAGAAAAGGTAGGTGTCATTACAACTAGAGTTTTCATGCCAGATATTACTGAAGTTTTCTACAAAGCATGGAGCCAAGTGATGGGGTGTTCTTCGCGTCGTCTTTTTTGTTCCTGGCATATTGACAGAGCTTGGAGGACTCATTTGAATACAATAAGAAATGTGGAAAAGAAAAATTGGGTTTATAAAACCATCAAATATTTGCAGACAACACTTGAACAAGGTGAATTTCAAGATGAATTAATAAAAGCTCAAGAGCTGTTTTTGAAAGATAAAGATACTGAAGAATTTGGTAAATATTTCTGCAAATATTATTCTCAGAATTATGAGATGTGGGCCTACTGCTATAGAAAGGGAAGCGGTATCAATACCAATATGCATATAGAATCTTTTCACAAAACCATAAAATACTTCTACTTAGAAGGGAAATGCGTACAACGACTGGATAAAGGGCTCTATGCTGTTCTTAATTTGATAAGAGATAAAATAGTAGAACGTATCATTAAAAATACAAAAGGAAAAAATAATTCTCATATGCAAAAAATCAAGTCAAGGCATCAAACTGCCACAAAATCTTCGTTTCTTATTAAAACAGTACAAAATGATGTCTTTGAAATTACGTCTGGAAAACAAACATATCTTATTAAAAAAAAACTAAATTCTAGTTGCTGTATGTTAATATGTGACTATTGTTGCATTTGTGTACATTCCTACACATGTGAATGTACGGATTATTTCATACAAAACACAATCTGTAAGCACATCCACTTCATAGCTTTGAACGGAGAAGATAGTAATAATAACATTTATAAATCAACTATTAACAACCAAGTTGAAATATCCTTACATCTGAATTCGTTAAACTCAACTATTGTAAAGGATAATGTGTTGGAAATAAAAACTAAAATAAACAATACAGTAGACTTCATTCGAACTGAAACTAATGAATTTGTAAACGCTGGTGACAATAAATCACTGTCTAAAATTCACACAAGTTTAAAAAATGTTGAATCACTTATACACATATGTAAAAACCAGTGCAATGACAGTCAAAGAATTCCACCTATTAGTAACAATACTTCTCCGGCAAATAAGATAATTCAAAAGCAATGTACATTTCACAGCACAAAGAAGAAGCGACAACTAAGCAAGCCCTTAATGATGAAACCAACAACAGAAGACAAAGAGGATATCAGAGCTATCTTGTCTGCAAATAGTTAAGCAATAAGTTTTACCTAAATATATCATTCATGGTAATAATAAAATGTTTATAATAAAACTTTCCATTCAGTATCTACTTTTTTTAGTGTTTTATTGTTTTATCATAAAAATATACTCGTGCCGTTCTCGTGCTAACAGTTTCTTCTATAATATATATACTTTGATTTTAATATTTAAGTTTTTTGAAATGGCATCTTCAATACATTTTGAAGTAACAAAAAGTGTCATATAAGTACATGATTGTCAGAAAGTATGGAACGAGGGCTCTTTTTGGCAAAACCATAAACTTTTAAAAAAAATTAACTTCTGACTGCATAAAATTGCTATCTCCGGTAAATTTTTATTCAACGAAAATTGTTTATAAATAATTTCGAAATGAAGCTATGTATTATCTTTTTATATAATTTTTTTGTGGACGAAGTATTTCACTCAATAATTACAACTATGTAAAACATTTTGTTTTATAACTTGCTGCTATAAAATTTTAAGTATAGATATAGTGCACAATTTTCAAGAGTTATTAATTTAAAAGAAGTATTTGAATAGCGCGCCTAATTCAAGGAGATACATTTGGCAACGTCGCGGAATTTGTCTTGAGATTTATCCGCTCCTGTTTAAAATGCAATCCTAGAGTTCTCTAATGAACGAAATAATAATATTTCGTTACCCCACACAGTTCCAAAGACGACCCACTGTTGGTGCTAATGTAACGCCATGTTAGAGTCCTGTATTACCTGTCACCTAACGTCAGTTTGAAAGATGCTTTATTTTAAACTTTAAATATCGTCTATCAACGAGAAATTAAAATAATAACGTACGTAGGGGCCGGCGGTGGACGAGTGGTGTCAGTGCATCACCCGTGTTCCAACGGTCGTGGGTTCAAATCTCACTTGGGGCGACGGGATTCTTCTAATTGGAAAATTCCGCCACCTCAACTATGGATGTGTGTATTCGTGTTGCATGTTAGATGGGGGACAGATGACCTTAGCTGTTGGTTCCCCCGTAGAGTAGGCGTGAAATAAAAAAAATAATAATGTACGTTATGCTGTTGTGCAATTAACTGTCATAATAAAAGTTGCGTAACATCTGTCTGTAGCGCTGTAGCTCAGCTGATCAAGGCCTGAAAAGCCACCAAATAATACACACCCCTCAGAACCCGCAAACTCAATAATTAAGAAAAGACGTTTGCTGTATTATGCATCTTTCTTCCTCTTTAAATTATCGAATGCTGAAGACGCGCAACGTGTAATTTCTTTGTTCGCATGTAAGGTCGTCAGTGTTACATCGGCAATAGCGCAACCACGTGACTTTCTACAAGTGGTGGTATTTAGTACGGGTGATTTTTTAAATTTCTGATCTAGTAAGTCGTGATTTTTACGCCGTATCGAAGGTCACCGAAACGTAGGGCGTAGCGTTGATCACACTGCTATTCCAAATGTCATTTATGTGACAAATTGACTACTTACTTTTACATTTATTAAACAAATTGATAAATATTTAAACAGTGATCATTTGCGAAACATGCTTTTACCAAAGTGTGCATTTTATTGCGAGTTTAAGTGCATTACGAAAGTAAGCTTCGATCATAAATGTTTTTTGTTCCTGTGTGAACACCATTTTGTTGTGATGAAAAACACTCCAAAATAACGTTGAAAACTAAGCGTTCAATCACAAACGAAAGGTTAGTCTTGAAAAAGACTGATTTTTGATAATAACCGAGATAATAACTGGCGAAACGGAATTCAAAACACGAGGAAACAGTGAAGCACAAAAGACGGCAAAAGCGAGAACAACACTGGAGTAGGTTATGTTTATGTCAACATTTTTGAAATCTGACAGTTGTGACAAATCGAACGATTCAAACTACGCCCTACGTTTTCCGCATCTTTTGTTTTAAAATTATGTCATGGCTTTCTAGATCAGAAATTTAAAAAATCACCCGTACAATCTGCAATTGAATATCATTCGATAAACTTCAGTAACACTTTTAACTTGGTAAGGTTATGCTAACTATTTTATTAGTGGATGTCGTATCGCGAAGTTGAAATTTTGACCAATTTTTAATACGAGTATGCATATGTACTTTAGGTAATTAGGTGGCAGTACTCTCCTTATTGAATTCCAATGCTAATAGTTCTTTCAGATTACCATAAAATATTGAAAATATAGAAAAAGCAAAACAGAAAAATTATGAAAAAAACCTTTTAATATATAATTTAAGTTGTAATAAGCTCCAGGTTAAAAAAATCAAATCATTGTGATGATTGTTACTGAATTGATTCAAGCAAGACATCATGATAAAAAATATAAGATTTAATTTTACATTGGTCGTTTTTTCCTTAGAAAAAATGCAGTTTCTTAAATTTTTATTTTATAAGTAATATAGAAATTCCGTTATACTTTTTAGTAGTTTTGAATCAAGCAAAAATTTTTATAGAATATGACTTTTTGTTATAAAATCAATAATAAAAAAGCTTTTCCTCTTGTGTACCGCATCTGGGGGCACATTATGTGTGTGGTTTGTACAAATACGGGTACTTGCAAAGTAGTTTCTCAGCACGTGATACACGAGATTTTTCTTACTGACTTCTGTATATTTGTCAAATTAAATTAACTTGGTTTAAGGGCTAGCACGAACTATGAACTGAATTGTTCAACAGTTTCGATAGTTCGGTCGACAAAAGTAGAATCTGGGCGCATTAACGAACGAAACTATTTCTTGTTCGAGTTGAGCGCGCATACGAACTGAACTGTTGTTTCGTGTCATGTATTTCATTCTCAAAATGAATTTGGTAGAGGTAGTTTCCTTCGCGGTGTTAGTTATTAGACACCGAGAAAATCAAAATAGAAGATATTGAGTTCATACAATAACCTGCCAACGCTTCTGAAGGGTCAGTTTCAAAAATTCTACTAAGATTGAGAGTTTTTTGGGATTCCATAAAATGACTATCACAAGTTTTGACGAAGGATTAAAAATTATTGGACCTTAGTTGATCTCTTGACTTGATGAAAGTTGGAAGTATCTCACTCGGTCGACTAAACTGTTGGACGAAAAAAGTTCATATACTGCGCGCTAGCCCTAATTATTATGGATATGATCGTCTTGATAAACGTATTGTATATGGTAATTAATCTTCGATTAGGATTAACAGAAGCTAGTGCAAATGGCCATAAATATTCGGCATTAGAGCTTTTGTGTTGATAACACTAAAAGATTTCAATCTTAAAATCGACATTTCTTATTTCTTGACATTCTTTAATAATACTGTAACAAGAGAGAAAAAGAAAGAACTTCTTCTCGAACAACAAATGGAAAATTCTACAGCGATCGAGAGCATTACTCATCGCACGAAGCCTGTGAAATAGACGCGGTTATTCTAGCAATATACCGGTATGTTCGAGCGATTTCTAGAAGATTTGTATGGTGGTATAAAAGCGACTTTGCGGATAAAAAGGAGCAGTCAACAGCAAGTCATGAACTGTGTATCGCGAAATAAATAGTGAATGTAAAGATAAATGTTGTATTAGAAATTCATAGTCTGTAAATAATAGTTTTAATGGTTTATAATCATAGCGTTAATTTATAGTGTATTCATTAGTGTTTGTAAATAAATATTTCTTATTAATAGACGATTTAAACAGCACTTTTGTTATTATTTGAAAAAGAACGTTACAGTGATGTCAGGTGTGGAGTTTTAAAATAAATAAAATCGCGTAATAATTAATTAAAGTGCTGTGAGAATAAAATTTTTGGTGTTAAAACATAATTTCAACAAACAATTAAAATGGAGATGAAACTGTTAAAAGATCTCAAAGTAATAGACTTGAAACATGAACTTGAAGAACGAGATTTAGACACAACGGGCCTTAAAAGTGTGTTAATAAATCGGCTAAGAGAATGGCTTTTGGAGCAGCAAGAAGACCCTGAAAGTTTCCTCTTCGAAATACCTGGACCCGCAATTGATGCTAATTTGTTATTAAGTAAAATAGAAGAGAATTCTAGAATGTTAAAAGAGGAATTACTGGAAAAGTCGGAAGAGAATTCTAGAATGCTTAAAGAAGAATTATTGGAAAAGTCCGAAGAGAATTCTAGAAAGTCTGAAGAGAATTCTAGAATGTTAAAAGAGGAACTATTGGAAAAGTCTAAAAATTCTAAAATGCTTAAACAAGAATTACTTGAAAATACTAAAGCGCTGGAAGAAAAAGTACTGGAAAAACACGAAGAGAATTCTAGAAGGTTTGCAGAATTACTAGAAAAGGCCGAAGAAAATGTTAGAATGCTAAAGGAAGAAATACTGGAGAATTCCAGGAAATCCGAAGACAGTTCTAGAAGGCTTAAAGGAGAATTGTTGGAAAATGTCAAAGCGTTGGAAGATAAAGTTTTCGAAGAATTTTTGGAGAATGCCAGCGCGTTAGGACTATTGGAAGGTAGATTGGCGGAACAAGATAGGGTAATAAAGATGGTAGAAGAGAAAATAGCCCAAATGCAATTACCATCAACAGCTAAGAAAGACGACATAACCGATATGTTGGAAGATAGAATGAGGCAACTACGGTTTCCCTCAACTTCTGCGTTTAATGAAGTAAAGAAGCAAATTAAAGAAGAAACGGGTCCTGCCGTAGGGATAAAAGTAAAACCACCCACGTTCGATGGAAAGATACCTTGGTCCACCTACTACAAACAATTTGAGGCGGCCGCTGGGGCCAACGGATGGACAGGCAAGGAAAAGGCCGTTTCTTTAACTGTGGCTTTGCGTGGAGACGCGTTGAACGTCCTGCAAACAATCCCAGCAGGACAGGAAAATGATTATCAATTGTTAGTGTCTAGATTGGAGATGAGATATGGAGACGCGCATCTTCAACAAGTGTATCACGCGCAAGTGAAGAATCGTATCCAGAAGAATGGAGAAAGCCTGCAGGAGTTTGAAGCCGATGTTGCGCGGCTTGTCCGATTGGCGTACCCTACGGCACCCGATTCATTTCTGGGACAGCTCGCTGTGCAGACCTTCATTGATGGGTTAAGAGACGGGGAAACACAACAATCATTGAGGCTGGCACGACCAAGAACAACTGATGATGCGCTTGCTCACGCTTTAGAGTTTGAAGCCGCAAAACAAGCGTCCCGAGGCCACGGGCGAGTTCGAACCGTTGCGGAAGAAGAGGAAGGTTCCAGTTCCAAAGATCGCCTAGAAGAATTATTAATGAGAGTTCTTCAGAAGGAAGATAGTCGTAAGAGGAATCCTCAAGAAGTTCGAGGACCCCGTTGCTGGAACTGCGGTGAACAAGGGCACATACGACGCCGCTGCCCTAAAACCCAAACAAGTTCAGCCGTCGGAAAACTAAAGGGGGTCGACGAGAGGGAGCGAACGTCGACTTTGAGTGAAGATGCCCCGAAGATCACCATCCATGCCGTAACATCAAACAATAGTACCAGCAGTTTGTTCGTAGATGGGAAAATTGCTAATCGTACTGTTCCACTAAGATGAAGATTGGCATTGGAAGTGAAGAACGTGATCATGAGGTGCTGGTAGCCGATATCACTGATGACTTCATCTTGGGAATGGACCTCCTGAGAAAATTTGGTTTTACGTTGGATTTGAAAGAGGGTGTTTTGAAGGTCGGTAACGAAGAACTTCCGTTGCACCCACGAGAAGATCCGGTTGTAAGGGTTTTGCTGACTGAAGATGTGATATTGCCGGGTCAAAGCGAGATGGTTGTCGAGGCAGGTTTGGATGGAGATCTTCGGGTAGGATGTGTGCGAATGATGGAGCCTGTTTGTGATAAGAAGATCCATAGTGGCATACTGGTGGGAAAAGCGCTGATCAAGGTTGGAAAAACAGTACCGGTGAGGCTTATGAACGTTAATGTGGATCCGGTGACATTGAAGAAGAGTACCTTTGTGGGACAGTGTGTGCCAGTATTCCGAGTAGCCAGGTGTATGGCTGATGTTTCAAAACAAGCGCCCAAAGACCATGATGGAAAATTAGTGGGTATAGTTACTAGTTCGTGCGAAGACCTTAACAGAACAGAAGTGAAAGAGGTACAGGGTTTGGTTCACCGATACCAAGATATCTTCGCTCTTGACGATAGCCAGAAGGGACGAACAAATATAGTAAAACATAAAATCAATACAGGAAACTCTATGCCTGTCCGTCAGCAGCCGAGGCGTCTACCTCTAGCAAGGCGAGCAGAAGCCGAAAAGATTATTACTGATATGGAAGAACAAGGGGTCATCGAGCCATCCAGCAGTCCATGGGCATCACCGGTGGTCCTGGTCAGTAAGAAGGACGGGTCAACGAGATTTTGTGTGGACTATCGGCAGCTCAATGACGTGACCAAGAAAGACAGCTATCCCTTACCACGCATCGACGACACGTTAGATACCCTGTCTGGTTCGCGATGGTTTTCGACTTTGGACTTGAAGAGCGGTTATTGGCAAGTTGAAATGGAACCTGAAGACCGGGAGAAGACCGCGTTCACTATTGGTTCCGGACTATGGCAGTTTACAGTTATGCCTTTCGGTCTATGTAACGCTCCGGCCACCTTTGAGCGACCTGCCTGGGAGGCCGTCAGCCCTTTCAACAGAACGCTCAAAGCATATTGGGCTCAATGGGAGTCCTTGAAGGTGGAAGACGATCTCCTGAAGCGAGTACTGGAGAGTGAAGATGGCACCATCATTAGGTCTCAGTTCGTGGTTCCAAGAAGCCGAGTGGCTACAGTATTGCGACATCTCCATGACGGTGCCTCAGGAGGACACTTCGGTGTGAAAAAGACTTTGGAGAAAGTTAGGGAGCGTTTTTATTGGGTCAACTGTAAAGAAGACGTGAAGGAGTGGTGCCGGAAATGTGAACTATGTGCCACTGGTAACGGACCCTTGGGGAAACGAAGAGCACCTATGAGGCAGTACAATGTGGGTAGTCCTCTGGAAAGAATAGCTATAGATATTGCCGGACCATTTCCCGAAACCGACGATGGGAATAAATACATATTAGTGGCAATGGACTATTTTACCAAATGGCCAGAAACATATGCCTTACCAAACCAGGAAGCTGCGACTGTTGCTGACGTACTAGTCAAAGAGTTTTTCAGTCGCTTCGGAGTGCCCATGGAGCTGCATTCGGATCAAGGCCGCAACTTTGAGTCTGTACTATTTGGAGAAGTCTGTCGATTGTTGGGCATTCGCAAGACTCGGACCACACCGTTACATCCGCAGTCCGATGGAATGGTAGAACGCATGAATCGGACAATGGGCAAATATTTGGCCAAGGTTGTCTCCGATCATCAACGAGACTGGGACCAATACCTGCATCTGTTCCTGATGGCTTATCGTGCATCAGTCCACGAAACAACCGGTCAGTCACCAGCGTCTGTGATGTTTGGACGCGAGTTACGGTTACCGTGTGATCTGGAATTTGGGTCTCCACCTATAGAGCAGGAGGTAGCCGGGAATGATTATGTCATCAACTTAAAGAAGAAGTTGGAGGATATTCACGACCGAACCCGAAATAATAGTCGAATCGCGAGTGACCGGATGAAGGCTACGTACGATGTGAGAGCCCAAGAAGGAGGGTTTCAACCTGGAGAGCTTGTCTGGTTATACAACCCGCAAAGACGTCGTGGCTATTCTCCAAAGTTACAGCGGAATTGGGAGGGCCCATACCAGGTGAAGAAACGAATAAATGACTTGATTTATCGCATCCAGAAATTACCAAGAGGGAAACCAAAGGTGGTACACTCCAATCGTCTGGCGCACTATGAAGGAAATAATGACGCAGTCCCGGATCGGGAAGATGAGGCTGAGGTGGCTATCAATACCGTAAGGCTTGAAGATGATCAGCCAACCTTTAGAGAATTTATGGCTGCGTTCTCTGGAACTAGAAAAGCGCGATTCGGAGTCACGACTGAGATGCAACAAGATCTCTTCCGGGTCCCTGGTGATTATTCCATTGCCCACTGTGTCTCCGAGGATCTCCGTATGTCCAGGGGGATTGCAGTAGTGTTTAGAAATAAATTTGGACGGCTGAATGAACTTCGAGAACAAAATCCCTCTGTTGGTAAATCCTTACGCTTGCCTGATCATGACCGATCCATTTACTACTTGGTAACCAAGCAGTTTTACTACCAGAAACCAAGTTACGCCGACTTGTGGAGGACATTATGGAATTTGAGGATCGAGTTGCTTACCAGGGGTATTAACAAATTGGCAGTTCCCAAACTCGGCTGTGGGCGGGACCAGCTGGATTGGAGAATCGTTAGAAACATGCTGGAAGTTATCTTTAGAGGTACGGACGTCAAGATCTTCGTCTGCAGTTTTGACCCACAGCCCGCATTAAGGCCAACGAAGAGTGTAGACTGTTACTTCTACCGTAATGGAACGTGTAGTCGAGGTGAAGACTGTCGATATCGTCATGACCCGTTCTACAGGAACCAGAGCATAAAACCTGTTCTGGAACAGACTTGAAGAGGGGGGCAGTGTAACAAGAGAGAAAAAGAAAGAACTTCTTCTCGAACAACAAATGGAAAATTCTACAGCGATCGAGAGCATTACTCATCGCACGAAGCTTGTGAAATAGACGCGGTTATTCTAGCAATATACCGGTATGTTCGAGCGATTTCTAGAAGATTTGTATGGTGGTATAAAAGCGACTTTGCGGATAAAAAGGAGCAGTCAACAGCAAGTCATGAACTGTGTATCGCGAAATAAATAGTGAATGTAAAGATAAATGTTGTATTAGAAATTCATAGTCTGTAAATAATAGTTTTAATGGTTTATAATCATAGCGTTAATTTATAGTGTATTCATTAGTGTTTGTAAATAAATATTTCTTATTAATAGACGATTTAAACAGCACTTTTGTTATTATTTGAAAAAGAACGTTACAATACTTTTATATTTTTGTACACAACTTCTGTCACACATTTAATGCTAAAATAAAGTATTTGTGTTGTCAATCTTAGTACACATGCTTTAAAAACTGGAATGCTGTTTCAACAGGTAATGCAACCAGGGCCTATTTTACTATTAGGCGCGTGCCTAGGGCCCAACGGCAAGAGGGGTCCGAATTGGAAAATAAAATCATAAAAATGCACAAAAAAATTTTTCGACTCCGAAATCCCGAAGTCTCATTTTAGTGTTTCCACTGCGCTTTTGTTGAGATTTTGTTGGCGTTTATGTATTTGTTTGTTTACTTTTTGCGACACCACATTCGTTTCAAACGGAGGATAGAAAAAAACTGATACTATCTATGTATAATATTTGTACTCTCGAGGAAAAAAATGCACCATTTGAAAACGCACCAAAAATATCAAAATTTCAAACCTTAATAACTTGGCGGATTTTGAATGAAAACAGACGAACCTTTGCGTGCTAAAAGGTCTGAAGTGTCTATTTTAGAAAAATGTCAAATTTTAACAGCTTGTACGGTGTACCAAAAGGATTCAATTGACCAGTTCTTTTTCTGTAGAGTTTTCAAAACTTCGAGTGCCTACGATTATTTGTCGCGAAGTTATGAATTTCTGAGATTCACCCTGCATTTTGTCGGGTGTTTTTCCTCTTCTGCGAGCAATATTATTATCGCATTAGTTTGAACCTTTTCTTTCCAAATTTAAAAAAATGTCGAAAAATGTTTTTAATTAGTAAAAACATTCTTTTATTAACGTTTATTTTTTTAACGTGTATCAGACGACACCACCGTTACCCTATGTGCAAGTGTCTAAATTAATGTTTTGATTTTTATTTTACTAATGTTTTGAAATTAATCAGTACCACAAAGTTATTCGAAGCGTTACAATGTCGTATTTAACGGACATTCAACGTGCACAAATTGTTGCTCTTTTGGAGCTAGTAGTTAGTATGCGACAAGTCGCATTGAGATATGGGGGTTTGCCATATTATTGTATCTCGTATGTGGTCCCGGCATTGAGAGACGGGAACTTTTCGTCGTCGTCAAGGATCTAATCGTCCTCATTCTACCAACGTCGCGAGGACTGAAGACTTGTGAATGCAGCTCGACGGGATCCTGTGACAAGCGCTCACATGATTGCAGCAGACATGGACTTGATTCTATGAGTATCCGACAGGACGGTACGAAATAGTCTACATGAAGGTCAAATTTGTACTCGTGTTAGAGCTAATGTTCCTCACTTGACGCACCGGCATCGCTAGGAGAGAGTGCAGTATGCACTACCGACATTGGACTACGAGGTAATGGAAAAAGGTCTTGTTCAACGACGAAAGCTGCTTTTGCCTCTTCCATTCTGACGCACGAATTCGCGTATGGCGTCGTCGAGGAATGCGATTGGATCGCAATCGCGTCAACCCGACGCACAATTTCAACAGCGGATCTGTCATGGTTTGGGGAGGCGTTAGCTACGATGGTTGCACCGATCTGGTGATTGTACCAACTCCTGGATTGACAGCTTTTCGGTACATCAACGAAATTCTTCGACCTCATGTTCTGCCCATGCAACGTCGGATGGGACGAACGTTTGTGTTTATGCAAGACAATGTGCGTCCACACAATGTTCGAGTCACCCAGGAGCTTCTCCAGCAACACAACATACGCGTTCTTCCTCATCCACCTATCAGGTCAGACCTCAACCCAATTGAACATCTGTGGGATAAAATAGGGTGTTGTCTGCGAAACCTGCACAGACCACCAACTACTCTCCGAGGATTGGGAATAGAACTGACGCAATTGTGGAACAACATTCCCCAGAAAGAGATTCGCGCAGTTCTGAATATGCCAGCGAGGTTAGAAGAGGTACGCCAGCAAAAAAGAAACATACACACACACACACACACGATGTGCAAAATCCGACCGACAACTTCCTCATGGTGTACATCGGGTAACGCTAAACAACCGGTAATAATGTCGCCGACAGCAAACGAAAAACTTCCGAGAAAATTCAGGGTAAATTTCAAAAATTCATAAATTGGCGCCATATCATCTTTGGCACTCGAAGTTTTAAAGAATTTACAGAAAAGGTCTGAACTTTATTGCCCTGGCAGTCGATTGGGTCCACGATTTCTTTAGTATACCATACAAGCTGTAAAAGTTTGACCTTATTTTCTGCTGGGGTCGCGCGGAGCGGAAAGGCTTAAACATCTGCTGACACGTCCTTAAACTAGACACTTTAAACTTTTCAGTACGTAAAAGTTTATCCATTTTTGTTCTAAATTAACCGAGTTAAGGCTGTTTTAAGTTTTGGTATTTTTGGTGCGTTATCAAGTGGTGCGTTTTTTCCCTTGAGAGTATATGTCGTATATTTTTTGGGAAAACTAAAAATATTTATGGTTACCGATAAAAAAATAAAATAAATAAAAATTAAAGGAACAAATTAAATTCTTGTGTTATGATTTTAGTTCCTTCAGCAGGGCAATTTGAGAAGTTGTTTAGTTTTAAATCAAAAAATATTGAGTTTAGTTTTTTGTTTTTAAATATATATTTTATTTCATTTTTTACGCCTGTTTGGCACTCCTTTCACTCGAATACGGGTCCTGGAATTTGCTAGCTGAACCTAGGGCCCATCTCAGTTAAAAATAGGCTCTGTATGCGACTCAGTGACTTAGTGGTAAATCAAAATTACTGTCCAACTCCATGACGTATATAATAATTCATGTATACAATAATTTTGTAGTTTGGTTACCTATTGCTCTACGTTCTTGAGCTACTTCTACCCTCAGTTGATTTAGCTAGAGCATACCGATTTCGATGATCAAGATGAGACTGATTCCATATTTGTCACCTGTTATATACATTAGTATATTACAGTACAAGTGGAGAAACTAAAAGTTTTACTGTTACTGTTTCTCACGAGTGCTGTATAGCGTTTTGTTCAATCCTGCTATTAGAAATTTAAAAAAATAAATAAATAAATTTAAATTTTTAGAATAATTGCAGAAAAATTAGGAGGCGGTTTTCGTTGTTATGCTTCTCATCATTCGTCATAAAACAAACAATCAATTTGTCAACAAAGATCAATTCCCTGATATTAATCAACTGATTTTTAACAATTGTAATGTTAAGTTTCATATTTATAAGTAAATTTGTTGATATGTGTTACTGTTATGAATAAATAACTATAAATATTCAGCTTATAACTTGGCTTATCGGAAGTGAGTGAAAAGTTTTTCACTCACTGCTTTCTTTCACCCGTTGCTATGTAAGTAGATTGAATGGACAAAACAAACGCTTTCACCTTTGGTATCTAGGTAAGAAACAGTAATTTTCAACGACAGGATTGAACAAAATTAATTAGTTGTTCCGTTTCCATTGCTTTAAAAATTAATCTTGTGGGAACAACCGTCCTCAAACTGTCAAATCAAATATTGTAGCGCGTATCTTGCTGCAAATAAATCTCGAATCTAAATCGAGTTGCATTGCTATGGCTGCCTTTGGCGTGAAGGCGTTACTTACTTGCTCACCATAGCATACACTTCTTTTCAAAATACTTTGAAATATTGAAATCTCGTCGCTTCTCTCTTGTTTTATCGCTTCACCATACAACCATACTTGTACCTGTATGTTAGTTATTATTAAATATTACCGACTGTCTTATAAAAAAGGGCTGTACAAGACGCTACCACATATTCCTGAGACCAAAATAGGACGATTTAACTAAACTTACCTCTATCCAAACGTGCTTCGTAAAGGCGCTATTGAACGTCAAAGATCTTCAAAAAATTTCTTTTTTTCTAAATAACAAAAATTGCCTTTAGCGATGGGTATGAAATTTGGGATGAGTCTGTACAAAAAAAAAAATTTTTTGGCAAAATTTTTTTAATAGTGGGTGTTACGTAAGTGATAAAAATTGGATCATCCGCATGCAAAAAAGCTCAAAATTTTGTAACGGTTTGGTCAATATTCTTCAAACTTTTTCTACAGATAGATATTCTAATTTCTAACATTTCTTGTCTCTTGTTGGATTTTGGTATCTGCCATAGTTTCGACAAGAAAAATTAATTTGATTTGCATGCCATGCACTGCATCTATAATAATGTATCTAATGTAAAGTGTGTTGGCGTTCAAGAAAAGTTAATAAAACAAAAACTATCTTAATAGGTAAATTTAATGCAACAAAAAAACACAGAAAATGGTCAGAATGGCTACCATTTACATGCATACAAAAATTAATACGACATACAGAATTAAACCGTACTCTTTCATCATTTCCGCATCGTCTTTTAGTGTGTCTGTTGTATTTTGAATTCGTCTCCACAATTCCTCATCAACATTTACAGTCTGGAGTAGACCATGGATTTTAAAGCTCCCCATAAAAAATAATCCATCGAGATCATATTAGGAGAACGAGGTGGCCAGTTTACGAGAACATTTTCCTTTACCGATCCATCTATTCGGGTATTGTTGATTTAAATGTTGCGGATAATTAATTAATGTAAAATGAAGGGGTGCCCCATCATGCATGAAAATATATCTCGGCAAAGTTCTAACCATAATGCAGCCATAATGTATGGCTGCAGTGAATGGCATGCAAATCAAATAAGTTTTTTTTGCCTAAACTATGGTAGATAGAAAGATCGAACAAAAGACAAAAACTGTTAGAAATTAGAATATCTGTAGAAAAAGTTAGAAAAATATTCACCCAACCTTTAAAAAAACTTGAGCTTCTTTACATGTAGATGATCAAATTTTGACCACTTACGTAACACCCACTATTAAAAAAATGTTGCCAAAAAATTTTTTAGTACGGAAATCCCAAATTTCACCCCCATTGCTAAAAGCAAACTTTTGTTATTTAGAAAAATAGAAATTTTTTGAAGATCTTTGACATTCGATAGGGCATTAACGAAGCACTTTTGGATAGAGGGAGGTAAGTTTGGTTAAATCGTCCTACTTTGGTTTCAGGAATATGTCTTAGCGATTTGTACAGGCCTTTTAGAGACACCATATATAAGTAAGTCTCAACACCTCAAGTCAAGTAAGTAAGTCAAAACACTTCAACTTTTCAAAAAAATCATCTTCATGTTGTACCAGAATAGAAGAACATAAAATAATATATTAGCATAGCAAAGTCATAGATTCTATATAATCAGTATATAAGGGAAATTAATATGTTTAACTGCTAATCATTTTATGGACATGTTTTGGATTTAAAAATTATAAACTAATACCTCCTTGCATCAAAATGTTTTGGTTAAAAATACTTAAAAATATCGAAAATAAAAATCGAGAATTTAATTTAGAAAATTATTAGATATTTTGCCACATAGACAACATTTTTTAAAAGATTTTGTTGAAAACCGTATCTTTCTATTTCAATTTATAATCATGTTACAGGTAAATTGCCGATGCGATAGGCAACAGGAGTAGAAAAGTTATAGTTTTTAAATAAACTAATACCCATTGCACCTTGTGGGTTGCAGTGGCGTGCGGTGAGAATTTAGGCTAGGGAAGCAACCAAGATTTTAATTATAATACACCTCCAAGATTTTAATTATAATACACCTAGGTACAGGCGCTGATTAACGGGGAGAGAATAATCCCCCCCCCCCCAATTTAGAAATAAGTTTACATAGAATAGAAACAAATAATGTTTGTTTAATTATTATTTATTAAAACAATTATTTTTCCAAAGATTTCCCCCTCAAAATACTTCTCTGGATCCGCCCCTGCTAGGTACAATAAAAAACAGTGTTATAACTATTAAGCTTAAAAGTTTTTCAAAGAAGCACGTTTACACTTTATACTTATGGAATTTGTTGACTATCATTATTTATTTAAAAAAAACTACTACTACGTATCAATTTTCCGGTCTTTCTTAGCAAAATACCGGTACAGGTTTTAATCTTTGTTGTTAAATTTGAAAGATCTGGCTTTGATCTGCCTTTATTAATAATTTGTAATTTCTCTCCAAAACTGTATGCGAAAAATTCCTTATTAATAATTTACAAACTGAACAAAAAATCGTCCCGATTCGGCTATATCGAAGGTAGTCGAACCTTTCACCGAAGCAGTTGAATTTGCAGTCGTGACGATAATGCAATTTTAAATTTGATACAGGCAAACTAAATAGAACTATTTGTCTTTAAAAAAATCCAACCTATAAATTAAAATAATAAAATGCGACAAAATACAGTCTCATTCGCAGATTTACATTACTTAAGTAATGTAACCAAATTATAATAAATAAACATTTGGGAACGAAGCACAATAGAAATAACGACCAAACAATGTTAAGCAGCCAAACAGCATCCGTCTACTATAACACCCCACGCTCGCTGATTCACGCCAAGGTTAAGAGAAGAGCATTTGTAAGCAGTGCTTATATGAAGTGTATGTATCACATTTGAATCGGTATTACCTTTCCGTGCAACTTTAATGAGCCTAATTTAAAATAGTACTCTAAATAATTATACTTTTTGCTGTACAGAGTTGATATTGAGCTTTAATTTGATAAATATTTCAATTTAAATAAACGATAACCATAATTTTACAAAAGTATTTTTGTTAGCATTGTTTTTATTTTTAATAAATTCTCAAGGCAAGCATTGCTTCCATTGCTTCCATGGACCGCACGCCACTGGTGGGTTGTGGCTTATAATTTCTCGCTTTATTAAATCTTCGAAAGTGTCCATTGTTTTCTTTTAGTGGAGTTGAATGTTAATAAATAGGGTTGAATAAAAGCTTTTAGTCTTCTCCACGAAATAATTTAAAACATAATAAATTTTAAAAGTTAACTTTAGTTTCGGCTTACTTAAGATGAAGCCATTCTCAAAACAATATTAACCCAAAATATGTATTAGGAAGAAGAAACGTTTTTTTGAACACTCCATGTTTAAATATACCTATAAAGAAAATTAAAACTACTACATGATCTGGGAACAGAATAATCTGATATCTTGTATTATTTCTTTCTCCTTTTAAAATTTTTTCTCATGATTTTTATAATTAAAGAAAATTGAGTAAAAATCATGAGAAGTGCAAGTTGCTTCTACCACTTGCTTCAAAACATGGATTGCATAAAAAATGTTTCTTCTTCCTAATTAGGGTTGCCAACTGACCTTTTTTCGGAAGGACAATCCTTCTTTCTAAGAGTGTGTCCTTCGTCCTTTCTTGTCATAGGAAAGGACGGGTTTTGTCCTTATTTAAAACAATCAACAAAAATCATTCAATATGCAATTAAAATTTTAAATTTTATTTTAATCACTGAAATTAGCTATCGAGAATCAAGAAATAAATTTCAAATTATCGTTCATGCCAACATCGTTCATGCAAAATGAATCAAATTTGCTATGAGCTGTACTAAGTTAGGTAATTTAGTGCAATATTGTTGTTAAAAGCCATTAAAATGAGTGAAGCTACAGATTATAATTTACTGGACTAGAAAATGTGGTTAAAAGCTCAGAAAAAAAAAGAAAAACGTATATGTAGTAAATTATTAATCGTTAATCCGCAGTTGAAGTTTTTACATTATGTGACTGATTGACCATTAATTTAAGACTATATTCAAACAGTACTAAACCATCTGCTGGGGGGCAGCGGTAAGAGGAACCTTTCGAACTAGGGCCCTACCACACATTATGTTTGGAGAGGGATAGATTCAGAGAAACTGAAATTTTTCAGATAGTGATACCAGAAATAGCAGGCGTAAATGAATTAATATTAATTGTTGATTAATTAATATTAATCAAATAAATAATAAATGTACTCTAATTAGTAATTGTAAAAATCATGAAAAAGAATTAATAATAAAAAGCAAACAAACAAAAAAAGGATGATAAATGGCATTTATTAAATAAGCAAAAGACATGAACATACAGTATGTTCTTCTGAAAAGTGCGCTTACTTAGGATTACAAAACCCGAGTTCTATTCCCAGTTCCGGTAATTTTTTTTAAATAATATTTCATAAACAATTTATTTATGTTTATAATATTTATAAAAAGGAATAGGTAACTTACAATTAAATACTAATATGGTATGCATAATCAATTAGTTTTATTTGTATAGTTTAAACGACTATAAAATTAAGGGATAATTTTATGTAATTATTCTTTTTTATAAATATTATAATTATAAAAAAATGTTTATTTATGACATATATTAAATATTTTATTAAAAAAGAATTACCCGAACCTGGAATAGACCCGAGGTTTTGTAGTCGAAGTCCAGCATGCCTTCCAGTCGGTCATGCTCCAGTCTGTTCATGTCTTTTTCTTCTTTAATGAAAGTCATTTAACATCCTTTTTCTTTTGATTTTTTAATGAATTATTTTATAAATACATTTTTTTTTATAAATATAATCTTTATAAAAAAGAATAATTCTATAAAACTATTCCTTGATTTTATGGTCGTTGTTAAACTAGGTATATTTAATTTAAATAAAAATAAAACTAAATGATTATGCATACCAGATTAGTATTTAATTCTATTTTATTTCTTTTTATAAACATTATAATTGTAAAAAAATGTTTATTTATGAAACATATTAAATACTCTATTAAAAAAATTACAAAAACTAGGGTTTGAAATCGTAAATCCACCGCGCCTTCCAGTCGCCCATGCTGTCTCTTTATGTCATTTATTATCCTTTTTTGTTTGTTTCTTTTTTATTATTAATTCTTTTTGATGTTTTTTTACAATTACTATTGATACTTATTAATTGATTACAGTGCTTAATACGTATATTTACAATGACGCCACAAAGTAAGTTTCCTGGAAAATCTGCTAATTCAGATTTTCGAAAATTTGTAATGCCAAATAACGGCTTTTAAATTATTTTGATAATATCTACAATAACTCAATGTGGCACGATTCTATAATAATAATTCGAAATATTCGGATAATTCGAAAAAACTCTAGTTTCTCTAATAACTATCCCTGGAATTTATACTAGAAATAAACTCATGTATATGTGGAGAAAACCGCTTCGCGAGCATTCAAGCGAGCCCTTGATGAGGACATTGTCCGGTTTATTACATTGAAGTTTCGTTTGATTTCACGATTGTCGTGACGTTTCATTTAAATAGCATTGGAAAATCTTTATTATTGTAAATGAATTTAATAAATAACGTTTCTGGAAATTCTTGATTGTCCTTACTTCCTACTTTCAAAAGTTGGTAACCCTATTCCTAATATATATTTGGTTTAATAATGTTTTGAGAATGACTTCATCTTAAGTAAGCCAAAACTGAAGTCAACTTTAAAATTTATTGTTTTAAATATATTTCGTGAACACTAAATTTTTTATTCAACCCTATTAATTTACTCTCGCTTTATGTTTAAGATATTTTCATTTGCTGCTAATAGTAGTTAAGTCGTATATTATGCTCAAGTACCTGAGATCGTAAAATTACGGTTAAAAAGATGTTTTTTGCTTGTAAAATTAAAAAGGATTATGATTGCAAGTAAAAGCAGGAACAAAATACTTTAAATAAAATCTTTAAACTGCAGTTATTGTTTGATATTACATTTATATAACGGTTATGAATTAACTACTGAAATGTGATCCAGCAACTAACCACATTTAAATTATCGCTTTAGCTCCCAACGCCAAACCTTCATGTCCAGCGTTGCCACATAAAATTAACCCGAGTTTAGTTTCGTAATATAACAGGATGGCGCCACTTTATTGAGCGCTTAAAGAATTTATGGGAATTACGTGCCATTTAATTGTTAAAAGGTTTCTGATCAAAATTTTTCGCTTGAAAATTATAAAATGAATACCTGCATGTGTCAAAATGTCCTAAAGCCAGAAATACTTAAAAATAAGCAAAATAAAAATCAGAAATTTAAGTAAAAATTTCTATCTTAAAAAAATCTTTCTATCTTAATTTTTAACGATGTGATAGGTAATTTGCTGATACGGCGCATAGAGAGCGCTCTTAATACATTCACTGCCAAGGTCCGTAGATGCAAAGCAAGCTTTGAAATATAGGTCATCTCATACACTTCCACTATCAGTAGCGCGAAAATGGCGGAACATGTTAATTAACATGAAAACAGAAATAATCGACAACTCGAGTTGTTTTCAGTTGGGTACTAAGCGTTAATTCAACGTTTTAGAACGTCATGCGCCTCATATGACGATCGTGTCGGCTTTGATAGCAGCCGTATTGCAACTTTTACTAAACGCGAAAATGGCGGCATTGCGATGACCTATATTTCAAAGCTTGCTTTGCATCTACGGACCTTGATTCACTGCCACCTATTTCTTTTATGAGTTTGGTCGGTGCCGGATCAACTTTCTTTTTTAAATTCACTTTTGTTCAAAATTTAAGGATTTGTTGGGGATGTTTAAAGAATAATATAGAAAAAAAATATATTTTTGAAATTAAAAAAAAGACCGCGCTAGTCGCGTTGCCGGCATATTGTAATAAATTTAATCCAATATACCGTCAACCGCCTACCGCCTTTGATTACAAAATGTATCTTTATACAAAATATACAATAAATTAATAAAAAAAACGCTAATAAAAGTGGAAATAAAACTTTGTACCTTTTGCAACTAATCTTTATTGAGCTCACTAAATTATGGAGGCTCGCTCCTTCGTGGCTCCCCCACACACTTTCCAGCTCGCCCGTAAAAATTAATTTACAAAGCTTGTCGTAAATAACTATTTTAATGCATATAAAATCAATAAATTTACCGTCTGAGTTGCTACGTCGTTTTATAGTACACTTAGAATTCATTCTTCAACTAATTAAAACTTAACAGCAGTATTCAAAAACCAAGAGAAAATATAGTGAGACAATGTCTTTTTCTATGTGCCTGCCGATTTTGGCTCAAGTAACCGCAAGTCCGCTAGAGAAACTTGCCTATAAAGCTCAAAACAACAGTGTCCGCGGCAGCCGCGTTGTGGGCATATGACGAAATATACGAGCGTCTCGCGCCACATGCGATCCGACGTTTATTTGAACTCCATTTGACATCACAGGATTTGACAATAGAGCAATTCAACCAGCTGTCAAATAAAATTCAATATGGCTCCTGGAGGACAAACAAAGGTCTGTTGTGTATGGCATTGAAGTAACTTATAAATAATTTTAATTATATTTGTAGAATAAAAGAGTATTAAAATGCCTTAATTTTGTGCAGTAGTTGGGTGTACCAATAGATCAAACAGAGATGTAGTTAGATTTTTTAGGATTCCTGCTGTTACTGCATATAAACATGCACAACATCTAAACGATTTAGCTGTTGAACTGTTGAAATAAGTATTTAAACCGTGTGCGTCGGTTGGCCATGCCCATGTTGCCTTGGCTATTTAGTTGTTATTAATGTGTGCATGAGATAACTGTCAAATTATGTTCATAGAATTTTGTATTTCTAATCATTTCTAATCTTTTCACTAGACCTTTGTAATCTTTGAATAAATATTGGTTTTGAAGATACTCTGCTTCGTGTTTTATTCAAGGTTATTGGGCCCAGCACGCTTCCACTGCGCAGAGAAAACGGTCTAGTTGAAAAAGAAAATACTTATTAGTTTTGCAGTCAAAGTAAGTCGAGTAATCGCATATTGTTGGTAGTGTTGTGTTTGCTCTTTTTTCAAGAATGGCGGAGAAAGAGATATTGAATCTCACAAAGCTCAATGGTCAAAACTTTGCAATGTGGAAGTTTGGCATAACTTTCTTGCTTGAGTCGCAAGGTTTGACTGAGTTTGTGGATGGCACAGCAGTAGAGCCAGACAAAGAGAAAGTGTTAGAAGACTGGAAAAAATGGAAGAGAAATAGTTCACGAACAGCCCTGATCTTACTAGGATCCGTTGAACAGTCATTACATGTGAATCTAATTAACTGCGAAACACCTCAGGGAGAAGAAGTGCATACGTCATACCGTGCCTGACGTCATAATTCTTTCCTCGCAACGCGCATGTTCGCATCGCTCTACTTCGCTGTAAACCGTTTGTTTGACAGTTTTGACACTGTTGACAGTTGGAAGAGAAAACGTGACGCTACTTTGTGAGGTTAAAATAATAGATAGGTACTATCACAAATAAAATATTGAAACAACAATGGGTGAAAGCCATTGGGTAAGTGTTTTTATAGCTTGTAAACATCCTTTTTAACACTATCAATAATCAGAAATGAAAATATAATGTGCCTTATTGAAGTACATGCGCGTTGCGAGGAAAGAATTATGACGTCAGGCACGGTATGACGTATGCACTTCTTCTCCCTATTATGGAATAAGATTAATTCACTTTACGGCGATATGAGTGAAGATGCGAAGCAACATACTTGGCAACAATTTTATGAGTTTCGAATTAAAGAAGATGAGCAGGTAATAACTTAAATTGAGAAATTCGAAAATATTTGCAAGTGATTAGAAAATGCAGGCGAGAAATTGACAGAAACGTCTGTCATGCCAAAACTTATAAGCAGTTTGCCACCTCGTTTTTCCACATTTTCAATGGCCTGGGAATGTACGACCAAAGAAGAAAGAAGGAAGGAAAATCTTATCGCGAGAATTCTTCGTGAAGAAAAAAGGCTGACAGGAGTGGAGGAAAAGGTATCCCAGTTGGCTTTACAAGCAAATACTTTAAAGATATCAGAAAAGCAGAAAGTTAAAAGCAAGAAAAAGAAAATCGACGAACTCAAGAAGCGGAAAAACTGTAAGTATTGCCATTTAAAAGGCCATTGGATTCGTGAATGTAAGAAAAGGCTAGAAGATGAAAAGCATGGCAAGAAGAAAGAAAAAGAATCGTTTGAAAGCCCTGCAGGGTCAACATATTTGTGTGATATTTCATCATTTTATCTAAGTACTTTAGAGCAAGAAGGCAGCGTGTGGATTGCCGATTCAGGTGCAAGTATGCATATGACTTCTCATCGTGAGTATTTTAGTGAATTTAAACCTGAAGGTACTGTTCATTTTGTTAAAATTGCCGATAATAAAACTTTACCTGTCGCTGGAGTCGGTAGAATTGACATTCAAGTGTGGTTAAACGGTAAACTTTATGATCGACTGTTAAGTAATGTGCTGTATGTGCCAGACTTGAAACGAAATTTGTTTTCAGTGGGAGCAATAAATGATAGACAGTTTTCGTTTCACTGCTATGAGGATCACTGTGAAGTTAGAGAAAAGAATGGCGCTCTTTCGGCCAACGGTGTGCGATTTGGAACATTATTTCGCATGCAGTTTACGGTAAAAATTCCTGAATGCAACATTGCACAAGAAAAATCGTTAAAGTTATGGCACGAGCGTCTTGGGCATATTAACATACAAGCAATTAAAAATACAGAACGTCTCGACGCAGCGGAGAGACTACAAATCACCGATAAAAGTGATTTCTTTTGTGAAACTTGCATTCTTGCAAAACAGACCTACAAATCACATTCTTCAAAGAAACAAGTAAAATCGTTTAAGCCTGGAGAGATGATACACAGCGACCTTTGTGGTCCGACAAATATTGCATCGGTCGCAGGTTCCAGGTATTTTTTATTATTCAAAGACGAATGTAGTGGTTTTTGCACAGTTTACTTTCTTCAGCATAAATTAGAAGTTTTCAGCAAATTTAAAGAGTTTGAGTCTCTTGTTTCAAGGCATACTGAAAATAAAGTAAAAGTGTTGCGTTCAGATAACGGCACTGAGTATTTTTCAAATCAGTTTTGCAGTTTTCTTATAGAAAAGGGAATTATTCATGAAACTTCGTCGCCTTATATTCATGAACAAAATGGACGAGCGGAACGCGAAATACGCACTCTTGTTAACTGTGCAAGATCAATGCTTATTGCAAAAGAAGTTTCCCAAATGCTTTGGAGTGAAGCTGTTAAAACAGCAAGTTATGTTCTGAACAGTATCGAAACAATGTGATGGTGTTACACCATGACCATATGAAAAATGGTTTGGCCGGAAGCCTGAGATGAAGCATTTACGTATTTTTGGTAGCGATGCTTATTTGCATATTCCTAAATCAAAACAGAATTCAAAGTTTAGTCCTAAAAGTAAAAAATTACTTTTTGTTGGCTACGATGGAGAATCTAACAACTATCGTCTCTTTGATAAAGAAACTAAGAAAATACATATAAGCAGTGATGCCGATTTTAATGAGAATAGTAACAGCGTCAATGTAAGTCAGGCAGAGGTACCTCAACACACGTTAATTGACCTTGCATTTGAGAATTTAGACGAGGATGTTGCTGAAGAAGAATTGGAATCAGTTCAGTCTCTAGAAGATAAAAATGCAAATCAAGAGCTTGAACATCAGAAATTACGCGATAGAACTTTGTTAAAAAGACCAACCTACTTGGAAGAATATCCGCTTATAACCGAACATGTATGTACCTGTTAGTTTTGAATCTGCTACATCGTGTCCGGAAGCAGAATTCTGGAAAGCGGCAATGGATGAAGAGATAACGGCACTTCAAAAAAATTTAACGTGGATTTTAACAAAACTTCCAGAAGGCAGGCGTCCTATTGGATGTAAATGGGTATATAGCTTAAAGACCGATTTAGATGGAAATATAAAGAGGTACAAAGCACGTCTGGTAGCTAAAGGGTTTAGTCAGCGCGAAGGAGTTGACTACTTTGAAACATTTGCTCCAGTAGTACGTTTTGACTCCATTCGAGTTCTTTTAACAATTGCTGCAAAAGAAGATCTAGAAATATCCAAATTTGATGTCAAAACTGCATTTCTTAATGGAGACCTTATGGAAGAATTGTACATGGAACAGCCTCAGGGTTATAAGAATGACGAACATCAACATGATGTGTGCAAGTTACAGCGTAGCTTGTATGGGCTTAAACAGTCACCACGATGCTGGAACTTCAAATTTGTCGATTTTTTAAAGAAATTTAAATTCGAGCCAATAAAAAGTGATAGTTGTGTCTTTATTAGCAATACAGATAATGTGGTAGTTTATCTGGCATTATATGTAGATGATGGATTATTGTTATCCAAGTCTCAAGATGTAATAAATAAAGTACTGGAACATTTAAAGGGTACATTTGAAATAACCATCGAAGACCCAAAACAGTTTGTAGGCCTCGAAATAACGAGAAATCGAAATAAACGTGAGTTAACGATAACTCAAACTGCATACATCAAAAGATTACTTAAGAGATTTCACATGGAAGAAGCTAAACCTTCAGCAGTTCCTGCTGAACCAGGTACACACCTTAGTAAGGATCATTGTACGAGAAATAAGGAAGTAAATGAGAAAATGTTAACAGTACCATACAGAGAAGCAGTCGGATCTCTTTTATTTGTTGCATGTGTTACCAGACCAGATATCGAATATGCAGTTAATAGAGCAAGTCAATTCTTGGTCAATTTCGGAAGTGAACATTGGCAAGCGGTGAAACGTATTTTAAGATACTTAAAAGGGACATTAGATTTTGGAATTGTCTATGGAAACAATGGGAGTGACGCGCTGCTGGTTGGTTTTACTGATGACGATTACGCTGGATGCCTTGATACACGTAAATCTACGAGTGGTTTTGCATTTTTATTTAACGGCAGTCCGGTAACTTGGTCAAGTCAACGCCAAAGGGTAGTTTCGCTCTCAACAACAGAAGCTGAATATGTAGCACTAGCGCATGGTATGAAAGACGCAGTATGGTTAAGGAGAATGTTATGCGAGCTTGGTGTTCAAATCGACTGTGTGCCAATGAATGTTGATAATCAATCAGCGATCAAATTAGTGAATAATCCCGAATATCATAAACGAACGAAACATATTGACGTATCATTACGGTTTCATTTTACGCGCGATGTATATGAACGGGGCGAAATTGATTTGCATTATATTCAGTCAAAGGAACAATTAGCTGATTTATTTACTAAACCGTTACCTAAAGTACAATTTTGTTATTTGAGGAAGAAAATGAACATTCTCAACGGTATTAAATAAGTGGGAGTGTTGAAATAAGTATTTAATCCGTGTGCGTCGGTTGGCCATGCCCATGTTGCCTTGGCTATTTAGTTGTTATTAATGTGTGCATGAAATAACTGTCAAATTATGTTCATAGAATTTTGTATTTCTAATCTTTTCACTAGACTTTTGTAATCTTTGAATAAATATTGGTTTTGAAGATACTCTGCTTCGTGTTTTATTCAACAACGAAGAAGACAATGGCTAAATGCTATTAAACGAGCAGATTTAGCTGAAAATATACAAGAGTGTGTTCCAAGCACTTTATTTCAGGTATGCATATAACATATTTCATTCTGAAACTTTTCTAAAATTAAAAAAATGTTCTAATTTGCATTTTTTTAAGAAAACCAGCTGATTCAGAAGACAATTTAAATCCTGATTGGGTTCCCATTATTTATTTGGGCTGTAAAATAGCAGGTACAGCAATAACAACCAAACAGGAAAAATACGAACGAAGGAAAAAGCGTCTGAAGGTTAATGCATATTTTGAATTTACAGATATGATATCGAGGGATATTTGCTTTTTGGAAGTTATACATATGTGTTGTATATATGACTAGATGACAGATATAAAGAATTCTTTCACTTTTAAACATTTTTAATTAATCCTTTGATGCGTTCAGGCAATTGATTATAAAGAATAATTCCATTATAAAAAGTTGAATTTTGTGCTTTTGATGGATTTCTTCGACTTAAATAAAAATTATTGTTAAACCTAGTATTGTGATTGTGAATATCATTTACTAATATTAAATTGTCATATATTATACAAGACGATCGAAAATACTCGAGTATACGAGACATATTGCCTGCGTTTTTTTTAGGCAATATGTCGAGTTTCGAGTATTTTTGATCGTCGAGTTGTATACAAGTAGACTATTTCATGAATAAAAAATATAGTAACAACTTTAATATTTATTTATTATTTATATTGAACGTACAATTGCCGTTTTACTATTTTGAATTAGTTCATCGATATTTTCTGTAGAGTTTGTTCCAAAAGGATTCATTTTGCAACAAAAAGAAAAACCAGTCTAAAACGCACACTTAGAAAAAAATTGCGTTGTTTGCTAATAAATTATTTGACTGTTATGGAGTTTTCATGGATAACTTGGAATTTAAGAATTGAGTCTCATGCGGGTGAATATACAAAGGTTTGTATTACAGCGAGACTATAATTCACGTGTCACATGGTACATTTTTTATTAATTTCATTGGTGAAAGTACAAAAACAAACTCGCAGAATAGGCTATCAAATCGATGATAATTCTATCACCGCATGTTGACTGTCACCTGTTTTTAATAAATAAAATTGTTTACTGTCAAAGTGACAGAAAGTTTCAGTGGACGCGTTGAAGTCAGAAAATAGTGCCGTTAACCAGAAAATGTTTCGACCAGTAGATCACAGTCGATGGGGAGATGCTAGCGAGGAAGAGATTCGAAAGTTAGTTGAGAAGAAGACCCCAAAAAATACAAAAATTAATAAAGAATCTCAGTGGAACCAATTCATGGAATTTTGCACTTCAAGAGGAATCAAATTAACACAAGAGACTACGATCCCAGAAATTGCATTAATATTAAGAAATTATGCTTGCAACATGAGAAGAAAAGACGGCCAAGAATATAAGGAGTGCGTTGTCAAAACATTATGGAACTCCGTGGCAAAGATTATACAAGAAAAATTCTTCACTGAATATAATAACAAGTTCAATCCATTTACTGACATGGAATTTAAGGAAGCAAGAGCAGCTCGCGATTGTAAAAGAAAGCAACTGCAGGAAATACAAGAAAAAAGAAAGGTTAGTGCAATTGCTTTTACACAAGAAGAATGTAAAAAACTGCAAAAGGTCTGGGACGAAAATACGCCTGAAGTGCTTCAAAAAAAGTTCTTTAACATTGTTGCTAAAGAATTGGCATGGCGTGGTAACGAAGGTTCGTCTGCTTCTATTTATCACTTCAAGAAAGAAACTGACAATTCTGGAAACTTCACTAACCGAATTGAATACAATCCAGTATTTAACAAAACGAATCAAGGTGGGGACAAAACTTGCTGTGAAAGCAAATGGTTAACACCTAACACAGTAGATCCTGATGTGTGTCCAGTTCGATTGTTTCTAAAATTAATGGGAAAACGATCAAATAATGTAACGACCGATAGGTTTTTCCTGACACCAAACAAAAATTGGAGATTAGGAAGTACTACAGCATGGTATAAAAACCTCCCTGTAGGTGTTAATACTATCTCCAAATGGACAAAGGAAACAGCTCAAAAAGTGGGAATTGATACCACCAACAAAAAAGTGACAAATCATTCTTATAGATCAACAGCTGTAACCCATTTGGCGAACGCAAATATACCAGAGCAACAAGTCTTGAAGATAACTGGTTACAATAACTCAAAATCCTTGAAGTCTTATTTAAACATGCAATCTACACGACATTCTGAAATTGTAAATAAGATGAGAGGGATTGAAACATCTAATAATGTTTCAGTTTCCCATACTGAATGCGGTAATCCACAAATTGTATATCAAAACTGTACATTTAACGTTCAAAATATGTATTGTAATAAATAAATAATTGCTGTATTGATTTTCCGGTAGCTGTAATTATTTACTGTCAAACTGACAGATCGTTTAAAATTTTTGACTTTTTTAAGAGGGCGAGAAAATTTATTTTCTGTCAACGTTCATTATATTCTCTCACCAAATATAACACGTGTTATGATTAATCAACGATGATACCACTCGTTAAAACCTTTAGAAAATTGAACTCGTGCTTCGCACTCGGTCAATTTTCGTCGGTTTTAACTCGGGCTATCACCGATGATAATCATAACACTATACCTAAACCAAAAAATGAAGGATCTAAACCGAGTGAATCTAGCAGGCGCAGATTAGCAGTCGGAGTTGATTGTGAGCGAGCCTTGTTCCCAAATTGTCAAATTTAGACAGTTTGAAATTAAAAATTGTCATTGCAATCTGTCAAAGTTTTGAAAGGTTTTTCACAACTCCATTTGTTACTTATTAAACTACTATTAATAAATATTAATTGGAGTTGTGAAAAATCTTTTAAGCAGCAACTAATGTCGTACACACTTTTGATATCAGAATGTTATTTATTAATAGTAGTTTAATAAGTAACAATTGGAGTTGTGAAAAACCTTTCAAAACTTTGACAGATTGCAATGACAATTTTTAATTTCAAACTGTCTAAATTTGACAATTTGGGAACAAGGCTCGCTCACAATCAACTCCGACTGCTAATCTGCGCCTGCTAGATTCACTCGGTTTAGATCCTTCATTTTTTGGTTTAGGTATAGTTATATTATCCCCGATTATACAAAGATTCGTATATTCGATTCGTCATAGTTACCGCAATATAACCGTTGCGAATACGTGGTATCTAAGGAAAAGTGCATATTCTTATTGGTTCATAACGTTATGAATGAAATAGTCAGTCAGATATTGTAATAACCCTAATTCCATTTTATGTACAAAAACAATCTGAATTTTAATAAAAGTTTCAATGTTAACCCACCCTAATGTACTCATGTATTCCACTCTAGTATATCTATTGCAATTAAGTATTACTCTCATTGCTTTATTTTGTAGAAGTTGTAATTCAAGTCTCCTTTATTCCCCATAAATAAAACAGTAGCAGCAAAACAAAAGTGTATTAGTATTAAAAACCAATCTTTTTGATCAAGTTGACAAATAATCACTACATCTTCCCAAAACTCCATTTCTTTTAAATCTTTTTACAAATGTAATTAATGTGTTCATCAAATTTTAATTTTTTATCAATAATAATACTCAAATATTTATGACTCTAGTGTTTCTACGATTTTACTATTAACATTAACTCCAAAATTATTAAATACCTTTAGATATCCAGTCCCTTTACCAATAATTAACAATTTAGTTTTATTTCCCTTTGAATACCAATATATCCCTCCCACTAATGTACACAACCATGTTGTCAGCAAATGAAATTTACATTTATAATGACATTATACTAACATCATTAATATATAGACTAAACAAAAGGGGTCCTAAAATACCCCCGTGTGGTAGGTACCCGGTATATTAATGTTAAGTGAAAACTGTAAATATATCTTTTACAATAAAAAAAAAATGAAACTAGAAATTGTACTTGTTTATTTATAAAAATAAGGTTTAAAACTACACTTCAACTTAAAATTATATTTAAATTTTCATATTCATTATTGTATAATTCCTTGTAAGGATTTACAGGAATATATCTTAGAAGTGATTATGCAATCTCACTTGCAAAAGGTTCCGTAACACGTTCCAGAACGGCATTACTTCCAGCATTGCGTATGTTCAAAAGTAGATTTATTATTTGGCTTTCGTTAAGAGGCACAATGACATGTATTCTGTAAAAACCATTTCATATCAATTGTTACGCATAGCAATTATTGAAGAGAAACGAATTGATGTCAACTCATAACAATTCAAGCTGGTTTTGGTATTCTGTAACGTCAATTGTTACGCGCCGATTGAAGAGAAAACGTAGCAATTGAAATGCCACTTGTTGAGAACTTCGGAGATAACTGCGCATGCGCGCACGGTCGCCATCTACCATCGGCAATGAACTCGATACTACGTAACTGGAAAGGCGCCAGACCTAACGTGATGCGAGGCACACGCTGGAGATAGGCAACCCGCCTACTTGTGGTATTTCTTTCCTTCTCTAACTTGTTGAAGACAGTTACGTCCCTACTCACGTCAAAGGCAATTGCCACTCACAAAATTTAATTTTAACGATTTCATGATTAGGATCAATCAGATCAACTACGGTAGACAAAATAAACGATGAGGAAAATTGGTTAGACCAACAGAAAGTACAAATTTATTTAAAATAAGCATTATTACCGTCTCAGAATGGAAAATATCTATCAGTCAACGCGTGATACAATTAGGATAAATAAACATAAACAATAAAAATAGAAAAAAAAATTGTTTTCTTTTAATATTTTAATTAAGTGTTCCATTGATTTAATTTTCATCTCTTTACATTTCAACTTTTGTTTAAGGGTTTTCACTTTCCTTTTTAAAATATTATCTGACGCCAAAACATACTTTGTTTGGGTTTGTGCATCCAACATCTTACTTGCTTGTTCACTGTCACATTCCATATTTTCTGTTTTCTAAATATATATACATATGTAGATAAAAAGTGATTATCTATGATTATTATGTACTAACCTGATCTTGACCTTCGATAAAATTAATTTGTTTTCGAAGTAGTACTCTTCGGGCCTTTGTATTTTGTTGCAATAAATGTTTTGGAAAATTGAAAATACTTGGAACAGCATCCAATTTCAATATATTTTTTTTAAGTCCAGGCCGGTCTTGATAATCAGTTTCTTTGAAGTGTTCACTGCAAAGTCTGCTTGTTCTTAAAGGTTTCCAATGGTCCCTTTTTATTGCAGTTATCCAGAGTTGCAATATTTCAGGACGTTTAAATGGAAATCTGTGTGAAATAACCAATAGAATAACAAACACTCACACAGGCATAACAAAACCTAAATAATATAATATCCAGTTTACTTACGAATGAAACTGAACATTTATTCTCTTGTCGTGTAAATTTTTGCATCCGTAAGCCACGCAATATTGTACCATTTTTGCTGGTAATTATTTCTTTTAGTTTTCTTGAGACACGGTAAGATAAACTACAAAACTGCACTAATGTCAAATAAACCATGTGCGCTTTCACAGAACGTCAGGTAGAGACCAGGTAACAAACAAATTAGTAAGAATAGTAATATCAACGTGCATACACCGCCTGCCTGCGTGTAACTAACAGAGATGGTTATACCACAACACAGGCCATCGCGTTCTATTGCGCCTGACACAAACTTTGCCACGGTATTGGATGGCTTGCGTCCTTTCCAGTTACGTGTAGTATAGAGTTCATTGACCATCGGTCTCGCGAAACTCGACATTTTGATATGTTTGACACCCGCGGGAATTCCCTACTTTTTAAAAATAAGTAGTAAAGATATAAAAGCTGCTGAAAACTAGTGAAAAACAGTTTACTTTGTTATTAGATTTTATGAGCAACAAGTAAATTGTTAATTACGGGAAAACTGCGACCAACATGTGATAGGAATATGTTAAATATTCCTAAGTATTTCTTAATAGTCATTTATTTTAATCCTAATAACAAGTTACGGCCTAAAAGAACGATGTTGACAGTTGGAAAGATAGTAAAAACACTTATTTATTTATCATCATGCATGCATGATGTATTAATTTTTATAAATATATACGTATATTAGTTGAGGTTAAACAAAACAAACATTTTGTAACGACATGCATCCATGCCGGGCGCTTGGACTTTCGTAGTATTGAGATTTACCTGCTTGTTAACAAAACACGACTACCAAAAAGTGAGGTTAGAGGAACCGGTTTTTAACATAAACGTTTGCGAAATTACTTTTCTTGAGGTTTATTTTACAACTGCATTGGTTTTCTACTGACATAAAAGAATTTTTATACAAATAGTAATGTTTTTGTAATAATAAAACACAATAAAGTTTTGAGGTGAGTACATAACAACGGCCGAATAACAATTGATATGAGTCTTCAATTTATTGTTATGACATAGCAATTGATTGATACAGAAAGTGCTTAGAGAATACCACTTTTGCAAAATCACTTGTTATGGTTGTCCCATAACAATCAATTGGAGTGTAACAATTGATATGATTGCTTACAGAATAGACCTGAATGTCTCCCACATTGACTGTAGCACTAGCAATACTTCTGCAAAATTTAATGTCTCGAATTGAATGACTTTCAACTTGTTGGTACATTCCATAAAGATCTTACATCTGTACTAGAAGTTTAAGCGATGTTTATTATAAATATATTCTAAAGCATACAGCAGAGCTCCAACATGCCTACTGACGTCGCTTGCACCTGCCATGCATGTACAATGTGGAGTATTAACGCCACCATCAGCAGCATTGCACATACACCATACTTTTAATGCAGGCTCGTTCATTCATTGTGAATGTTCTACCTAAAAATGTTAAACACTTTTACATCTATTACTACTTACATTTGCAGTGACTATTATTTCATTGATCTAGAATGACCCACATTTCAACACGTGCCGCTGTTACAACTTCTAAGGGCAAATCTTCTTCACTATTCATCGGAAAATAACTCACAACAATAACACTTTTACGATGACAAGCTGTTTTTTGCAAAACAAATGTATAACTCAACAACGCCATGACTACCTTCTTGCATAGACTTCTAGCACATTACCGTGTGATCGAACAAATTCCGCACCATTTCACTTCTTTTAATCTTAATGTCGGCTGGAGAAAAAATAGCATGTTTCATTCGAATCAAAAGTGTCTTCAATGATTCGCAATTTTGTATCCGCTCGGCTACGCTGCGCTTCGCCTCGCAAATGCAAAATTGCTCATCAAAAAGTGACACTTTTAATCCTAATAAAACAATATACTATTATCTACGACCACCATAGAAAGTTACACATTACGCACAATCTAGTAACCGTGAAAACGACCAATTGCAAACAATCTCCAAACTCAACGGTAAAGACCGTGAGGAATGATTTCTCACGATCAGTAGTTCTATTGAAACGCTATAGATGTCACCACTTGCAATATTTATAATATTATTAATTATTTGAAATATAAAATGTTATAAATTTTAGATAAAGGTTAATTTATTTTGTTTAATTAATATTTTACATTAAATTATATTTCGAATGGAAATCCATCTAGAAAAAAAACTAAGGTCAGACCCGGGGAATTGAACCCGGATCGCTCGGTTAGTAGCTAAAGCGTAACCTAATTGAGCTATCGGACGCCTTTCAATAATGGTTTTTTTCTCATTATATAAAGTTACAACGATTGCTATTCAATTAAAACGTAAAATTAATTAATGTTTTACATTATTATATAATTTTTAATGTAATTTTATTTATTATTATTGCTAAATTACAATAAAAACATTGAAAACATTTATAATTTGCTACATAATGCGAGAATATTTGACATTTTGCGCAGAGGATAATAACCTTGACAATTGAATTGTGATTTTTGTACATATAAATTTATTTTGAAAACGAGTACATAATTATTTAGCTGTAAGTACTAAATAGTAGATTGACTGAAATTATACAAATTGTAAACGTATTATTACTATTGTCTTTATAAATTTAATGTTTACTTTTGTCGTTTTTAAAATTCTAGATGTATCATGAGTGAATCCGATGAAGGAAAATTGGGGTGTACACTCGTACACCTCCAAACATCGTGGAAGCGGCTCACATTACATCTCTTATTGCCAAATATTTCACGTAAAAAATATGAATGCGAGTATAAATTCTAGATTAAAAAACTTTCTTAGCTGTTGGTGGTTTATTACTTTTTTTGTTGTCGTAGATAAAGTATAGTGTGTAACGCGTGCAAAAACACCAATTTCTCACTCGAGTGATTGCGGCATTCGACTACGTCTCATGCCGCAAAATCTTCACACTCGTGAGAAATTGGCACTTTTCTGCACTTGTAACACAATATACTATTCTTTAGTTCAAATAATTATTGTGCATTAGCTAGACACACGATTTCAAAAATATTAGACAGCATTGTTCTTTGCATATGTAAGTATGTCTTTTTAGTTTTTTATTAGATTCTCTACATTTCTTCAACACAATTTTTAGTGAAAACTGCTATAGGTTAGATGGTTTCCAAAAGAGCCCATGTTAAATTCTGGATTTTATTTGCCATTTTTCTCTATAATGGTACGCACAAAAATTATTAAAAAAAAACTCACCGAGTAGTAAGTATCAAAGAACTCAAGGTTTAAAGTTTACGTTATTCTCTACGTTTTTACATTTCGCTGTATCCTCCTTAGAAAGTAGGGTTGCTAAATATGAACTTAGCTCTGTGTTTTCCTAGTAACATCTCAAATTTTGAAACTATTTATTAGAAGGTTGGTAATCATGAAAATTGGTTTAATAAATTCAACTGTCAGTATGACAATTATATAAATCTGAAATTCGGTACAATTAATACTTTATTAAAAGCTGTCGAGAAATTGATAAATGTACTATAGTACTTTTAAAAATTCTCTACAAACAGTAAATAAATGATAATGTGCACATTAAAAAATTTTACATGCATAAAAATAAACATGACAGCATAACCTAAAATTCATAACTGACAGCTGCTGAATGTTGTCACTAAAGTAACAAGAGAGAAAAAAGTATATCTGTTTCAGACAGCTTAGTTTTGGCCTAGAAAGAGATAGATTTCGACATCCGTGTCCTAACTCTAAAATAACAGTGAAAGTTTTAAATCGCAATCACATAAAAATGACCAATGACAGATAACCTCTAAGCAATACTTGACTTTAGTACCTGCACCCGAACATTGTGGGACACTTGTTATTTTAAAAATTTGGAAATCTGTGTCTAATTTCTTATTAATCTGTATATTCTATTCTGAAACATCCTATGCAATTATCTTATGTAATGCTTTTATTGAACTAACGAAAATAATAATTAAATATTGAGAAAATGAAATAGAAAATAAGTAGTATTAGTATGAGATAATCTTAAGATGTATTTATGTGTACTGAAATATTATAAAATTCAAGTCTTTACTATTTTAACTGAAATATATTTTATATACCTAAAGTAAATCATTTTCAAATTAACGCGCACTTTTATCAGCGCATGATGTCGCTAATTTCGTATTCTTGTTTTGTATGTTGGTGTCCTTGCTTCTCGTAGTTCCCGTTTGCTTTGCTTGTTACACACAAACATGGCGGAGAACGACATTGATTTGTATGCAGATGATATTGATCAAGATTTTGCACAGGTAAGCTCGTTTTTCCTAAGCACTAATTGTTCAGTAAATTAGAAGAAGATCTAATGGTTTCAAATAATAATTTTTCTGTTCACGTATGTTACTGAAAACATGTTTCAGAGTCTTGTTTACTTAGCGTTCTTTACCGGCATTTTATCCCCTTGAATAATTTAATTAACCTGAACAAATTTACTGATATGCTTTAAGTACTGTTTCATTTCAGGATGATTTTGGGGGTGAAAATGTAGATTTATATGATGATGTTATTTCAACCCCTGCTGCGGGTGCTAGCAGCAATGATAATGCTGAAACCAATCATCAGCCTGCAGCTGACACAAATACTGAAGAAACTAATGGAACTTCATATCAAACTCAAGGTAACAATATTACACCAAACACAATTGGACGGCGACATCAACTTTACGTTGGCAATTTAACATGGGTAAGCATTATTGTTAAGTCTATGCTTGTATCTTTAATATTTTTGATTTTTCTGATATAGTGGACGACTGATCAAGATATTACGGATGCAGTACGTGAAATTGGGGTCAACGACTTTCACGAGGTGAAGTTTTTTGAACATCGAGCTAACGGACAATCAAAAGGATTTTGTGTTATCTCCATGGGATCCGAAGCAAGCATGCGTATGTGCATGGATAGACTACCGAAGAAGGAAATTAATGGGCAGAATCCTGTTGTTACCCTTCCCACAAAACAAGCCCTGAGTACCTTTGAAAGTCAGTCAAAAACTAGACCTTCTCCTCCTAATAATTCTGGTCCTCGTAGTCAACATCCTGGCCAAGCTAATCAACATTTACCCCCAGGTCCCCACCAGAACTTCCCTCCTCGTATGCCTATGGGATCTCCAATGCGTGGCCCTATGCCACATCCAATGCAAGGACCGGGAGGACCTCGTATGCAAGGCCCACCACCAGGATTTAACGGACCACCTGGGCAAATGAATCAGGGCCCACCGAGATTCCAGAACCCACAGTGGAATGGACCACGTCCTAACGGTCCTCAACAAGGACCCCAGCCTCCCATGAGACCTGGTGGCCCACCTCCGGGACCACAAGGACCCCCACGTCCACCTATGGTAATTTTGTTCAATCTTACGTAGAGTGAGATTCAGAAGAAAATTAATCAGAATCAGCTATGAATGTACAAAGAATACATGTCGTAGATTCTTTAAAAAAAAAAATAGGCACGTTCGATAAGACCAACAAAATAAGTCAGCAAGTGATCTATGTTAACCTGCTTAATGGTTTTACTGAGTTTTGTTGGTTCTGTTGAACGTAGTTAATGTTTGATATTTGTTTAATAGGTTATGTTTATTCTGCAGTTTCAAGGTCCACCCCAAATGCAAGGACCACCTAGAGGTCCTCCCAATCAAGGCCCTCCTCCACAAGGACCACCAAGGCCAGATTGGAACAGACCTCCGATGCAACAAGGATTTCCTCCTCAAGGTCCCCCAATGCAGGTACCACCTAATATGGGTCCTAGAGGTCCTCCCCCAATGGGTGCTCCACCGGGTCCGCAGCAAGGTCCACCTCAAGGACCTCCAGCTCCTCATGTAAATCCAGCATTTTTCCAACAAGGAGGACCACCACCTCAAATGCAGCATCCAGGCATGCAACCACAACCAGGCATGCCACCATCCCATGGTCCACCGCATGGTCCTCCTCATGGACCCCCACATGGTCCTCCAATGGGCCCGTCTCAAGTGCCACCACATGGTCCACCACACAATTACGGACCACCATCAAATGTTCAACAGCCACCATATGGTGCTCCACCTGTATCTGAACATAGACCTGACGTACCACAAATAAGCGAACAAGAGTTTGAAGATATAATGTCTAGGAACCGAACTGTTTCTAGTTCTGCTATATCTCGAGCTGTTTCTGACGCTGCAGCAGGTGAATTTGCAAGTGCTATAGAAACATTGGTCACAGCAATCTCCTTAATCAAACAGTCAAAAGTTGCACATGATGATCGCTGTAAAATCTTGATAAGTTCATTACAGGATACATTAAGAGGAATCGAAGATAAAAGTTACAGTTCTAGCAGGAGAGATAGATCTAGATCACGAGAAAGATCACATAGACGAGCACGACGTGAAAGATCGTCATCAAGATATCGCGAAAGAAGCAGAGATAGAGACCGTGAACGTGAAAGAGAAAGGGATAGAGATCGTTATTATTCTGATTACAGGGAACGTGATAGGGAAAGAGATCGATCTCGTAGTAGAGGTGGAGAAAGAGAAAGGGAACGTGAAAGAGAGAGGGACTACAGAGATAGAGATGGGGAAGATAGGTAAGTTTTGAAAATTTAAACTGCAAATGTGTTTGGCATTTTTCATCTTGCTTTGAGGTAAAGTATGTTTGTTGTGGTTATGTGAAAGGATGTTTTGTTTTTAATTCCTATTTTGATCTAAGTTTTAGCTTAGCTTTAGTTTAGCGATGAAATTGTTTAAAAAGAAATTATTTATTAAATTGGCTCCGTACTTGAAGTTTGTTTAAAAAGTTACGGCCACATCTCTGAGGTTATCCTCACAAGATATATATTGTTGAAAAAATATAAAATTTTGAAATAGACATTGACAAAAGTACTTGAAATACAAAGGCATTTCTCTATGCAAGCTATGCACATCACTAGAATATTCATGTCCACTTCTTATCATACCAAATTTGATCCAGTCTCTATATTAAACTAGGTTTGAGCACGTCTCTCAGATGGAAAGAACAGTTCAACAAATTATTTAACATATAAGTGAAACATGCTTAAAAAGAATTATAGAAATTGCCAAATTGGTTAGTGAGAATTTTTAAAATAAATTAAGTTTATTTTTATGACTTAAAATTAACTACTGTCCCAACACCAAACTTTTAGTTCTGGACTGAGTAGTGAATATACTTTTTCTCTAACCGCACGAAGATGACACTACAATATCAAATTGTCTTCTATAAAAAGTAGACCATTTAAGGAGTCATCCATAAACTACGTCACACTAATTTCATGAATTTTTACCTCCCGCCTACCCCCATGTCACAGTCTGTCACACATAACGTTACTATCTGAGTATGAAGTTGCAATCTTTATACCCCTCCCCCACCATTGTTTCAATAAAATTAAGATTGTGTTTTTAATGCGAAATTTAAAATACGAACGATTCATATATTAAAATTGTTCGTGATATTTCGAAGGACCAGAAATAAAGATATACAGTAGAAATCTTTAATCCGAACCTATAAATACAAGGCAAATTCGTATTAACGAGGAATTCGGATTACTGGATATTCGAATAAAAACATTGCTTTATGCCATGGTACTTTATTATAAAGAACTTAACTTATGTAATTTACTATTTTTATTACAAAACTTATTTCTAATTAAGAAAATCAGTAATTTTTTTACTTTGTCTTTGTCTTGGTCCATCATTTAACTGTTGAATAATTTCAACATTCTCCGATAGTTTTAATAACGTGTGTTTACGTTTTGACATTTTTTAAATGAGACATGGACGCCTTGCATACAAATTGCGTATAATATAACATTTAAAAAAATTTTAAGGTAGATGGTGTCATTACATAAACAATTACGGCAAAACTGCAACGTCAAAACATTTAGGGCGGCTTTGTGATGGTATCAGTTACTATATTCAGGATTTTTATTACTCTTTATATTAATAAATAATTATAAAAGTGTTTGTTGATCTTCGTAGAATTTGTCTACACCCGACGGGTCTTAACAGTATCAGCCAACAAATCGTGTCAGTAACCTGCTATAATCTCATAATATTCACCTTCCAAGAACGTTACATATTCAATTTTAGTATGTACTATTACGAGATAAATAATAGGTACGGTTGAATTACAAAGTAGAAAGTTTTTAAGAATTTTGACTTTGACCGTCACAGTTTCAAATTTTTATTATGAAAGAGAATAGTATGGAGATAGTCCTCTTGAAAGAGGAAAAATCTACTGTGCCAATTATCTTACAATAGTACATAGAACTTCCATGTTCAAATTAAAAAGATTTGTCCAAATTAAAGAGGATTTCGGATTAAAGAGGTTTGTTCGGATTATAGCTCGTAAATGTTGTTGTTCGGGTTACTGGATGTTTCGGAATACAGTGTGTTCGGATTATGGAGTTTCTACTGTAATAATATATATACATAACAAAGGGCAATAATAATGGGCATTCGCGCAATAGAGTAACAAGAGATAGTGGGTTGCAGCCGTATACATGATACAGCTGCAACCCACTATCTCTTGTTACTCTATTGCGCGAATGCCCATTTTTATCCCTTTTGTTATGTATATTTTTACGCGCATTAATATTTCTATTCTTAATAATATATATATATATATAAAAATTAACCGTTGTATATAAGGGTTATTTATTTATTTAATATAATGATAAACACAATAATAATTTTAAAAAATTGTTAACAAATAGCAGATTATTGTTATCTGTTACTGACGTTTTGAAATTTCAATGTAAACAATGGTCACGTGACAATAAGTACTAAAAATTCGATTCGAATATCCTTGTTTGCGTATAAAACAATTTACTTGTTTGTGAATATTATGAAGAATTACTAAAGTAATAAATTAGTATTACATATAGTACTTTATAATAATTATTATATTTAGTTATAATTACATACTGAAGTTATAAAATACTTATGCAATACAGTAGAAACTCTTTAATCCGAACTTATCAATGCAAGGCAAATTCGTATTAACGAGGAATTTGGATTACTGGATGTTGGCATAAAAACTTTGCTTTAGGCCATCGTACCTTATTATAAAGAACGTAAACTTATATAATTTACTAATTTTATTACAAAACTTTTATTTCTAATTTAAAAAAATCGGTAATTTTTTAGAATTTTTTGTTTCATGAATGTGTTTGTATATGATAAGAATTTATGGGATTTAGTCAAATAAAAGATAAAATTAATTTTCTTTTTTACGTTTCGATTTGTTTATTTTTTACAACCATTCTCAGAATCAAATTAATAATTACACTTTATATCACAGTTAGTTTGGATAAAGTCAAATTGACTTTATCCAAACTAATTGTGTATGTATGTATGTATATTTATTTACGGCAATGCCATTTCTAATAAAATATAACAACTAACAACTATATATTAAGGGTTACAAATAGATCAAATAAAACAAACAAAACGGACATCCAGCAAAAGGTTATGCTTATAAGGTTATACGAAAGGTATGTACTTAATATTAATTACTGATTACTGTGCTTTATTTTATTATTAAAACATGTTAGTGACATAGCAAAGAAATCAATATGATCAGCAATGGAATTTCCTTCTCTCAACATCCTAGCTATAGGTCCATAGTAGCTGTAGTTAGTTCTACAGTGTTTTTCGTGAAATAATAAATTATTCCTGAAAATTATATCTTGCTGGAATATTAAAATCAATTTGATTTAATAATGTTGGGCAATCAACAAGACCATTTAGAAGCTTAAATAAGAAGGCAAGATCCAGATACTCTTCTGTTTTTTAAAGTTTTTAAGTTCATGAGAGTCCTTAAGTCATTGTAGCAAATATCTTTTGTAGGAATGTCTAACTTATAAACAATGAATCTTAAAAATCTTTGTTGGACTTTTTCTAACGCATTTATATAAATTTCATAATAGGGAGACCAAACTTGAGATGCATATTCCATTAATGATCTAACAATGGCACAGTAATATATACATTATTAAAATCATTTAAGGTTCGTATAACAAAACCTAACAATTTAATAGCTCTATTTGACAGATTTTCAACGTGGTTTTTGAATGATAGTTCTTTATCGAATAATACCCCTAAATCTTTAATGGTCTCAACAGCTTCAAGATAATTTGTGTTTACAGTGTAATTATACAAAATTGGATGATTTATACGATAGAACCTCATAATTCTACACTTAGAAATATTTAATTTAAATATTTCTTACTGCACCATGAATAAAAGTTTTCAATATCTAATTGCAACAATTCACAATCTTCTTCATTATGTATTTCTTTATAAATTTTTAGGTCGTCAGCATACAACAAAACGTTGCTAAATTTTATATTTTGAACAATATCATTAACTTGACACCTCTTCTCCAAAGCATCCATCACATATTGTTCGTAAATCATTAGGTTTGTAACTGTAGATCGACCTTTTACATATAGTGATATAAAGTGTAATTATTAATTTTATTCTGAAGATGGTTGTAAAAATTACAGTTCCTAAATATGAACTGAGCTCAGTGTTATTTAGAGTTAAGTCACGCATGTCAAATTTTCCTAATGACATTTTATATTTTGAAACTATTAGAATGTTGATAATCATGAAAATTGGTTTAATAAATTAAACTGTCAATATGGCAATTATTATTATACTATAAATCTGAAATTCAGTACAGTACTTTATTAAAAGCTGTCTTAAATTATTATTAGATATAAAATTGATATAACTAGGTAGTTTTAAAAATAACAGTAAATAAATGATAAAGTATACATTAAAAACATATAAATAAACAGGACAACATAACCTAAAATTTATAACTGACAGCTACTGCATATTGTCACTAAAGTAAAAAGAGACAAAAAAGTATCTCTGTTTCAGACAGCTTAGTTTTGGCCTAGAAAGATAGATTTTGACATCCGTGTCCTAACTCTTAAATAAACAGTTTAAGTTTATAGAACTCTAGTAAAAATAAATTAACATTCTTAAAACTGAACAAAATCATTTTATTATGAATGCCTATAATGCATTTATTAATTATTTGTATATATTAAAATAATTTAAGTCGATTGGAGTGCATTTGTTTAACTGTTGAAAGTGTAAAAATAAATGTAAATAGGTTAAGAATCGTGGCAACACCTCAAAGAAATCAATCGATTTTGTTGGTAGCAATGTTAGGTTTCAGCTTTCGATTGAGTTGACATCCTTACCTCCAAAAGTCAATCCCAAAATATAAGTGGAAACATTTTGAATGTTTTGTAATTTTGTATGCAATTACAGATGGAAATATTCTATTTTTTAACTTTTGTATAGTCCTGTACAATCTGCTAAGCAGATACAAGAAATATATAAAACGTTTAATACATATGTTATATTTTTAAAATTAGTATGTTTGTATTACTGATTTCGTGAAGATTCTGATTGTGATGATAAATTGTATTCATCACATTGCAAAATGTAATTTTACATTTTGCAATATTTCCGTCGAATTAACATTTGTATTCTGATTATTAACGCAGAAGACTGAATTGTTCAACATAATCTGATTAATAAAATATATGATTATTAGTTAATACCATAAAATATAGATTATTATAACAGTCATTATATGTATCATTCTGTTCTGTTATTTGAATTTGCGCGCTATGAGGTGTTATCACATCTCTACTGTCTTTCCACATATGTAGTGAAAAATTCTTGTTTTCTTTACTTTAAACTATTATTGTGCATTAACTAGACACAAGATTTCAAAAATATTGGGCAGCATTGTTCTTCGAATATGAAAGTATGTCATTTTAGTTTTTTATCAGATTTTCTACATTTCTTCATCAGAATTTTTAGTGAAAACTGCTAAAGGTTAGACGGTCTCCATAAGAGCTCATGTTAAATTCTGGATTTTATTTTCCATTTTTCTCGGTAATGGTACACAAGAAAATTATAAAAAAAAGCTACCGAATAGAATAAGTGTCAAAGAACTCGAGGTTTAAATTTCACGTCATTCTCTACATTTTTACATTTTGCTGTATCCTCCTTAAATCATGTTTTAAATCAACCATAAAAACACATTTTGACATTTTTTAAATGAGATATGGACAAATTGTGTATAACAACAAAATTTAAAAAAGTTTTAAGGTAGATGATGTCATTACATAAATAATTTCAGCAGAACTGCAATATCAAAACATTTAGGGTGGCTTTGTGATGGTATCAGTTACTATATTTAGGATTTTTAATAATAAAAGTGTTGATCTTAGTAGAATTTTTCTACAGCCGACGGGTTGTAACATTTCATTTATAATATTCACCTTCCCCATTCCCCAAGAACGTTACATATTAAATTTTAGTATGTACTATTGTGAGATAAATAATTGGTACGATTGAATTATAAAGTAGGCAGGCTTTTAAGAATTTTGGCATATTACACCGATGGAAGAGAGTACTATGTAGAAAGTACAGGAAAAACCTACCATGCCAATTATCTTGCAATAGTACATAGAACTTTCTTGTTCAGATTAAAGAGATTTGTTCGAATTAAAGGGGTTTTCGGGTTAAAGACTTCAAAGTGGTTTGTTCGGATTATAGCTCGTAAATGTTGTTGTTCGAATTACTGGATGTTCGGAATACAGTGTGTTCGGATTATGTGGTTCTACTGTAATTTGTTATAAAATCATTGTATATTATGCTGTAATGCATTAAATTCAATGAAATATAAAATTATGTTACAAATTTTATTAGCCCAACTCCTCCCCATCGTCACAATCATCACACATTTTCATCACTCCTCCCCCAGAGCAGCGTGACATAGGTTATGGACGGTCCTTTAACTGTTACTGGTTACTATAGCAGCTGGACAAAAAGTAATTATTTTTTTGTACTAGTACAAAAAGTAATCTGATGTTACGCGTGACATTTTTTGTGGTGCTCTTAAAACATTTTCTTTTATACCAATAATGTGGAATAAATAGAAATTTTCAATTAAATAATAATCATTTATCTTTTCTTTGATAATATTAAATTAATTTCTTAAACTTCAACGTTTCTATTAAAATCTCATTTGCTGCTCACAATGACATCACAAAAACAAGAATCAATTTTTACCTCTTTTTATTTAACGCATATCTCTGTCAGTCGTCTGTTGAAAGTTCTTTGAATTCCCAAGGAAATGGAAGTGAAAATTATACATAAAATAGTAAGTTATTCTTAATTATATTAATATTACAATTATTGCCCTTTTTTACCCGAAAACAAGTTATTTGTATTTCATTCCAAATTGCAGTAAATAAAAAGTAGTTTAACGTTTAGATTAACGTTGTGTTGTTTCTTCTAAACAGTTGCGGCACGGAGTTTACTAGTAGAAAGCGGTTGGAGAAAGAAATCGTATGTTTAATTCATACAAAAGATATGTTTTTGGGACTCATAAAATTGCCAGACTCCATTAATGTGTCGTCTAATAACTTTCTTATTTCTCGCATCAGAATGAAAACAGGTATTCTTACTTAATCATCATTCCTCTTTTGCACATATGCAGTGCAGAGGTATGTGTGAAAAGAAGGATAAATGTTAAACTTTTTCCATATATTTCTATCTTGTACAACTTGTTTTGCTTTACACCAAGTGATGCTTTTTTTTCAGGATCGCTTCTTATCCACCTTAACTAATTCTTCTCTACTTCTGCCAGAAGTGGCTTCAAATTTAATTGGTTTCAAATCACTTCAATCTGTATTGTATTTTGCCTGGACTTCCTAAAATGTTTCTAAAATCTCCTCTCTGTAGCTTGAATCCTCCGGGACTTTTGTTTGACTAAGATTTTCATTTATAGGTAGAGGCAGACATGAAAATGTTTTTGGGTGTCTATGAGATCACTTTCTGGCCGCGATTGTAGTAAAACTTGGCATGGGTTATATGCTACCAAAATAATACTTTTTGACATATCTGCCAAATTTTACTAGAAGTGACCTCAACTTTATGTGAGACACCCTGTATATTTTTACATTTTCTTAATCTAGAGATCGTTATTCATATGGCCATATCATTTTTATGATTTTTGAACACATTCTCGCAGGTGCTAGCGAGTGATACAGACGTGCGGTTTATCGCGGAGTTTAAGTATATTAAATTACGTTAATTTGAAACGGATATTTAATCGCTTTACGGCAATTTAATTAAGGGCGAGTCTTATTTGATAAATAGTTGTTATATTTATAATAAAACTAATATTAAAGGCAAATTCAAGAATGTAAATTATTTCGATTCACAACAACGATAAGCGTGTTTAAACGTATTTAAACACGTGCGCGATTGAACTTATTTCTGGCGAGTTATAAGAAATTACAGGTTTATTATTCATCTTTTTTTTGGCAAATTCCAAACAATAGATGAGCGGAAAAAACCGGAAAGATCCTCCTGACCAGGGAAAAAACAACATTCTTTATGAAGCAATAATTACAGAAATGGATATGAATGAAATAATCGAGGAAAATCTAAACGAGGTAGTAGATCAAACAAACCAAACACAAAAAAAATAACAATGAAGAAACTGTGGTGTCCATTTTTTATGGGTTTCAGTCAAAACGATATTGATAACTCTCAATATTACATACATTGCACTAATAAGGAACAAAGTACTGCTGCACAACCCTCTCACATTAATCAGACACAAAATTTAACCCAAAGAAATTCAAACAATGTAAAAAAAATAAATAATAAAAATAATAGATATAGTTCACCAGATCAAGGTCCTTACTTTGTTTATGTTGAAAGTATTCTAGGAAAAATAGGAAACCTACATAAAATCACTACGGCCAGAACCATTCTTAATGCGGTTCCGGAAATAAAAGATAGTATTCTAAATATTTCAGTAATCGGGTCAAATAAAATTAAAGTAGAATTCAATTCATCAACTAGCGCAAATAAATTGTTAGATTCAAGTGTCTTAAAAGAAAAAAACTTTGATACATACATACCTTTTTTCTATAATCATAAAAAAAGGTGTAATAAAGCATGTAGATCTAAATTTAACAGAGATTGAGTTGAAGGAAATTATCAAACCAAGATTAGGGAATAATTTTGAAATCACAGAATTAAAAGAATCATGAGAAAAAATGAAACTAAAGAACTTGTTCCAACACCTGTTATTGTGGTTACATTTAAAGGTCAATCATTGCCAACAAGTGTAGTAATTGAAAGAATGATATATCAAGTCGAACAGTATATTCCTAAAGTGGTGCAATGTATGAAATGTTTGAGGTACGGGCATATTAGCAATCAGTGTAGAGGCAAAGAAATATGTAGCAACTGTGGAGAAGAACACCATGAACAAGAATGCACAAAAGGTGAAGCACTTTGTATTTTGTGTAATGGTAATCATTCCGCAAAAGATAGGAAAAAATGTTTAGAGTTCGATAGACAAAAAAGTATTAAAAAAACCATGGTTTCTGAAAGTTTGTCGTATAGCGAAGCTACTATTAAATTTGATAGGAGTTATGCATCTGCCGTTAGGGGAGGGAATCAAAGCTCTTGTTATACAGCAACAGTAAAAAGAAAGAGGCAAGAACAAATTAATCCTATTGAAAATAATTTTACACAACAACATAGGGAAATAATTTCGATGCCTAAGATAAAATCACAACCAATTTATGAAACTCACAGAAATATTCCACATTATCATGTCAGTAATGATAATAATAATAAAGGAAAGCCAAGTTCATCATATAATCAACAAAAATCTTTTGAAACAGTTTTTACTGCTATCAAAAATATTTTAGATTTACAAAATTTAGAAATTAACGCAAGTAATTTGTTAGAAATTTTGGACAGTTTTAAAAATAGTATAACGGAAATTTTAACTGTTAATAATGCTTAATTTAAAAATTCTTCAATGGAATGCTAGGTCTATTTTGTCAAATAAGGGATATTTTGAAAAGTATCTATTTGATAATAAAATAAGTATTATTTTTTATCAGAAACGTGGTTAAAAAAACAATTCAATTTTTTACGTTTCTGGCTTCAACATATTTCGAGCTGACAGACTCTATGGATATGGTGGGGTTGCAATATTATTGAAAAAAAATCTAATCTTTCATAAAAATCCAAAATTTCATTTAATAAATGGCATAGAGTTGTGTGTCTGTGACAGTGGTGGTGAATAAAAAAGTAAAAATAAATTTGTATTCCATTTATATAAAACCTACAGTCAGAATAAATGAGACAAGTTGGTCACAATTTTTTAATAGTTTAGAGAAACCTTATATAGTAGGGGGTGATTTCAATTGTCATCATACAGCTTGGGGGAACAGTTATACTGATGCTTCTGGAGTACGTCTTTTGAATACAATCGAAGATTGTCACCTTAACTATCTTAACACAGGAGAGACAACTTTAATACCTAATTTTAATAATAGAAACAAATGAGCTATCGATATAACTATTTGTACCTCAGATTTAACTGCACAATGTGAATGGAAAACAGATCAGGTTTCATTAGGTTCTAATCATTTTCCTATTCTGATTGAAATCACATTTAACTGTAATAATAATAATCATAGAATTACCTCGGAAAGCATATTAAAGTTAAATAAGGCTGATTGGGCACTTTTCTCAAATATAGTAGAAAATTACATTAATAGACATCCAGCAGATAATGATTACCAAGTGTTTTTAGCAGCCATAAATAATGCATCACAGTTAGCTATTCCTAGGAAGAAAAAAGTATTCAATCGCAAATTTAATAGGTCATGGTGGAATCAAAGCTGTGAAAACGCAATTAACTCTCAAAGGGAATCCCTAATGCGCTTTAGAAGACAATCAAACTTTGAGAATTATGTGAACTTCAAAAGATCCGTTGCTGTGACTAAAAAGACCATTCTGAAAAGTAAAAGAGATGCCTGGAGAGAATTCTGCGAGCGTCTTAATAAAAACACACCTATAAAGGAAATTTGGAACCAAATTAAAAGTCTTAAAAACATATACAAAACTCCAACCAACAGAACTGTAATTGATGATTGGGTGGAACCTTTCTTTAACAAAATAACACCAGGTTGGGTCGCAACCAACATAGATATAGCAGAAGTAACGAATAATCACAAACTTGACAAAGAATTTACATCATCAGAATTAGAGTATAGTCTCAAGATCAACAATTCCTCTCCAGGTGTGGATGGCATTTATTATAAGATGCTGTTTAGTCTATCTCCCGCAAGCAAAGTAGTACTTCTGCAAATTTTGAATAACATCTGGCAGCAAACAACATTCCCAAAACAATGGAAAGAGTACTTGGTTGTTCCTACTTCGAAATCTAATAGAGATCCAAATAATAGTGATTCTTATAGAGGAATTTCACTAGCATTATGTATGTTGAAAACACTGGAGCGAATGATTAAAGCAAGGCTGGAACATTGGCTAGAAACCAACAAAAAAACTCCCAAAATATCAGTTTGGGTTTAGGAGTAATTGTTCAACAATTGAAGCTATAGCCCACCTAACTACCGATATTAATTTCAATTTCTCATATAATAAGTCCGTTGTTGCAGCTTTCATAGACATAGAAGCTGCATACGACAATGTAAATTTGGATATTTTATACCAAAAAATGATATTAGGATTACCACAGAGTTTCTGCTATAAATTAAGACTATTGTATGCAGATAGGATTATATATTTGAAAATCAACAACCAGCTGATAGGTCCCAGAACAACAAACCTTGGATTACCACAAGGAAGCATTATCAGCCCAACGCTCTACCTTATATATACAGCAGATATAGATAGAATAATTACTACCAATACCACAAAAGTTTTACAATATGCTGATGACATTTGTATTTATGTACCTTGTAGTAACATCGCAACAGGTTGTGAACATTTAAATATAGCTTATCTAGAATTGTCATCCTGGTGCAACAACAGTGGTCTGTCAATATCAGAAAAGAAAACTCAAATTTGTATTTTTACCCGAAAAAGAAAGGAAATTCCAGAAGAGATTACACTACAAACAACTCCGTTCCCAGTTTCTACATCAGTCAAATATCTGGGCATGATCCTGGACAGAAAATTATTGTGGAAATATCACATAGAATACATCATGAAAAAAGCAGAAAATGGAGTGAACATTTTAAGATCTGTATGTAGAACATCCTGGGGCTCGGACCCAAATATAGCTCTTCTTCTATACAAATCCTACATAAGATCAATATTAGATTATGGAAGTTTTTTGTACGAGCAGTCGGCTACAAACCATCTAAAAAAGATTGATATTGTTGCAAATAAAAGCATCAGATTATGCATAGGAGCCTTACGTAGCACACCAATTGACTGCTTATTTTCTGAGACATCAGAACTCCCCCAAAAACACAGAAGGCTTTTGTTGGCATCTAGATTCATCAACAAACTGGTAGCAAAAAACAGCACTCTTATCAAGAAACTCCATTCTTTATATATCCTAGATCTCACAAGTCAATACTGGAATTCAAGAAAATCACTTACACTCACAGAATCATACTCAATGGTCCATCCATATTTAGAAGAAATATACAAAACGGATATAAATCCAAGATTCACTGCAGACCATGTTAATTTAACAAACGTCAAATGTACTTTTTTAGATGATTACTCTTGCTTTCCAAGTCAGATTAGGCAAAAAGCCTTCGAGAATGATATTCTTTCTTTGTTCCCAAGCCACTATTATATTTTTACGGACGCATCAAAATCAATTTTTGGAGTGGCTTATGCTTTATGGGATCCAAACACAAATTTTAAAAAAACCAGCAAACAACAAATTCTCCATTTACTCCGCAGAATTAATAGCTATACTAGAAGCTCTCATATACATTAACCAACTAAACCTCACAGAAAAAACATTTGTAATTTTCTCAGATAGCAGAAGTTCTTTGGAAAAAATAAAAAACATCAAACGATCTAAGAACCTCAATTACATCGTGGCAGAAGTGGTAATTAAACTGAAACTCTTACATTCAAATAACGTGGAGGTGAAATTTGCTTGGATCAAGGCTCATTGTGGAATAAAACAAAATGAAGAAGTTGACATGATTGCAAAATCAGGCACTCATGAAGAACAGGAAGCAGATTACAAATGCACTCAGGAAGACATTACATCATTTATTGCTACTGCAATTAGAAAAAAATGGAATTTGGAATATAAGACATCAGAAAAGGGTTATTACTACAAAAACATTCAACCTAATGTATGTACTAAACCATGGTTTAAAGAAGTGACAGAAAATAAAAAATTTATATCTACTATATGCAGACTTCACTTTAATCATGCTTTGTTTCCAGCTCATTTATATAAGATAAATGTAATAAATTCCCCAAACTGCAACTGTGTGTAAATGCTAAATTAATAACATTTATGGATATTAAAAAACCTTATAATCTAATGGAATTACTTAAAAATAATAATATGGACATTTATAAAATATTATTCAATCACATCTTAAATATAAACAAAATATTGTAAAAAAATCAGAATAACTCTCCTTTGTTTTCTTTTACCTGTGTTATTTCCCAATTCATTCCGAGGTCCACCTGTGTTGTGTAAGACGCTTTGAACGACACCTAAGCGCTCTTTGTGTCCCTGTCACGTTTTACAAATAGGAAAAAACAAGGTAAAGAAAACAAAAACAAAAAATAATACTATAATACTAATACCTATATACATAATAGATATATAAAATCAAATAAAAAATTGAAAATATTAAAAAAATAAAAAACAAAGTTATAAAAGCAGCAGTTACAACAAAATAATTTAATTAAATAATTAACAATTTAATAATTAAAAAAAAACTAAATAAAATATATGAGTTAAAAAAAAATCAAATTACAGTCTTAAATAAGTATGTATATTTGGTTTATATGCATTTATGTTTGCATCATTAGTTTGTTTATTAAATAATGACAAAAAAAGGGTTCAGAGTAGGAAAAAAAATTGTTAGAGAACGGAATTATGGCAAAATGGACCAAGTTCCCTAAGCCACCACCACCAACACACACACACACATGGTTTTTGAAGCTAATTTGAAATTTAGATTTTTTAATCTAGAGTGCTGTGCCTCACTTAAATCGTTCTTATAAGTTAACAATTACCGAAGAATACACATGAAATTTTCTTGTTGATAGTTGCTTATTAAAGCTGACAAAGTTGACGTTTTTGGCAATTACTTAAAAAATTCAAACGGTTTTCTTATAAAATTACAATTTCTTCTCAACAAGTGAATAACTATTTTTTTTTAATTTCACGCCTACACTGCTGGGGAACCAACATCTAAGGTCATCTGTCCCCCATCTAATATGCAACACGAATACACACACCCATAGTTGAGGTGGCAGAATTTTCCAATTAGAAAAATCCCGTCGCCCCAAATGGGATTTAAACCCACGACCCCAGTGCATCATTCCCCCCCCCCCAGTGATGCACTGACACCACTCGTCTATCGCCGACCCTGTGAATAGCTATTAGTTATAAAACTGCTACAGCTACATCTATTCAGACATATTAAAGCTTGATTCATAACTATGCGTTCCTCTATTTCGTCGCCTTTAATACTTGTGGGCATATTTCTGTTTTAGTAACTTTGTACCTCAATATCTCTGATGGGCATGGATGGATTGTTTTTTATATTCCGTGTATTGAATGTTGACAGATGAAAGAGGATTGGGTGCCCCTGACACTGCAATCTATAGGCTTATTGTGTTCTTCACTTCACAACTTGACACTCCTGTATTGTTGTTGTCTATAATCGAATAAATTTCAAATTTTTATCAGGTATAGAATCCCTTAAAATAAATTTATGGACAATTAAAAACCTCAATTATTATAAATAAGCCACCAGCCTACTACGATCGAAGATAAATGCAAAAAATTGAAAAAACATATTAGACCTTATTTAATCGGAAACGTCATTTCGGAAATTTGTTCTGGGCTACTTGAAAACCCCAAAACCAAATTTTGTTTAAATAAATCTTGACTAATAATTATTTGAAATTTCAGTTCTACAGCCCTGCATTTTTTATTTATAAACGAATCAATTCCAAATTTATATCAGGTATAAAACTCCTTAAAAGAGATTTGTGTGTAATTAAAAACTCCATTTATTACAAACTGCCAGCCTACTACGATCGAAGATAAATACAAATAATCGAAGAAACATAGTAGGCCTTATTTAATCGTAAAAGTCGTTATGAAATTCTCTTCTGGACCAATTGAAAACCCCAAAACCATATTTTGATAAAAAAAAATCTTCAATAATAATTATTTTAATACATTATAAGAATTGTATTAAAAATTTTATTTCAGCTTGATACCCCGGTATCTTTGATATTCTTAATCGGAACAATTTTAAATTTTTATCAGCTATAGAACCCCTTCAAAGAGATTTGTGTGTAATTAAAAATCATTTATTAGAAACCTCCAGCATACTGCGATCAAAAGTAAACGCAAAAAATTGAAAAAACATAGTAGGCCTTGATTAATCGTAAAAGTCGTTATGTGAGTTTGTTCTGGCCCCCCTGAAAACCATAAACCAAAATTTTGGTTAAAAAATCTTGAAAAATAATTATTAGAATTGAATTAAAATTATTTTTTGAGGATTTTAACCAAAATTTGGTTTTGGAGTTTTCAGGTGGCCCAGAACAAATTTCGGTAACGACTTTTCCGATTAAACAAGGCCTAATATTTTTTCGATTTTTTGCATTTATCTTCGATCGTAGTAGGCTGGCTGGTGGTTGACAATAGTTGGGGTTTTTAATTACCCACAAATTTATTTTAAGGGGTTCTATACCTGATAAAAATTTGAAATTGATTGCATTATAAATAACAAAAATACGGGGTGTCGAGCTGTGAAGTGAAACACAATGTATATTAGCTCTCTCATTGTCCTGGCACCTACATAAGAGTAACTTTATTGTGGCTTGTCAGTGTTATAAGGTTTTAAAGACAATCCCATACTAATCTTGAATTAATCTGTTGACTCGTCAGAACTTTTATACTGGGTGGGGCAATAGTGTGGGGAAGTCCGATATGTACATTAATTATAGTTTCTTTTTACACACACACAATAAGTTATATTTTTGTAGTTGAGCGAACATAAGCCGTAACGTTTATTGTACAACTGAAACTGCGCTTTACACATAATTTATGCACAAATTTACTTTTTTAAGTTGTGTGAACGTGCCTCGTATTTTAGCCAATCAATGCGAAGGTCAAACTTGTCCTATACCTTCCTTCACTTTATTCTTAGCTGAATTCTACTATAGATGCTTTAATGTTTTGTTGAACAAAAACAACCAACACACTTGACAACTAAATAAATAATTGCTTTTAATTGTGTACTTCTTGCAGTTTTTTCTCAATAAATCAAAAGTGGTTACAGATAGCTATAGGGACGTACCTACAAAAAATGTTCGTTATTTAATTCTGCATCACAAAGGTACAAAATATACAGGGTGTTCCATTTGAAAAAGTTGTGAATTTTATCTTTGAAGTTCTCTAAATTTAAAAATTAATTTTGAACACCCTGTACATGGTGAGTCCATTTTCTTTTAAAGAAGAGCACCCTACAAGCCCCTGCAACAAAATCCCTACTTAAATTCGTCTTCACAGTTGCGGCCGTGAAAGCGGTAAACTTTTAAGTGGGATAATGTAAAACTCAATTTTTTTGAAAAAAAATTTATAACTTCTAAACCGGTCATTAGATGGCGCTAAAATTTTAGATATGAATAAACCTGCCAAGAGAGGTGTTAAATATGTAAAAATATTTGGAGCATTCTATTTAAAAAAATTACTTTAAGCATGCCACATTTTTCTGCAACACCCTGTATATTTGAAAATAATTTCTCTAGATGCGCCTCTATCCACTGTTTACATCCGTATTAGAACGATTTTTCTAGCTGTTACCGTTTAGGAGCTATCGGACTTCCTCACACTATTGCCCCACCCGGTAGTTTTTTGTCTGTTAGCACAAAAATATCTTTGTTAGCATTGTTGTCCTTCATTAGCGCTTGATGAATCTGCTTCGCCTGTTTTGGGGATAATCTGCCCTCAGGGTGGGTTTGGAGAGTTACTGTCATTTTAATGGATGTGAGGGATTGAATGTAAGATTGCCCAGCTGAGGTGCCGGGTTTTGCCTGTTCATCCTTCTTGAACCTTTTTGCAGCTTATTGTGTTGCACGAAAAAGAGTACTTCCCTCTTTTGCTTTTTTCGTTAGTTGAGCTGGATGGTTGCTGAGTCTTTAGACATCTCCAAATCTTTCGGTTTGCCCAAGGTTTTCTAGGCCTAATGGCTCCCTTCTTGCCTTTGCTGCCTCCACCGCTCGCTTGTAAAACTCACAAAACCATAACTTGAATAAATTGTACTGTTGTTAAGCAGAAGGTATAGTTTGACATTGAACAAAAATAAGGTTTTATAACAGTTTTGCAAATACATAAAGGGTGTGCACTAAAAAATCTGGCCACAGAAACATAAAAAAAGTAGGGTCGTCGGAAATTATTTATGACTTAAAACTATTAGTAACTTTTAACATATATGTTCCTTCTGAAACGTATTTACATATATTGTACATTATTAGTGTCTATAACTAAAATTTTTAACTTTTCGTTTCACATTAGACATCAAAGTTTGTACAGCCATAGTAGTAATTTTTTTGTCGCGTTATTTCACTTTTTCTAAAAGTCAACAATATCTTTAGCAGTTTCTTTTGTTTTTCAGAGTGTTTGCTTTACAATAGCCCAGTATTGTTGATCGGCCGCAGTTTGGGGCCGTTAGGTGGATTGCTATCTTTAGGTACAAAAGTGATCCCATTCTTTGCATGCTAATCAGTGAATTGTTTGACATGGTGACATATGGCTAGACCTGGCCAAAATAGAATAGAAACATTATGACTTCTTATAAATGGTAGCAGGCGCTTTTTTAAACCTTCTAAATAGATTTCAGTGTTGATGGTGCCTTTCTTTACAAAGCTTCTTCTTTTTTCTCGCCCGTAAGTGCAAAAGTGCAAGTCGCTTGTCAGACCAAATATTTTCTAAAAGATTCCGAAATTTTCTTTTTGTTTGGTCCTCATTGGTATTGGTCCTCAACTCCACAAAGTTGTTTGCAAGTAAGAAATTATTGACCGGGAAGCTGCTGAATGTCATTTTTGATGTACGTCTCGTCGTCTATTGTTACACAATCTGCTTTCATTAAAAAATTGGTGTACAGTTTTTTTGCGAGGGCCTTCGCCTTGGAATTTTCCTTTGCATCCCGATCCAGAGCGTTCTGCACCTTGAATGTTTTCGGTCCACCCCTGTTTTTTACTTTTTGAACATGTAATGAAGATGTTCCAACCTTTTAGGCCACATCCCCCACTGATAAGTTCGGATTCTGCGAGAAAGCTTGCATCACCTTCCTTTCCGTTTTTTTATATATTGCATCCGATTTCCTACCGGAACCTGGCTGCCTATCTACTGTTAAGCGTTCAGAGGAATTGTTTAAAACATTTCCTACGGCCAATTTTGATATTTTCTGACATTTTCCGATCGCGCAATGTTTGCGCAATATTTTTTGGCGACGTTCGTATTCTTTTGAATTTATTTGAAAACTACACAACGAAAACACTTTGAAATTGTCATTTACAGTAAGATATCAATTCAAAGAAGCTATTGCTGCAATTCCACTTTAGTACCTGCAGTGTAGGGGCGCCTGATGTCATATATAAGTGGCCAGATTTTTTCGTGCACACCCTTTATATGGAATAGAGTCTTCTCCTTGACAAATATCTCTACGAACTTTCGTACATTCAATAATTCTTTTTTTTTTTGTTTTTTTTGGATATTTCTTGATATTAATAATTTTCATATCTTTTTGCAAATAACACTTGATTAACACATAATTAAAAATTGTTTGCTCCTCTACAACAGCATCTTCATTTTTAACAGATCTCAATTTAACTTTTGACTCAAGATAACTGTCGGAACTCGTACTGCTTTTAATTCTATTGTCGAAAGCAGCATTATAAACTACATTAAAAAGCTTACGCGGTTGAACCTAAAGTCTGGTAAAACTACCCCAGAAATAGTTTTTTATTGGAAAATACCCTCTCTGTTCAAAGTTTTAATTAACGATTTCACAAAATAATTTAAAAAATATACACAAATAGATAACAAAGATAAATTATTTTAGAGAATGGAGTAAAATTAAACATTACACATACACTGATCAAGTGATCACTGAATCTCATTAACTGATCGTACTATTTAAATGCACTACTCACCCCACAATGTTTTAAAAAGGGCTGACATTTATTATAAATATGATTAATGCCATTCTACAATACTGGGCATTCAAATATGAAGCAAACACGCATAGACAAGGTAGTATCGATTTTACGTACACCGTGAGTAATAGAGTCGGGTGTTGCGTGGACATCTACCTGAAAATGATTTTTGTCCTTTTTTGTGAAAATTTACTACTCCTTGCAGGGTACGATTTTTGCACAATCAGTTGATTTTGCATTCTTAAAAGGTAGTATTGTGATCCTGGATCATGACATGCATCTCCAAGACAACAAATAAAAATAATATGTCAATTATAAAATAAGTCAAAGAAAATATACACGTTTTAATCTACTCTTCGTCTCTTATTAAAAAAGCAACTAAAGTATAATTTATATTTATGCGATAGCAACATTGGTGATCCTTTACAACCACCACGCATAATATTTGGTGACCTGACGTTTGTGGAATCCGACGTCCATAACTTCTCAGACATCCACATCAAGTATCAAGCCTCGAATCATTCGCAGCCTTTTTGTACAACGATTCTGAAGCCTCGAACACATCTACAGAAATGACAAGTGCATTGTTCCTGGCATTACTGGATTACTGCTAGTTTTTGGAACTGTGTTTGTGAGAGCGAGTTGTATACCTCGGCTGCTGCATTTTCTTTGTGCATTTAAGATAAATATTTTTTATTTAATTGCTTCCTACTTTTTGCAAATAAAATATTAAACATCCTGCTTCTTTGCCAAATGACATACATCACTATTTTTTACTTTTTTGTCAAATAACATACCAGATTTCCACCTGTAATGCAACATACCCCATAATCATTTCCATGTAATCATTCTTATAACAAGTCATCTCATTATGTTAACGCTTGTTCTTCTTTTGGTGTTCTTGAAACCAGTCCATATAGTCTGTTTTATAACACCAAATCCCTCAAAGTTTATTCCTTCATCTATTATTAATTCATCCATAAACATCATACAATCCCATTCCAAACATCGTTCAAACTCAACCATCAATTTAATCCGTTCCTTCTGTTATGTTATTGCAAACCAGATCATAGTATCTGATCCAATGACAAAACTTTTCTTCTTTTAGTGTTATGGGTAATCAGACTATAACATCTGACTCCGTACCATTACAAACCTCCATTGTTAATATACCATCAACCCAATCACCTCTCACATCTTAAATTACTTCTTCTAATCGCTACTTAACTATATGAAATGACTTTCCAAACTTAAATAAAGCTGTTACCTCTGATGCCAGTCAGATAGAGTGCATAATCATACGAGACAACACTTAATAAAATTTCAATCAGCTGGTATTCTTGAGAGGTCGCACTCACCATACGCATATCCAACTTATATGATTTGTATACTTCTGAGACAGTGCAGCAACCTCAACCAACACCCTATGGAAAACAATTTCTTAGAGGCGCCTCAATTATGATCAAATGAGAGCATCTATAGTGAGGAAGAGATTTTGTCTTCTGAAGCTTCCACTGACATTTCAGCCCACTTCAATCTCAAGAACTTCTCAACAAATCACACAAGAACAACTCAAGAAAAGCCAGAACAAGAACACTAAGAATCTTTTTCCAGTGACTATATAATGTTAATGATGTTACATTTTGTTTGAATTTTCCACTTCACCATCGCCCCCGGGGTAATGTTGTGATCCTGGATCATGACATGCATCTCCAAGACAACAAATAAAAATAATATGTCAATTATAAAATAAGTCAAAGAAGATATACACGTTTTAATCTACTCTTCGTCTCTTATTAAAAACGCAACTAAAGTATAATTTATATTTATGCGATAGCAACATTGGTGATCTTTTACAACCACCACGCATAATAGTAGGTAATGTTTAAAAGTGGCTCTTATATTTTAGCAACAAAGTGCAAGATTTTTTTTACAAGCCTTTTGTAGGCTAGGAAGGAAACTACTAAAAACAATCCTTAAAATTATTGATCTACTTTATCTAAAAATACATTTTTGCCAATTGCTAATATACTATGTAGTCATTTTTACTGTTTTGTGCTAATATTTCTATTTGATCGAGAAGGGTTGGCAATAGTGTGTTCTACAGAACTAGTCGAATCCACTCCCAACAACCCAGAAAAGTGCTAATGTAATGCTATCTTCGTCTCACTCGTAAATAATGAGAGTAAAACTTAACAAAACGTTAACTGTGGTAACTTTGTGTAAAGATGACGCAAGGCTCATCTTCAGCCGGACAGATAATAAGCTATTTATTAAGATAATTTCAAAATTAAAAACCTAGAGTGAACAAGATTTTAAAAAGAAAATTTTACATCATATGTTTGGCACGTTACTTGATATCAAGACTAAGGATTCTTTTTAATCATGCTTCCCACATAAATACAGTAGAAATCTTTAATCCGAACCTATAAATGCAAGTCTAATTCATATTACTGAATGTACGAATATAAATATTGCTTTATGCCATGGCAGTTTATTATAAAGAACTTATGTAATTTAGTAATTTTATTATAAAACTTTTATTTCTAATTAAGCAAATCAGTAATTTTTTGCTTTAAGTTTTCTCTTTCTCCTTTTATAGTGATGTGCTCTTATTTCATGGTCATAATTTCAGTGTTTTTCTATTTCCTGTACCTTTGTCAGCAGACATATTCTAGAATTTTAGTTTTGTTTTTCTGTATATCGCTGACTGTCAATTTACCAACACCATATTTTAAAGCAATCATTAAACACTAACCCAACATTTAATTGTTGAATAGTTTCTCTGATAGTTTTAATGTGTGTTTACATTTGACATTTTTTAATTGAATTTTGAACGTTACGAATGCAAATTGTGTGTTAACAAATTGGCTTTAAGGTAGATTACACAAACAATTACGGCAACATCTGTAGCCTTCAGGTTTTTTTTTGTTCTTTATATTAATAACAAAAGTGTTTGTTGATCTTCGTAGAATTTGTTTATACTTGTCGGGTCGTAACAGTATCAGCCAATAACTGCATCAGCAATCTGCTATAATCTCATTTATAATTAATATTCACCTCCCAAGAACGCTACATATTCAATTTTAGTATGTACATAGAACTTTCTTGTTCGAATTAAAGAGGATTTCGGATTAAAGAGGTTTGTTCGGATTATAGCTTGTAAATGTTGCTGTTCGGATTCCTGGAGGTTCAGAATATAGTGTGTCCGGATTATGGATTTCTACTGTTCTTCTAGTTTAATAATAACTTCACACAAAAATACTTAAACTCATCAAATTTCCTAATGTCTATACTTATAGTCGATACTTCAGCAGTGCTCGGACTTGGGTATGCCATATAGAATTATAATTGCTTTTTTCTGATAAAACAAGAAAGAGTTATTCTTTTACTGGGAATTAATTTAAGATAATTTTCACAATTCAATGGTCGCCATTTTGAAACGCCACGACAGAAAATCTAGGAACATACTGAGTGAAACAGGAGCTTTCAAATGATGTATCACATGCCATATATTGTCATTTAAGAAAACTGTCGATGACATCATGTTTTTGACGGATGTCAATAAAAAAAAACTAATTCTATCAGAATGTGGGAAACTGAAAAACTAAATTGACATGTTCGAGCGTTTTTCATAAAACCTGAAGACTACCAAATTATTAGGAGTAGTCCATACTTTTTTCCACACTGTACTATATACAGGGTGGGATTAAAATATGGAATATTTAAAAAAAAGCGAACTCAACCGGTTTTTTTAAAAACGCTGAAACACGTTGATTTTGTTTTTTAAAAATACACATTAATATGTGCGATTCACCTTCCGACTTTCATTTGTTTCTAAGTTATGACGTCATCACAAAAAATGACAATATATATTTTTAATAGTGGAATCCGATAGTGCTTTTTCTTCTCTTTATAATTATGCAAAAAAATGATAAGGTTCCATACCAAAAATTCTGAGAAAAATCGAGCTGAACATTGTAAATGTTTGTTAGTTATGACGTCATGACAAAAAATTTAAATGACAATATAGATTTTTAGTAGTGGAATCCGATAGTGATTTCTCTTCCCTTTATGATCATGCAAATAAATCATAAGGTTGCATAACAAAAATTTTGAGAAAAATCGATCTGAACAGTTAATGTTATTGATATTATGGCATCAATATATCAGATCGATTTTTCTCAGAATTTTTTTAAGCATCCTATGATTTATTTGCTTGATCATAAAGGGAAGAGAAATCACTATCGGATTCCACTACTAAAAATCTATATTGTCATTTAAATTTTTGTGATGACGTCATAACTAACATTTACAATGTTCAGCTCGATTTTTCTCAGAATTTTTGGTATGAAACCTTAAGATTTTTTTGCATAATCATAAAGAGAAGAAAAAGCACTATCGGATTCCACTATTAAAAATATATATTGTCATTTAAAATTTTTTGTGATGACGTCATAACTTAGAAACAAATGAAGGTCGGAAGGTGAATCGCACATATTAATGTGCATTTTTAAAAAACAAAATCGACGTATTTCAGCGTTTTTAAAAAAACCGGTTGAGTTCGCTTTTTTTTTTTAAATATTCCATACTTTAATCCCACCCTGTATAATAATATCAATAACATTAAATGTTCAGATCGATTTTTCTCAGAATTTTTGTTATGCAAGCTTATGATTTATTTGCATGATCATAAAGGGAAGAGAAATCACTATCGGATTACACTACTAAAAATCTAAATTGTCATTTAAATTTTTTGTGATGACATCATAACTAACAAACATTTACAAAGTTAGCTCGACTTTTCTCAGAATTTTTGTTATGCAACCTTATGATTTATTTGCATGATCATAAAGGGAAGGAAAACCACTATCGGACTCCACTATTAAAAATCTATATTGTCATTTAAATTTTTTGTGATGACGTCATAACTTAGAAACAAATGAAAGTAGGAAGGTGAATCGCACATATTAATGTGTATTTTTAAAAAACAAAATAGACATGTTTCAGCATTTTTTTAAAAACCGGTTGAGTTCGCTTTTTTTTTAATATTCCATATTTTAATCCCACCCTGTAGATAATATATAATAGAAATAAATTATAAATACGTATTTAAAAATACAGGAGTCTTATCAAAGAGTGACACATATTAACATAAGGATTTTGATGGAACTGCTCTAGGAAAAAAAAGGCCATGGTTATTTGGCAATATACACATAACATTAATGACAGAACAAGATATAACCAATTTGCAAATAAACTAAATAGAAAATTACATGAAGCAAGAAATTATTTTTCAGCAATATGTACATAACTATCCTTTTCAACAATGACTACAGTATCTGGAAACGACAAAGGGTTTCAAGAATCCGCAGCTGCAAGTATCTCCCATATGTAAGGAACCAACTGACTCATGGACAATTTTAATTACCAGAGTAATCAAAACCTGACCTATTTGCACAACATCCCGTAGAATCATTTAAGCCCAACTCTGATTAGCAACTGTGAACGTCGATAAAGCTCCACTACAGCTATCGCCCCGAGCTGTGATTTTACAATTGGATAATTGCGCGATGAAATATAATTATTAAACAAGAAAACAATATACAATGCCAGCCTGTATCTGACATCTGGCCCTTACAATTGAAATTCGTTCAAATCATTGTGATATTGAATCATATCATCCAATTAGTTTACTGTCAGTATTATCTAAACTTTTAGAACAACTTATACTAAACTGCATAAATAGATATACAGTGAGGTCTCCCATTATGGACACCTCCTATAAGAGGACACTTCCTGTAAGCGGACAGATTTCGTGGATCCAACGTTTTGCTATTACCAAGGCATGCTAAATAGCCTCTTTTAAACAGACTAATACATGGTCAGTACATAAAGCTCATTTTTAGTCTTTCTTAATCGGATACTTAATTTACGTGAATTGTTATGTTGCCGTTCTCATTTGAAATTCGACAATGACGGTTCTCGTTTAAACATTTTTGCTTTATCAGGGTTTTCTCGAGACTAATTTCGAATAGTTTATTTCTTCTCAACATTTGTTTTAAAATGCATAGCAGATTTTTGAGATTTATTTTATATTCATATTTATTACTTATATTTAAGCAGTTTGCAGCCTTCGCAAAATCCTCGAAGAAATATTTTCAACTAATGACCGTAAATTAATTACATATTTTATTATGAAGCCAAAAAGAAATTTGTTAACACTAAAAACAAAAAATCGAAATAATAAATGGTTCTTTTTAGGGCTCAATTGATGACAAGATTTTGTCGATGTTTATACTTAAAAACTGATGCCGATGTTTAGAATTAGTTGAAGTAAAACAAAATAACTAAAAAAAACAAATGAAATAAGACATAAAGTTAGTTTTTGCTGTTATTACTCTAAAAATTACCAAAATTTGCGGCTTGCAAGTTCATGCCTTACATGCAAACGGGATGTTTAATTCTGTCGACCTTAATGTGCTTTCAGTGAAGACTGATTTTTTTACTTCAAGATAATGTTTAAATGCCTTTTTCTCGCAGAGAAAACAAATTTGCACCATCGGAGTACATTTTGCCAATGTTTGAATTTTTGGACAATCATCACCAATACCAAATGTATCAGGCAAGTCCTATTTCTCTCTTAAATGGATTTTTCCTATAACCGTGTATAGTTGTTTCTTTTATGCAGACATTTCCAACAAATGGATAAAAAGTGTGGCACTGTTAGTGTCTAATTATGGGAGATTTCATTGTACATCACTAGACCAATGAATTCCAAAACACTAAATTGTATTTCAAAGAAGCCATTTCACCATCCAGCAATGTCATTGTCATAAGTAACATAATTTTTAAATGTCTGGAAAGTAAAGAGTACTCTGTTCAGCAGTATTTTAGGATGTGCAACAAGCATTCGACAAGGTTTGGTACAGAGGATTGTTATTTAAAGTCAAATTGTTATTTCCACATCAGTATTACTTAAGTCATTTCTGACTGTTACTTGCAAGTAAAATTCGGAAACCAAACCTCATAACTGCAACCAAAGAGTTAGATCTGAAAATCATAACAATGCACTGTCCATGTCCTATGGATGATGCAAGCTGTGGGGTTGCTCAAGAAGCTCACACATAGACATCACACAAAAAATTCAATTCAAGACATTAAGAATGCTTATGGATACTTTCTGGTACTTATGGAACCAAGCCTATAGACTCCAACACCCCCTATGGACTGAAATAATTAAGGAACTTGCAGTCAGCATGGAAGACATCCTAACAATAGAGTAGCACCACTAACAGAGCAGCCAGATCTTTGATGATTGAAACTGGGACCTGACTGAATAACAAAAACCTCGCATCTTCGACTAATGGACGGAAGATTCAGAGAGCCAACAGTGCTGGGTGATTTCTTCAAATCATTTACTTAGTTTGATCATAGTAATAGCTCATAGGATGTATTGTGATTCTGATTGCTAATGTAATTTGGTTAAATAAAAAAAAGATTTAACACTGAATACTGACTAAATAGAATAAGATGGAATTATGCAGTTTTATTAAGTTTTACTTATCACAAAGGACCCCGCACGTTTCTTATGGAAATTGGATTCCGGTCAATTTGGCTGAAATTTCGATATGTTTTAGTTTATATTATCCTGATCAAAAGTCTCCCTGGCCACGAAGCACTAAAAATTAATAATTTTGGAATTACAGAGCATGGAAAGCAGAAAAGATTCATACTTTGGTATATGGATTTTTAACACTTAAAGCCTTGGTAATGTCATTTTTTGTGTATATTTTTGTTTTGATTAACACAGCTAATTATGTAGTTTTGCTTTCGTGTGAATTATGTGAAATTATAGCGAGTGTACCATTATATTTTGACTCTTTATAAACTTATACCGGGTGGTGGGGCAATAGTGTGGGGAAGTCCGATGGCTCCTAAACGGTAACAGCTAGAAAAATCGTTCTAATACGGATATAAACAGTGGATAGAGGCGCATTTAGAGAAATTATTTTCAAATATACAGGGTGTTGCAGAAAAGTGTGGCACGCTTACGGTAATTTTTTTTAAATAGAATGCCCCAAGTATTTTTGCATATTCTTGGCAGGTTTATTCATATCTAAAATTTTAGCGCCATCTAATGATCGGCTTAGAAGTTATAAATTTTTTTCAAAAAAAAATTGAGTTTTACATTATCCCACTCAATAGTTTACCGCTTTCACGGCCGCAACTGTGAAGACGAATTTAAGTAGGGATTTTGTTGCAGGGGCTTGTAGGGTGCTCTTCTTTAAAAGAAAATGGACCCACCATGTACAAATTAATTTTTAAATTTAGAGAACTTCAAAGCTAAAATTCACAACTTTTTCAAATGTAACACCCTGTATATTTTGTACCATTGTGATGCAGAATTAAATAACGCACATTTTTTGTATATACGTCCCTATAGCTATCTGTAACCACTTTTGATTTATTGAGAAAAAACTGCAAGAAGTACACAATTAAAAAATTATTTATTTAAAAAATCAAGGTTTTTCAAATAAAACAAAAGAAAAAAATTATAACAAATGCTCCATATGTTGGCCATTTGCATGGACACACATTTCGATGCGCCTTTGGAACGATCTTTGTAAGTAAAAGCAAGTATTATTATTCTATCCTTTATATTTTGGATTGTGGTTGGTGTCTCTGTATAAACAATTTCTTTCACATATCCCCATAAAAAGAAATCTATTGATGTGGGTAGATATTATTTAGGTGGTCTCTTACTGCATGTAAATAATGCGGTGGAGCACCGTCTTGCTGAAGCCACATCCCATTTCAGATCGATTGAAGAAGGCTCGCCAATAATTGTGGCAGATAGTTCTCCAAAAGATGAATATAAATAGCTCCAGTTAATGTACCATCAAAAAAATGTGGCCCTATTACATGTTCTCCAATAATTCCCCCCAAATGTTTATGGACCATCTGTGCTGGTTATCAAGTTGTCTAAAAAAGTGGGGATTTTCTGTAGCATATTAATGGAAATTGTGCCTGTTAACAAATCTATTTTTATGAAACGTTGCCTCATCTGTGAACAAAACATTGTTGAAGAATGTAGCATCGTCTTGCATTTTACCTATGGCCCAATTACAAAACTGTAAACGTTTTAGAAAATGGTCATCAGTTAATTCCTGGTGCATTTGAATGTGATATGCATGAAACTTATTTTTCTTTAAGATTCGACCAACAGAACGTCTACTTATTCCTACAGATGAACTCACTTCTCTCTGACTAACATGGGGATTCTCAATCATTGCCAGCACAGCAGATAACTCATTTTCTTCGTTCACAACATTGTTAATTCGTTCACTTTTTTCATACTGTACATTGCCAGTCCTCACAAATCTATCGAGCAGGTTTTGAAAGCTGTGAACTTTAGGGAGCCTCCGTTCAGGATACCGTTGGTGTTAAATTCTGCGGGCAAGCAAACATATTCTTTCCGACTCGCCCAAAACAAAAGTCATGTCTACAAGTTCTTCATTACTAAAATACATTTTGAAAAACTAAAACGCCTACTAGAACTAAACACTGATGGTCGATAACTGCGATAAATGTACGTTTTGCATACGTGCACAACAATTGCTAGATGCTTTAATGTTTTGTTGAACAAAAACAACCAACACAATTGACAACTAAATAAATAATTGTTTTTAATTGTGTATTTCTTGCAATTTTTTCTCAATAAATCCAAAGTGGTTACAGATAGCTATAGGGACATACATACAAAAAATGTTCGTTATTTAATTCTGCATCACAAAGGTACAAAATATACAGGGTGTTACATTTGAAAAAGTTGTGAATTTTAGTTTTGAAGTTCTCTAAATTTAAAAATTAATTTTGAACACCCTGCACATGGTGGGTCCATTTTCTTTTAAAGAAGAGCACCCTACAAGCCCCTGCAACAAAATTCCTACTTAAATTCGTCTTCACAGTTGCGGCCGTGAAAGCGGTAAACTGTTAAGTGGGATAATATAAAACTCAATTTTTTTGAAAAAAAATTTATAACTTCTAAACCGGTCATTAGATGGCGCTAAAGTTTTAGATAGGAATAAACCTGCCAAGAGAGGTGTTAAATAAGCAAAATATTTGGGGCATTCTATTGACAAAAAATTACCTTAAGCGTGCCACACTTTTCTGCAACACCCTGTATATTTGAAAATAATTTCTCTAGATGCGCCTCTATCTACTGTTTACATCTGTATTAGAACGATTTTTCTAGCTGTTACTGTTTAAGAGCTATCGGACTTCCCCACACTATTGCCCCACCCGGTATAATTAATTAAGTCTTTTAATAAAATTTTTGAAGTAATTGAGTGCAGTGCAGTGTTCACCAGTCTTCTTCTTAGTTTTTCAAGTTTTTTTTTCTGAGTATCCGTCTTTTTTGTCCACTTCTTGTTTATTCGGAAATAACATAGCGTATTTTTGGGAATATACACAAAAAATGACGTTACTGAGGCTGTAAGTGTTAAAAATCCATAAACCGAAGTATGAAATTTTTCTGCTTTACATGCTTTGTAACAGAAAAATTGTTAATTTTAGATCTTTTTTAGTGAAAATGTTTAAGAAAGTTAAGAATTTATACATTTTTGAGAGTTCCAACTTTCAGACAGTGTAGAAACCTACAAGGTGTTTATAAAGGAAATACTGAAAAGAGTTTATGCAAAGTAAAACTTAATAGTGAAAACTGCATAATGCCATCTTATTTTGTTTGGTCAGTATTCAGTGTTAATTTTTGGCGGGACACCTCGTATTACATAACAGATAAATAACATAAATTCAAGTGATATAACTTTTATTTAAACATTGTATTTGTTTATTTAAATTTTACTTTAAACTGCTCTTATTGTCGTGTCATATTTGTAGTGTCATATTTGTAGTATGTATATAAGAAGACCTGTGTAAAGACTGTCTCAGAAAAGAAAACAGCCACTACTATGAAACAAAACACAAATGTCAAATCTTACGTACTTGGCCACAAAATTATTTATAGTATTTTAACATTTTTTAATTTTTTTAAGCAACCTGCACGCTTCAATTAGTTGAAGTAGTTTAATTAATTGGGAGGAGTGTTAGATTGACAATTAAGAGATCCTTCAAAAGAAGTGTCATATGACCTATATTTCTGTTAAAAAAAGAAACACAATCTTGACACAGATGACCTCATAAATTCTTAAGATATGTCAACAAAATACATATTGAAAAATAGGAATATCAAAGTGCCTGATGAGTTTGCACAAAAACTACCTGTTTATGAAATAATGAACTTATCCCATACTTTATCATCATACTGTATACGAGGGTCATGTCAGAAGTCCTGCATGCAAGAACACAACCTCAGATAAATATATAGTTATAAAAAAAATGACATTATGCCCCTTGAATATGTTCGTCTGTAGTAATCTGGTAGTGATGCAATGAATAGATGTCGTTGAATATACCACTTTTATTTAGTTTTCCTAGCTTTTGGAGCGCATGGTATTGCTGACTTTTTTAAGTGAAACAGGTCAAAGTCTGGAGGACTCATATAATGATTGTAAGGAGATGTGCAACATTTCCTGGACATTATTTTTAAAAAGACAGCGGTCAATGCCTCTTTATGGGACCTTGCGTTGTCATGCAAGATGATTATGCCGTTGTTTTTTAAGTTCGTTCTGTATTTTCGCCGTCGTGCATTTAGATTTTCATGCAGAAAAAACAAATATGAGGATAGATCGAAAAATAACAAAATCGATAGAACAAGTGGAAAAAAACAACGTTTTGGGAAAAATCTTATTTATTTTTCTACATAGTCTCCTTTCAGCTCTACACATTTAGTCCAATGCTTTTCAAGACCCTTCACAAAAATAAGAACTATCCAAACCTTCAAAATATCCATTTACAGCTTCGATGATTTCAGTATTCGATGAAAATTTCTATCCAGCCAACCATTTCTTGATATTTGGGAACAAGAAGAAATCTGACGGAGCCAAGTCTGGCAAAATAGGGTGCATGTTCAATTAACTGGAATCGTAGTTCGTGCAGTTTCGCCATTGCAATTGCCGACTTGTGGGATGGAACGTTATCCTGGTGGTACAAGACTTCTTTCTTTGCCAAATGACGCTTTTTAGCTTTGATTTCTTTGTTCAGTCTGTCTAATGACGATGCATAATACTCGCCCATTATTGTCCTCCTGTATTGCAAGTAATCAATAAAAATTATTCCTCAGGAATCCCAAAATACGATAGCCATGACTTTGCCAGCAGACGGAATCGTCTTTGCCTTCTTTGGAGTTGGCTTACCACGTTTTGTCAACAGTTATAAAACGTCGTAAAAATCTTTTTCATTACGTTTGAACATGTCTAGACATTGCTGAGAAATGGTCATTGGAACTCGCTTTTGGTCGGTTATCAGCAGACATGGCACCCATCTAGCACAAAACTTTCTCACGTCCAAATGTTGATGTAAGATGCAACTTTCTTCGGCGATCCTTCGTCACAATTTCATGGACTTTTTTAATTGTTTGTTCATCGGTAGCTGTTTTTAGTCTGCCAGAACATGGTGCATCCTCTATGCTTTTTCTCCTCGCGTTTAAATTCAGCAACCCAGTTTGCAACTGTTTGCATACGAAGGCGAAGACTCACCGTGAACTTCATCTAACTCCGTTTTTATTTGTTTAGCATTTATTTAAGCCTTTAAAAAAGAAATGTTTTATCACTGCACGGAACTTGTTTTTATTCATGATTATCCATACAGTACAGGCTTTGCACAAATAAAACCATTCATGAACATCATCTTGACTTTTGACAAGGCACAGTGAGCTTTTTTTGGATGTGGGGAATTTAGGTGACAGCACTGACTACTTTAACTTTTTAATTCTGGTTCAAAATCGCAAATCCATGCTCTTGTCTATAGCAATAATCCATTTCAAGAACCATTCACCTTAATGATGATATCAAGAAAGAAGAACAGCGTCAATTTCTTTGTTGTTCAACAGAGTGTAGATAAGGCACTCGCTGTGTATAAACTTCTCCTTTCATCGATATTTATGTTAAAATATGATGAACAGATTTAAGAAACGTATTAGCTTCTTCTGCTATTTCAAGTGTTAATTATGTTAACACTGTTAATTAATGCTTTTCTTTAATTATTGTAGCCACAATAGCAGATCACTCCATGAATTTTTATTAAGGGTTTTCTATGTAAGTTTTAATTTTGATGTATGCCTAATGCTTCTCAATGTTCCATCACATCAAACTGCCACAATTCTTAATAATTTTACAGATTTAACAGATCTTTATAATTTCTGAGAACTTACTTTTTCACAGCAGTCAGTTCAGAGCCAACTTGATATATGCAGAATATCTGACATGATCCTTGTAATAGTTGTTTATGCATCTAAAGTGAAAAATTGAATATTACACAAGTTAGAAAAATTTGAGTGAACATACATTTTCGTTCATGTTACGTACAAATTTTTCCATACAATTGCAACACTAGAAGAAACATTAAAGTCAGTAAAATAGAAATCAGGAATGAAAAGCTCTATGTCATCAATGAAGGATTCTAGTTAAGATATATGGTCCATACTTTTAAGTGATCGGTTCTGATACTTCAGACAGAGATAGAACTCAATACTGTTGTCATTTTCATTTAGTTTCTCAAATGACTAGTTTAGTTACTAAAATGTCATTGAAAGTCACATTTTTAAACTTTGTTGCCTTTCAATACTTACTAAAATTTACTTCAAATTAAATATTTGAATTATTTTGAAATTTTTAGAAATATATATTGATCACTATAGGTTAAAAAATGATTCGCAATTACATACTTGGCACCAAGCGCGATACATTGACTCCCGTTTAAATTTGATTAACAATTTTAATCTTTAGTTATATGGAGGTAATTGATGATGTAAGGCTTTTCTTTTGTGATTACTACTTTATGCGTTTCTTTAAATTAAGCTGTTTACAATGGTTGCTAGATTTGTAGCTGACTTAGATACATAACCGTGATTCATTATATTAAAGTTATATAAGCTACTACATATTTTCTTTCACAATTATATACGTATATATTGTACAGCATGTATCTTAATCCTTGTTAAACCTCTCCATAGCGCTATTGTATGTAGATTTAATTTTAAGTAGAAAACACTAGTAAGAAAAATTCCTATCGACCATACTTTTTATGTTATAATGCATTTATCTCTATATAAAAATAAGTTAGAGGGTGAAGTAGCCAAACTGGCATGATATCAATCGATATTTTATCTATCATAAGCTTGGAATATATTCTATCAAACGATTAAAAGTTTTGCTTCTCCTATTACTTACTTTTTAAAACATGGCAAGCAAGTAAATTGTGCATCTTTAGTCAGTACTGATGCTGAAAATTAAATTAATATTCTGCATGATTCAATTTATTGAACTGTCATATTTAACAAGAATTAAGTGTCTCGTCTATGTAATTTGTAAAACATATTATTTTATTATCAAAAATATGTACTTACATATTTGAGAAAGTTTTTGATTAAGCTATTTTTACATTAATTTATAATAAATAATAACCTTTTAATTAAAAGTAGGCACCTTGAAATATAAATTTACTATCTGCAGGAAGCCTATTAAACTTTTTTGCTAAGTATCTTCCTTTTTTATTTATGGGTATCTTAGATGAATATTTAAAAAGTCTACCAAAAATGATTCGATGTTGCCAGTTTTGAAATCTTAAATTTGCTTTATCTCTTAAATGAATGATAGGATGGAAAAACATTATTAAATTTTTCAATCTAGTTTTTTGATGTAGAATAGCTCAGTGCAGAGCTTTAACGGAAATTAAGATACATGCTATATATACATATTAGGGGTCTGTTATTTTGGCAAAGTTTGAATTCTGTTCAGTACACCTCAAAATCTTTTATAGTATGTGGACACAATTTTCCTAAATCCTAGCTATTTTGGTCAACATTAATCCGTGCCACTGAAGGGTTGAATTTTAAATGGCATTTAACATAGGATTTACTCCTTTTGCTGCATTTTTAGATGCAACTTCTTCCAGTTACTGTATTTTACTCTGAAATTGTGTTTCCCTACCCTTTTGGGATCACTGAATACAAATCTAATGACAAAAAGGACCTATGGCATATTGACAGCTGTTAAAAAGCTGTCAACTACAAAAAAGTGTATTAAAATTAGCATTTCTGGAAGATTATATATTTTTTTAAATTTTCTAGGTTCCTAACCTCGAATTCACTTTCATGAATACATTATGACAATTGACAGCTGTCATTTAACTGTCAACATCAAAATATTGCATTTCTTGACGAGCAATACCTTAGATAAAGAATTCTATGGCCGTTAAACACAAATCTACTATCAAAAATGCATCACAATTTTTGCCAGCGATCACAAAGGGTAGGGAAACACAATTTTAGAATAAAATGAAGTAACTAAAAGAAGTTGCATCTAAAAATGCAGGAGAAGGAGGAAATCCCATGTTAAATGCCATTTTAGATTCAACCCTTCAGTGGCACAGGTTAATGTGGACCAAAAGCTTTTATTTAGGAAAATTAAGTTTTTCCACATTCTATAGAAGATTTTGGGTTATACTCAACATAACTCAAACTTTGCCAAAATAACAGACACTCTAATACATATGTACTATCTGGACACGTGTAGAAATGAAGTGAACCAAAATAATCAATTTTTGATATATTTCAATAAGATACAAAGCCTATTTTTAGAGGCAATCATTGGAAAATATTATTTTATGTTTATGTAAGCTATTAACAAGTAAGTTATTAACAAAAATGCCATCACATCAAGTAGAAGGGTGAAAATTATTTCCAAATTTACTGAAAATTTAGGAATGTCTCAAAGACACTTATCAAAACTACTTAATATTCCAAAAAACTATTGTTTAAAAGTTATTAGTGAATTTAAGGTTACACTTTTCATAGAAAGTCTAGATCGGAAGAAAAAAAAAAAAATCTTTTGATAAACGGCTGAAAGGATTTTTAAAAGAAATCTCAATATGTTAAAGAGAGATGTGGCCGATAAAACAATTTTTTCTAAATTTACTGTGCAAAGAATAAAAAAGGTTAGATTTAAATAGTTTTAAAATTCAAAACATACCAGATTAATCAGAAGATAAACAAATATTTGTATATTCATGAGCTAGGAAACTGAACATCATCTAAGAGAATTTGGTTTTTGTAACATGAATGATTAAATATGTTGTAAAGCAATTTTAAACCATTATCTGGCCAAGAATATTTTGTTGATCAGAATCGAGGATAAGCTTTTGTAAAATTTAAAACCCGTTTCATTACCAAATGTTTAAATATTTGGTTTTGCAGACTATATGTACATGTGGCTTAAAATCTAATAGTTTTGTGACTACTGGAAATATAATTAGTTATTTATGTAATTCATGCCTGAAGTGTTGTTTTATGGTACATAGGTTAAGTTTATCGAACGAAATAAGATCAAGCTCGATAATGAACATGAGTTCTATAAAAAAAACTTTAGGTGCGAACTACGTAATTTCTTTTGGACAATTTAAAACTTAATAAAATTTTATTAAATCTGACATTTAAAACACATTATAAAAAATTAACTGTTATGCATATGTCAAAATCAAATCAATTTTGATATTTGATTTTGGCATAGCAATAAAACTGCTTTGTTTGTTATAGTTTCACTTTACACATAGAATGCAATAACATCTAATGCGTAAAATCTTACTTTTTCTACTCCCATATAAATTGATTAAAAAATATTGAGTACTGCTTAAGAATTAAGAGCTTGAAATTTGACAATTTCTTAGACATGTAAATCTTTCTTTTTTTGAATCTTGGATGTTTTGTTTTTAAATAGGTTCTAACTTATCAAAAGTGACATTAAAAAGAACAATTTAAAGAACAGAAAATTAGATGTACTCAATTTTTTTTAAATCTATTGTACATCTCTAGTAAGGCAATTACGTACTCGTGTAATTATCGTACGCTTGCGTGTTGGCTGACGTGTAACTTCTACTTGTACGTAATATGCTTCTTACAGCTCTCGAAATGCAATATACTACTAAGCACTGTTTTGAGTGTGTAAGATTCAACTCTACACATTGTTGTCCAAAAATAGTAATATTTACATTTCTAAGAAGAAGAATGCTAAACGAAGCAATTACTTCCATTTATTAAAAGTTGCAATATACCTGTTTTATTTTGTCCTACAGTAAAACAGCTTTAAACTTTTACAAACAGAACACCATCAATGTACTACAAGATACAAATCCACCAAACTGCCAATTAAAGAGAAAGCTGGAGAGAACGAAAAAGCAATTCACCGATGTAAAAGATTTTGAAAAGAGTACAGAGTCACAAATGCTACAGGGCAAAGCGAGGTAAAATTGCTAATGTCAAATGTGAGATCTAATATGTTTTTTATTTTTATAAATTTGTTTAAATATTTATTTAATGAGCAATCAGAATATAATATATTCTAAAAGTTAATGTAAAGATTTGTACATTCTACAGATACACCTATTATTAATAATGTATTCTGTTGTATTCCTGCCGCAACCGTGGCTCCATTAATGGATTGATACTAGTTTTTCGTGATGTTTTTTTATTTTATTTAACAAATGTCACCCTATACAAACAGCATGTTGAGGTTCGTATGTAAAGTGTGGTTTGACACATACAATGGAGTTATCATTCAGAGAATCTTGGATTGGGATATCAGTATTATAGCCACATTGGATTTATTTGTGCAGTCCCAGAATTCTATACAATATGCCTGGGCTTAATTATTCGTTTGTAAATCTGTAATTTATTTTCTAGCAAATTTCTGGCAAAGAATATTTCTTATTAGCCAGTTTATCTCTTTTATTTCTATGTCTGTTTGTTCTATTTCTTTTTGACCATGTGCTTCTTCTAGTTTAATTTGGAATCTAACATTTGGCTTAAATATACAGTGTGGGATTAAAGTATGGAAAAAAAAAGCGAACATAACCGGTTTTTCTAAAAACATTGAAACAAGTCGATTTTATTTTTTAAAAATACACATTAATATGTGCGATTCACCTTCCGACTTTCATTTGTTTGTTAGTTATGATGTCATTACAAAAAAAGTTAAATGACAATATAGATTTTTAGTGGTGCAATCCAATAGTGATTTTTCTTCCCTTTATGTTTATGCAAATAAATCATAAGGTTGCTTAACAAGAATTCTAAGGGGAAAAAAACCAAGAAGACAATGGGTGGCATTTTGAACATTTAATTTAATAGTGTTAATTTTTTTATTTGCTTTATTTTCATTGTTTAGTTTAGAATTTTTTGTTTATCATGTTTTAGAAGTAAGAACCATAATATCAACATTAAATGTTCAGATCGTTTTTTCTCAGAATTCTTGTTATGCAACTTTATGATTTATTTGCATGATCATAAAGGGAAGAAAAATCACTATCGGATTCCACTACTAAATATCTATATTGTCATTTAAATTTTTTGTGATGACGTCATAACTAACAAACAAATGAAAGTCGGCAGGCGAATCGCACATGTTAATGTGTATTTTTAAAAATAAAATCGAAGTGCTTCAGCGTTTTTAGAAAAACTGGTTGAGTTCGCTTTTTTTTTTAATATTCCATACTTTAATTCCACACTGTATATTTTACTAAAGTTGATTGTAGTATTTCAATGTTATTTAAGAAAACTGCATACTGAAAATTGGTAACGTGCATTCATTTTTCTCATTTACTTCAACACATGGTTTAAGTAGTACTTTGCGTATGAGATGATGCCACTTACGGATTTTCATAGATAGCAAAAATGGCTGTATCATCGACAAATCTTTCAATCATTGTATTTGATGTTATTGGTATGTCTTCTGCGAATAAAATATACAATATTGGACCAAGGATGCTGCCCTGGGGTACTGTGGAAGTTAGTGGGTAATTGTTAAGACATTAAATCAATTGTCTTTGGTCATGAAATTGTTAAACAATATTTTTCTTCTCTTAATACCTTATTATTACTGAATATACTCCATAGCTGAAATAATTGTTCCGAGGAGTATAATGTACTGATTATAAAACGGCACATAAGTTATTTACTTAAACCTTGTGTTACTTATATGAAGTACATAAAAATTATCTAAATACATAAACTGTGATAATGGTCCCAAGATTATGTATGAATCACTCTCCCGTTATTTCTGTCATGGAGTATAAGGGTGATTCTCACGAATTTGTAACTTTGCTTGTCACTGACATATTTTATTATTAAAGAACTTATTATTTTTATAATGTTTGTATTACACAGTATTAATAGAAATGATTAATTATTACTAAAACTTTAGACTTAATCCTAAACATATGAAGCAAAAACCATGCGAAATGTCACGTTCGTAACATGACACTGTACCTATTTTTCGATTTTATTTCCAAAAAATAATCGTGATAGAAGCACATTTGATTAATAAATTGAATGGAATCTGTATGATTGAAGTATGAATTTTCAATTTCTAATTTATAAATAATGTATTTTCGCTAGGAGGAAAGGTATTTTGTGAGTTCTGAATTTATAAACTTTTGCACTTCGTCTTTAAAAAACAATTAAATGTTTCATTTAATGATAACAAAACATAATGTTTTTATAATGAAATGAAAGCCTATTCAACAAAGAATTGATTGATCATGCAACTTATTCAAAATGTGCATCTACATCAAATAATTTTACACCATAATTGCAATTATGTATGCGTAGCGGTTATAAAGTCATGTTCGTAATGTGGCGTACTTTTCTATAAGGTAAGTGTACAGCAAAAAAACTAAATACCATAATATTCTAACAAATATTCAATATTACTATCAATTTTTGTACATATTATATATCGTTTTTTTAAATAAATATAAAAAAATGAATGAAATGTCACGGTTCGTAACAAAAATTTTATTAAAAGGCTCAATTGATTATATTTTGATAAATTATTGATGTCAATACATTTAAATCGTTTGTAAATTTTAATTGAAATATCCTGATTTAGTTTTTACATATAAAATACAAAAATATGAAAATATAGTTTCATAAAATAATGCTTATTTTTAACAGTTTGTTAATATGTAAATTGATGTCAATTTGTTTTATTAATTTTCAATACAAGAAAGAAAAAAAGTTAAAAAGTTCAGTCAAAAATAATACTGAAAGACAAAGTAATGTGGATAATATTCTACACAAAGGACCAGAAACTGTAAATACACTTATTTATATTAATTTATACTGTTTTTCTTTATTAGTATTGTTGTATTCGTGGACTTCTAAAATAAGTTTTTCAATTAATTTTATTGATTATTTATTTTTGTACTGTTTTATTCTAAATGTTCCCTAATTGAAAATTAAAGACCATCAGAATAACTCAGTGGCATATTTTGGGGAGGGGGGATAACGGGATGGAGCCACCCCCCAATCTTTTTAATAGTCCAGGTCATTTATGTCAAAATCTATGTTATGTGAAAGTATTTTGATTCGGAATTTTTATAGAGTACCCTCTCCCCCCCCCAAGAAAAATTTGGACAATTTGTAAATCAAAAAAAAATTTGGAGGAAAAAATTTAAAAAAAGATCGTTTTTCTGCGGACATGTGCAATTTTTCCTGTGCAATTTTCCCTCTTTCCACCCCCCAAGAGGGGTCGGGAGTGGGGGAGCGAAATTTGCACAGTTTTTTATGGAAAATGCAAAAGTGCAATAAAAAATAGGTGTTCCCAATTAAGCTTTCACAACTTACTCCCGCCCCACCCCCCAGGGGGGTGGGGATGATGTTTGCATATCATCACTGAATAGGTTTCAAAAAATAAAGGAACACATGTTTTTTCTTTTTGTAATCGGATGTTTTTGTTCTCGAGAAATTCAAGCGTTTCTACACTTTTTGGACACCCTGTATATGGTTTATACCATTTCTGACCTAAAATAAAGTTGTTACGAATCGGGGCGCTTTAAATCAAACAGACTATGTCATTATGTAATATTAAAAAGCTATTTTTTTAACAAAAAGTAATTCAACTACATATTACACGTAAAACGGTTGTTTACATAAAATTTTGTACGATTACGAAATTGCCAATGGCACCTAAAAAATGTTCATAATACTATTTTTTAACTTAAAAAATATATTTTAAGAAATATAACTTAATATAAAGTCAATATAATGTAAAACTATAAACAAGAAAAAATGAATCTGATTGATATATACAGACCTGGAAAATGATATAGGTTCACCTAGAATATTGATATAATTTTTGAAATATTTTTGTTAAAACATATCTTACCGTAAAACCACTTTAAGAGCTTATTCACTAAACATTTTTATGTGTTCTCCTACCTTTTCAAAACATCTGCATGTTTGGTACAGAAGGTAACAACATTTGAAGATGAAAATAGTTTAATATGTTTGTAAATTGGAAATTGAAATAAGTTCACTAATTAAAACTCACCATTTATTAAGCATTAAATTATCAAAACCAAAAAAGAACATTAATTTAATAATCAGTAGCACCACCATTATGGTTAATGATTTGAAAAATTCGATTGTGCATGCTTAAGACGAGATGATTAAGCTCATTGATAGTGACATTGCCAAGGCCTGCAAAATGGCGCTCCTAAGATCATTTGCAGTGCGGAAAGGATTATTTCTACTGTAAATCTTTTGAACGATAATGTCCCACACGTTTTCATTGGGTTAATGTCCGGAAAGCATGATGGCCTGTCTAATGTTGGGATTTGTGACGCTACCAACCCTGCTCTTATGTTCCGTAAGCGGTAAGCAGGTGCCTAGCTTGTTGAAAAAGTAGGTTTTCATGCTCATGATCCTCATAATAAGGAATTCACTTGCTATCCATGTCAAAGGAAATGCCATCCGAACCTTGTTTATTCCGTTAAAAGAAAGATGTTTGCAATTTGCAGCGGAAAACCTGATTGGACAAAAGTAATAACACATTTAATATTTCCTGTTGTTTAAATTAATAAAGAAAAAAATTTTTAGATAATCTGGAGGAAGAGAGAAAATTTAATTTTGACTGACCTGACGGGTTTCGTGTTTATTGGCATGATTTATGAAAGAAACCATTGAGCTTTTCACGTAGAAACTGTTATAGTTGTTTCCTAATAATCTAGGCTGGGTTTAACGGAATAAACAAGCTTCGGATGGTATTTCCTTTGACATGGATGGTAAGTGCATTCTTTATTATGAGGATCATGAGCATGAAAACCTATAGATAGGATAGGCACCTGCTTACCGCTCTCAGAACACAAGAGCGGGGTTGGTAGCGTCACAAATTCCAACCTTAGACTGGCCAACGTGCTCTTCGGACATTAACCCAATGGAAAACGTGTGGGAGATTATCGTTCAAAAGATTTACAGTGGAAATGAATGATCCTTTCCGCACTGTAATTGATCTTAGGAGAGCGATTTTGCAGGAATTGGTAATATCACTATCAATGAGCTTCGATTTTTTTTTCAATCGAATTTTTCAAATCATTAACCATAATGGTGGTGCTACTGATTATTAAATTAATGATCTTTTTTGGTTTTGATAATTTAATGTTTAATAAATGGTGAGTTTTAGTTAGTGAACTTATTTCAATTTCCAATTTACAAACATATTAAACTTTTCAGTTTTATCTTCAAATGTTATTACCTTTTGTACCAAACATGCAGATGTTTTGAAAAGGTAGGAGAACACGTAAAAATGCTTAGTAACTAAGCCTTTAAAGTGGTTTTATGGTAAGATACGTTTTAACAAAAATATTTCAAAAATTATATCAATATTCTAGGTGAACCTATATCAATTTACAGGTCTGTAGTATTGAAAAGTGACATACTGAATCCTTCCAAAAATAACTTTTAAAATGAATTTAACATAATGCACCTCTATTAGAATAGACATTATAAGCTCATATAACAAGGTTGGTGCAAATCAAAATTATATGTTTTACTGCAATTTGACTTCAAAGTTTTTTTTGTATCTAAAGTTTAAGGTTCATGAGAATTGCTTATGAGCAATTCTCACGGTAAATCTCAGGGTAAATTTCAAAAGTCCATAACTTCGCGCCAAGTCATCGTAGGCATTCGAAATTTTGAGAACTTTACAGAAAAAGGGCTGAACTTTACTGCCCTGATGGTCGATTGGGTTCACGATTTTTTTGGTACACCGTATAAGCTGTTAAAGTTTGACATTTTTTTGAATCAAAACATTTTTTATTCTTCCGGGGATGGCGGGGAGCGCAAAGGCTTAAACGAAACATTCGCTCACACGCCTTTAAACTAGACACTTTAAACTGTTTAGCACTCAAAGGTTCACCCATTTTCGTCCAAAATCCGCCGAGTTATGATGGTTTGAAATTTTGTTATTTTTGGTGCGTTTTTTTCCTCGAGTGTATTAATTTATTGCTTAATTGAAGGGTCGGCAGTAACAACGTTGTATGTAACATACTAACGTTATTTCTACGGAAATACCACATTTCAGCAAAATGTTACATATAACGTTGTTACGGCTGACCCTTCAATTGATTGCATTTCAAACTTGCTCTTTTTTATTCTGCTACCAATTTCTTTATTTTGAGGCGAATGTTACTTGTGAGTTTTGGATGTGTGATGTTAATATGTTATATCGGGTGTCCACTCTCTAAGTCGATCATAAGCATTTAGCATTGTGCATTTTATGTATTTTGCTGTACTTCTACTAAATCTATACATATTAAATAGTAGAGGAAAATATGAAACAAAAGTCGCTTATTTACGATTTTCGTGTGAACTGAAAGGTAAAAATGTATGCATGTATTTTTATGATAGTTTATGTCTTGGGGATGAACTTCCAACAATTCGTCAAAAAATCGTTCTGTGCAGGGGTCTTCTAGGGGTGGTTTTATGATAAAACCATCAATTTCTGATTTTTTGTAGTAATATTCTACGTATTATAAGCTTTCTGATGGTACCATCGGTAATTAAATGCGAGTATTAGAAATAAACAATGTTTAAGAAGACTTAAATAATTTAACACGGCAATATACGGACGAGAAATATTTCAAGAGCGATTATCTCAAAAGCGGCAATTTCTGTAAATTGTAATTTTTGTTTGCACTCAATTTTCTCGAAAACCGTCGACTTTATCAAAAAATCACACTGTATAAACGTTATTGCTCAATAGTTGCGCTATCTGTTGGTTTTTAATTTTCTTAATTATCTCTTAATAAGGGAGATATTTGATGAAACGTAAAGCTCTGCATATTCCCCCTCTTAAAACGTCGTATACCCGCGTACACTGCAGCGCTCCACAAACTATTCATACACGCATCAAATAATGCTTCCTGTTATTTCTTACTATTGATATTTTTTACCCTTTGCTATTAAATATATTATTTAACATTTACTGCTATAAATTGGAAAATCTTTTGTGTGTACATATGTATAAGCAGTTACAAAAGTTGGTAACTTATTAGTTGGCCCATTTAAATTTGTTATGGTAGGTTAATAATTTATTAATTATATCTTTCCATAACTTTAAATGGACCATTGAATTTTAAATGTATGCTTGTGTTTATTATTATAGTTTTATGAAAACCCTGACAGATGTGAAATTATTAATCTGCAATTTTAGTTTGATTTTGTCATTCAGTGGTTGAAACTGTGGTAGACTGTTTGAAGGGTGCTTTCTTTAAATAAAAGTGAGTCTATTTCGAGAGATTAATAAGACTGTTTTTGCATCACATTGTTTACTTACCTTGAACTCCTATAATTGTAAGTACTATTTTTCACCATTTTATAATGTATTCAATTCTTACTCAAAACAACAGTTTATCATAATTTGGTAGTAGTCATTTATTTTATTTCCTTCAAATATTATATTTTAGAATTGGAAATCATTGAAGTAACAAGTAGCTCGGAAAGCGAATTAGAATCAAAGATAAAAACGATTCAATATCGCAAGAAAAAATAGAAAACCTGCATAATTTGTCAACAAGCGGACAATTTAGTTTCAAGTGCTCCAAAGTCTTAACATTTAAAAATAGTGTTCAATTAAGGCTAAATGTAGATCCTGGTCATGATGAATTTTTAAATAAAGTTCTAGGCATTATTAATTCCTCTCAAAGTCATGAGTTAGACTGGCATCAAAGGTGTTACTCTAGTTTTACAAGTAAAAAAATATTAAAATTTTTCAAGCTAAATATAAAAGCAGAGAATTTGTTTAAAACTTGTGAAAGTCCTAGAGATGAAATTTTGTTAAGGCGCGAAAAATTCGATGTTTCTAAATGTTTGTTTTGCCAAAAACGATCGAATAAACAAAAATTATAACAAGTTTTAATATACGACTGCTATTATACAAAATAAAATTAAGACAATTTCGACAAATAATACAACAGTACTGAAACGTATAGGTGATAGCGCCTTAATTGCGAATGAGATTAAATATCACAGTTCCTGTTTTTTTAAAAGAATGCAAAATAACGAGTAAAGAAGTAACGAAGAGTAGTTCCACTACCAAATCGCAAAGTTTGCCAAATAATTTAAGTAGATTAATAAAAGAATTAGACACGGAGTTGACAAAAGGAAAAGTATATTCTAGTAATGTTGTGTACAAACGTTACTTAGAAGTTAGTGAAAAGGAAGATGATACTTTGTCGTCCATATCTATTTAAAAAACTAAAATTATATTATGATACAGAAATTGATTTTGTAAAGCCGAAAAATCCGAATGAGCCTATGCTCATCTTTCCTCAGATGACAAAGAGTTAAACTTTTCAGCAGATAATTGAGATCGAACAGAAAGATGATCTATAATCTTACGATTTTTTGCAAATTGGTTGTTCTGAAAATCTGAGATCGTCAATCTCTGCAACAGTATTAAAAGTGATATGTCACAAGTAAAGGGATTGGACAACTACAAAGATTTAAGTAGCAATAGTTTTAGAGAGTACATTCCAGATAAACTGTTTTTATTAATACAGTTGCTAGTCGAAGATTCAGACCATGAAAGGAAAAATAATGTTGTTCTGAATATTTGTCAAGACATAATTTACTGTCATTCCAATTTTAAAAAGCATACTCCAAAACACGCCGCTTTGGGTTTAATGGTTCATCAAGAGACTAAATCAAGAGAAATCATCGAAACCCTTCATTCCTGTGGGCATTCTCTACCTTATAGGGATATCATAAGAATTAGAAACTCCGTTGCACAATCTGAAATTTTACGAAAATGAAAAAACATTATCCCATCACAATTAGTAAGAGGAAGATTTATTCAATTTGCTGGAACAACGTTGACCTTCAAAGAAAACTCTTGGTAACGGTTCAACTTAATATTAAATATAAATTGTAGTAAGCTGTGTTTTTCACTATTTATTGGCTTTTCAAACATTCTATACTTTAAACAATCTTGCTTTCTTTTTTTTCCAAACTCTTATATTACGTATGTACGAAAAGACATTACAAAAGTACAAACATAAATAGAACGTATAAATGAAACGTTGCATGTATTTACGAAGCCTGTAAGGAGTTATGCCTTGCGCTATCACAGTGCTTCACAAAACAATCGATATCTCCAAAACTATTAAACATAAGTTTATAATTTTTTTTTTTAAACTTTTTGAAACCTTTACCGTAAATTCTTCTTGTTTAAATTAATTAAACAAATTTTATTAATCTGCTTTATATAGTTAGAAGCGCTCATGTTTGAGCATTAATTTAAAAAAAGAACTACAACGATATCGCAATTAGTTCCCAAGATATTGCGATATAAATATTAAAAAGTGTGGATTTTAAAAATTGTCGATTTTTACCTAAAATCACCCCTGCACAGGACGATTTTTTGACGAATTGTCGGAACTTCTTCCCCAATACATAGGCTATCATATAAAAACATCCATATATTTTTGCCTTTCAGTTCATACGGGAATCACGATAGCTGGTTGATTTGCTTCTACTAAAAGTATTGAATAGTTTAAATAGTCGTTATTCAATTCCGTCATATGCTAAAATGAAATCATTTCAAAAGCATGAACATGTCAACTTTTAAATTAGTATTTAAAAATAAAAATCGCACTTTTAATATTATCGTTTGATGCGCAATAATTTTCTCTTTCTATTGATACTATTATCTTTCTTGTAATTGAATTTGGCGAGCAGGAATCACCAAAAACGTTCAATACAATGTTAAATGCATATGTTTGAGTTTGAGAACGGACAGGCTGTATAAAGCAGTATGTTAAAGTAACTTGTTTCAGTAAAGTGAGTTTTCACTTATAAGTAATACATACATCGATTAGGTTTGGTATAAGAATTTATTTCCTTTTTCCAAATTCTTGAATTCCAAAGTGCCAATCTCAGAAAATTAACCATTATTGACCGTGCTATTTTAATTTATTAGTTGCGTAAGCGTGGCTTTAGATTCTTCATAAGAGCTTTTACACATCCGATTTTTTATGCGAAATTCTTACCCAAATTTTTGCTGACATTTTTCATCATAGTTTTGATAAAGAAACTTTGACATGTAATACAGCATTTTTATTCCGAAATTTATTGTGAATAATTTCACAATAAAACATTTGAACAATTCCTAATACTTTTAGAGATTTGCGAGTAATCCACGCGGAAAAGTGCGCACAATACACTCGTAGTTGATATGCAACACATCTTACACATCGGTTTATTTTGTTTTTAAAAATGGTTATTTGCTTTGTAAAATATTATTAAAACAACCATGCAATGATAATAAAACTAAAAATCAAGGAACATTTAATCGCTAGGTGCGCAAAATGTCTTTAGTTTTATTTTATTATTTATTATTTTTATTATTAGTTATTTTTATTATTTATAATGCAAACGGCCATATTGCTATTACAGTAACAGGTCCGGAATTCGTTAAATTTGTTATTGTATGTTAGAAGTTAATATTAATTGTACTGTATCCTAAAATAAAAGTTAATTAACTATTTATAACTGTATATAAAATATATTTAAAACTCTTAAAACAAATGGCATGTAAATATCACGCATATTTATTAACTAAACTAAACATTTATAAATGTTCAGTTATTAAGATTTATCAGATTCAAATTATTGGTTAGTCATTTGGGACTAGTTTTAATATCTCGAACACCATGTAGGTGTTTATTAAGAAAAAAAAATAAATATATATTTATTAACAATGGTTTTATTACATACAAAGTATAGTAAAAAATTTTCTGAATACACCAACTATTTTTATACGACGTCAATCTGTGTTTACAATAACCGCCCAGCTGCTTCGCAAAAACGCGTGCGTATGACAATAATTTTGAGAAGATTCTTATTGCCATGTGTAATACAGCATGTAAACAGCTCTTTTTATACACGTCAAAGTTTCTTTACCAAAACTTTGTTGAAAAATTTCAGCTAAAATTTGGGTAAGAATTTCGCATAAAAAATCGGATGTGTAAAACAGCTCTAAGAATTTTGCTAGTGTGGTGTCAAGTTTGTGGTTTGCATTTATAACATTCCTAGCTTTGATAAGGAATGGTCCATTTAAAATTCGGCAGGTTAAACTATTACAAAAATTTGATAAAGTAAAGTAAATTAATGAAACTTTTATTTAATATAAGTCTTTTAGTATATATTTCAATCTACGAGTAATACAAAAAAAAAATTAAGATACAATTAAGAACTATAAAATAATCTAACTTTTGTTTTTTTATTGTCGACATCAGCTTTTGTACATGCTCCTCATGTATTCTTCTAGATGCCTGTCTCCATTTTATTCTAAATTGTTATATGTCTGAAAAGCGTTAAATTTTGTATTTCTTAATTTTCTTTTGATTTGTGCCCGATATTTCTCTTTAGGACGCAACTCAGGACAATTTGCTGGATTCATATCCCTAGGGACAATGTGTATATTGTTTTCTTCATAAAATTCTCTTGCACCAAGACTGTAGTGACACGAAGCTAAGTCTGGCAAAAGAAGGTAGGAACTCTTATGACAATTTAAAAAGGTTTTAGTTGTTTATCTAAGCATTCTTGCATTTAAATTTCGGTGCTAATTGTACCAGTTGTTACTTCACTTTTCAATCCACAGCTACATATGCCTTGCTAAACCAAGTATTTCTTTGGGTATTTACTAACATTTTTATGTTTATACTCAGAATCTACATTTCCTCTTTTATCAGCGACGTAATACTCCTATGGAATTTGTGTGAAATAAGCAACACAGTAGGTTTCGTCGTCTATGACGCAATAATCAAGTTTTGTTAAAAAAATGTCATGCAATTCTTTGGAACGGGTTTTAGCAACTTTTTGTTTAGCAGAATCCCTGTTTGGGACTTTTTGTATTTTATATGACTAGAACATTTCTCACTTTAATTTGATGAACTATGCTTTTCGATGTTCCCGTACCACAGCTAAAGTCCTTTCTGATATGTTTGGATTTAACTTCAATTCCTTAATTACTTTTTGATCTCTCCTTGTATGAGTGTTTCTGTTTCCACCTGAACCAACTTTTCTTTCTACTGAAAGTCGTTTCTTATAATTACTTATTACATTTTGAACTGTTGAGCATGAAATTTTTAACCTTTTTGCAAGTTGAACTTGAGAAACATTGCAATTTTGTAAATATTTGTTTAAAATTAAAAACGTTTGCGCTAGTTCTTTCATTTCAAACTTTCCGACAAAGTAAATTATTTAGAAATGATAACCTGCACAATTTACATTGAAATGACAGTTATCAAATGACAATAGTTATTTACAGTAAGAGTGAGGAAGGTGAAGCTTTCGTTCATGCGAATTGCGTGTTCGTCCACGGAGCGAAGCTGAGTGGACGATGCAATTCAAGTGAACGAAAGCGACCTTACTCTCGAGTGCTGTATTTGGTTTTGTTCGATACCTCCTTAGAAAATGAATCTAAAACTTTTGAAAAAAGTTTGAAATTGTTTGCGAAAAAAATGTCATTCTTAATATAAATACCTACAAATCAAGGTTGAAGGAATTTGTTGTCAAGGAAACAAACAAATTAAACAAATTCTACAATTTCATTGAACTGATTGTGACTGTGAGTAACTTTTGTGCTATTATTCTTTTGAAAATGGATAATGAAGATGAATTATTTGTCCCTGAGAACGTCCTGGAACAAGCTAATGCGGCTAAATATCAAATGTTGCCTGAAAAATCAAAAGTACGATATCAGAAAGAATTGGAAAAATTTACACAGTGGCAGATGGAGAAAAGGATCAAAGGAATAGACGAGAATGTTATGATGGCATACTTTAAAGATGTAGAAGCAGCATCAGCGTGGCGCGGTATTCAATGTTAAAGAGTACACTGTTTGTGTTTCAAAATGTCGATATCTCCAGGTAAGAAGTTTTCTAACAAGCTATTGGTAGTTTTAATATAATAAATGGTACATACAGGTTCAACAGTCTTACATCCTTTTTGAAAACGAAATGTAGGAATTATCAACCTAAAAAGGCTGCAACATTTTCAAGAAACGATGTTTACAAGTTTTTGTTGGAAGCGCCGGATCAACGATGGATTCTTCAGAAAATTGTACTAATCATGGGCATATTCGGCGGCTGCCGTTGTGATGAATTATCTAGCATGACGATCAATGATGTACAAGAAAATTTTGAAGACATTAATCCAATATTATTTGTAAAAATTCCATTCAATAAAACTGGTGTAGCTAGGAGTTTTACAGTCGTTGAAAATGGAATGGGAATAAATTTTCTAGATTTATACAAAAAGTACAAAGAACGGAGACCCATTCCTGATGGACGGCTTTTTCTTCAGTGTCTAAAAGGAACTTTTATTTCTCAAGTGTTAGGAGTCAATTCAATAGCTAAGGTACCAGGACAAACTGCTGAGTATCTGAAGTTGCCAGATAAAGAAAATTTTACTGGTCATTCTTTACGTCGAACCTCTGCGACGCTATTGGCTGATTCAGGAGCAGACATATTAACACTAAAACGTCATGGCTCTTGGAAGTCCAACAGTGTTGCAGAAAGTTATGTCTCTGCATCTAAAACTAGCAAAATAGAGATTGCCAAAAAAATTTCAGAAAATGCACCAGGTTCTTCTACGTTTCATATAAATGAAAATTCCAATATTATTAATGTAGTTGCTAATGGCATAACCGCACAATCGCACTTGGATGTTGCAACTACAGAAGTAACAAAGGATGTCGACGATGTTTTGAAAATGGTTGAGTTTAATAATTGTAAGATTGATAAATTAGATATACATATTGTAAAAAAATTATGAATTGTTAATTATTTTAAAAATACATTTCTTTTGACAAAATGGAAATTCAATTATGCGTGGATGAAAACGCGTGAGCAAAAGTAGACGTAGGCGAAAGTGAAACCTTCACATGCTGGTAACTATGGCTACAGACCTACTTTCTAAGGAGGTATCGAACAAAACAGTTTTACAATTGCATAGTAGGTTAGGCTACTAGATCAAAAATTATCATGCCAAATTTTAAATGGACCATTCCTTAACTCTTATACTATATCCTCTATAAATAGTTTATAACCACTTAATAAGCTTGTTTTTGTTTTGGTCAGTATTTATGGTATATAATATTTTGTTCAATCATATAATGTATCATTTTGCAATATGCATCTGCAGTATTACAATTAATTTTGATGACGTTGTAGGTCATACTTCTTATTTGGTAGTGGTTGTCTTCTGCTATGTCTCTTAACTGATTTATCATGCATTGATAATTTACATCATATAAAAAATTGAAGGTGCTTTAGGTATTTCTGTATTTGTATTATTTTAATTAGCCTTTTTGATGCCATTATAGTGTTGTTAGTTAGTAAACTCAATCTATTATTTTGTTGTCTATCTATATGCACTTTTTCTCTTACTGGATGCTCTTAAAACTTGCCTATCTTGTGCTACTTGTTCCATCTTTTGTCTTTGCTGGTTGACGCCATCCTCTGCAGCTGTTATTTTTTATTTGTGCATTTTATTTAGCAACATTTGTTGTTATAATGGAAATATTTGATTACTTGGTATCAACTGCTATTACCATTAGGTGTGTTTAGTGTTTGATAAATTTGTTGACTCCACATACACATATTATTATCCACATATTATTATTAGATACACTCAGGCTGTTATGGGTAACATGATGTTAAATTCAATTATACTACGCTACATTAATATTTCTGATTCTTTTATAAATATTTATTTAGTAAGTGCTATAGGTTGTATACTGATAACCCTATTTAGTCCAAACGGCGACCGCAAGATTCTGACTGTCATCGAACATACGGATAATTTATGGAAAATGTGGAAATAGGCAGTATAGGTAACACAAAACCTCTTATAGGCCTATAAGCAAATCCTGGCACGACTGGAGTTAATGGCCTAATTAAGGTTAACTCATCAGTATTTCGCGTCCGTTACATAACATCCAGGTGAAATCTACAGGATTTTTAGAGAGATACCCGTTCTTCTAGAATATCTTAGTCAGCCTTACCCCATCCTGGTAGAAGTGCCCAGTTAACCACCCCGAAGAGGTGGTTTTGTAGCATCTCCCGTCCATGATGGAATCTTCACTTGCTTTGTTTTTTAAATTGAAGGTTAAGCAAATGTAAAAATGTGCTTTTTAAGGAGTAGTAGTTCTGCAGCACCTTAAGAAAACCCGTCGTATTTATACCAAGTTTTGCTCAGGCTGACAAAACTTTTTGTTGTTTGAACAGCTTAACCTTCAATTTAAAAAACAAAGCAAGTGGATATTCCATCACGGACGGGAGATGCTGTAAAACCACTTCTTCGGGTGGTCAACTGGGCACTTCTGTCAGAATGGGGTAAGGCTGACAAAAATATTCTTGAAGTACGGGTTTTTCTCTACAAATCCTGTAAATTTCACCTGAATGTTATGTAATGGACGCGAAATACTGATGAGTTAACCTTAATTAGGCCATTAACTCCAATTGTGCCAGGATTTGCTTATAGGCCTATAAGAGGTTTTGTGTTACCTATACTGTCTATTTTCACATTTTCCATAAATTATCCGTATGTTCGATGACGGTCAAAATCTTGCGGTCGCCGCTTGGACTAATTGTTATAGATGCGTCTGCTCAATCATACAACTTGAAACGAACTTATTTTCATAAATAACTTTAAGAAATTTTGTTTTTTTTTCCTCAGCTCTTTTCAGCAATTTTTTAGTGGTCAGTTTTATTCTGGGACAATCTTTGTGTATGTAGTCACAAACTTTGAAAAATCACGGCTTCAAAATATATCATAATAATTGTGTTGTAAAACTAAAATAAGGCCATCATGCAATATGCGCCAACTATCTGAATAAGGAGAAATCTTTGCTACTTCAAAGTCTATGACTTTACAATCATCTTTAGATTTTTCCATAATGTTTCTGTATCTAGTAAAGGCATTTTCTGCTTTTAATTAGTTATAATTTACTAATATAATCTAAATGTCATAGTTAAATTGTGCGGCAACAATATTTTAACTTTTTAGCTCCCGAGTGTCTCGCCCACGGAAATCATCACCAGATGCTGTTGATCCTGCAGCGGATGCAACTTCTAAATCAAGATATTATGAAGACCGCTACAGGGAAAGGGAATCTGGACGTCGTGAACCAGAACGTGAGCGAGAGCGTGAACGCGATCGCAGAGATGATTCTCACAGATCAAGACATTAATTGCTTAATAATAATTTTTTTTTATGTTTCTAACTGTAATTCATGGTATTTCCAATAATTAATATTAGCTAAAATATTAAGTGACATATATATGTTACAATGAATAACGATTTTGTTTGTAAGACATAAAATGCTTAATGACATGTAGTACTTTATTTATAACAGTTCTTTTTTGTGATGTTTCATAGAATTCCGCACATATGTATTTTCTTTACTTTGATTACTGTGTAAACTTGTACCATTGTTGAATTATTTTGATGTCTAGCTGTAGGTTAAAAGAAAAAAATAAAAAGGTTTCAGCTAAAACAGAAGAAGCAAGAAGAATCCCAACAAGAAGATTGTATATGTCCCACTTTGGGAAATGATAAAAATGTTTGTGAAAAAAATCTATCAGGTGTTTTTATTAAGTAACCCTATTTTTAAAAACCTATGCCCTGTTTTATAAAAAAAGCATAAAAAATGGTTGAGTATATTCATAATTTTTTTCATTTTTAAACCATTTTTTATGTCTTATATTTTTCTTTTATATTTCTTAATAGCTTAGTACCATATACTAATCACGACTTAAAGAAATAATATATTTACTGTGATAAAAATGTGTAGATCAGTTGTTTGCACTGAAAACGTACCTTTTAATCTTATGTTTTGTAATTTTTTAGTCATAATCGTTTTATTTTATAACTAAAATCTCATAAGAATTTTACTATCACTTGTTTCATCCTATTTTTATTTCTACATTTTACTTTATGTTTTTAAAAATACAGAAGCATTTTTCCATTTTTCTACTTTATATCATTTTAATGTTTTCTGTATTTTTAAGATTATTATTATTTAATCACAAACTCATTATTACATTAACTGTGTATAACTGTATTTTTTTCCTTCATATTTTCATAAGTTTTACCTGACGAATTTATTCGTAAAGACTGGAATGCAAATATTATAATAGTACAAATAAGCTTTAACTTAAAATGAAAAAAAGAAAGAAATTGTAAAAAGAATGTAGAAAAAGCAAGTGTAAGATTATTATTTTATACACCATCAATCTTCATTAACAAGTTAATTACTTTAAACCAATTATTTAGCATTAATAATTTGTGTTGATTTCTAATTGACTTGTCATTTAAAGATTGATCGCAACTGAAGTATTAATTCTGTGATGTAAAAGTGTATTTATTAATGATGATGGACTATAGAAAGTAACAAAATTTAGAAAAATATTGTAAAACAAGAGTATAATAATTAAAGGTAATCAAAATTTCATGTTTAGTTGAGTGTTCTAATAACAGTTGCCTAAAATCCCAAAGTGCAGATTTATAATCTAATTATGCAATTCGAGTTTGGGAAAAGTAATTGGACAGTAGGCCAGTCTTTACATAAACGTAGCAAAGCAACCCTTCTAAAAGTATTGGAAACACTGCAAACCTTTTATACATGGAACTAATCGAGAAATTTACATTGTTGATAATCAAATAGTAGAGATTTGAGGAAAAAGTCTTTCTAACAAAGTTGTTGGAGGTTCTTTACTATTTCTCTGTTGTTCCTAATGGATAAACTGAGTTTTTATAGGTCCTACATTCAGAGGCCTGTCGGCACAGCAAGGATTTTGAAGGTATAGTTATGAATTTTGTTTACACATCTCTGAATTATTTACAGAATATCAGACTCGCTGCATGTTAGGGTGAGGAAATACACATTTACTGCAGAGTGAGCAAAATAAATAATTGTAGGCTGCTCAGATTATAAGATATCCAAGCAAACCATGATTTATTTTTGTTTAAGCTGATAGCTATGCAAAGATTCCAAATTGTTTTTTTTACATTGTCAACATCTAACATCTCTTATTATTGATTGTACATAATACTAAAATATTTTTTTATAACAAATATGGTTATTAGTTTTCTCCATGTATATAAAATCTTAACAACATATGATGACAAAATTAACCTGAAACATATTTGTACTTAACCAACCTATAACAAATACAAAAAGATCCGTAAAATTTTTGTACTGCAAATTGTTGCTTTTGGAACGAGCTTTTATATAATTGACTGCTTAGCGCCAACCTGTTTGGACTTTTTTGAGCTTTTATGTTAAATAATTTTTTTGTTTTCTTAGTTTACCTGTGTTTTATATCCATTAAGGGCCGGTATTATCAACAATAAAGATCTGTAGGTTTTATTTAGTAGCCCAGTAATTTAATTTATTCTATAGATTTCACCACCACCAAAAATCTAAGTATTAAATTTTATTTGTAGATTAAGTAGCTGTCATGTCTTTAAATAGGTAATGTCAAATAGCATAGATTTTATAATAGAATAGAAATGTCGGATTTATTAGATTCATCAATTTCTTCAATTTTCATCGGTGTCATCAGCGTTTTCTGATGACCATGAAAACAGGCAACAGCTACCACGAGTATTTCGTAATAAAATAATCAATTTGAAGTATATTCTGATGAAGAATTCAAAAGTAAATTTCGACTAACTAAATAGTCGTTTCTACATGCTGAATCAAATTCAAGAAAACCTGAAGCCTCTTACAAACAGGAACAAACCCGTTTCAGCCAAAAAGCAGCTGTTAATCGCTTTGAGATTTTTTGCCACCGGTTCTTTTCAGATTGTTATAGGCGACCATTATAATGTCACGAAAGCCACAGTAGGCAGAATAATTCATAAAGTGACACATGCGATAGCTTTACTTAGAGGCTGGTACAGAAGAAAGCAGGAACGTGATATGTCAAAGATTCTTTAACATATGTGGCTTTCCCAATGTATGTGGTGCTGTTGACTGCACACATATAACGATACAATCGCCTGGGGGAGAAAATGGAGAAATATTCAGAAATAGAAAAGGATGGTTTTCTATAAATGTGCAAGTAATTTGCGATTATCAATTAAAGATAAGAGATATCGTTGCACATTATCCCGGATCAAGCCACGACAGCCATATATGGAATAATTCTTTGGTGAGAGCAAAATTTAAAAACAATGAATTTGGGAATTGCTATTTATTGGGTGATTCAGCTTATCCTTGTCGAAGATACCTTTTGACACTGTATTACATCCTCAAACTCCAGCTGAGCATCGATACAATAATTCTCATGTACTAACGCGAAATCCAATCGAACGAACTTTTGGGGTATTAAAGCGAAGGTTTGCATGTTTAAGTAACGGTTTAAGGATTTCTTTGCGAAAATCATTAGTTGTAATTGTAGCTACTTCTGTATTACATAATACTTAATAGAACAACCAATTATTAATGTGGAGGGTAATAATAATCATAGAGTAGAATTAATGCAGTCAGGAATGCTGTGATAAATGATGTATTTTCGAGGTAAAATGCATAAAACCATAATATAATATTATAATATATAACCATAATATATAAGTTAATAACAAATAAATACTAGAAACTAAACAAACTGCAATGTGTATAAAACTTGTAAAAGCAAAACTGTAAGTGTAAGAAATAAACGTAGGTTAATTATAAGAATTAGCAAAAGTAAGAACTCTTTTTATAAACCAAACTAAATTACGTTCTTCATGGATTTTATTTGTATCTCCTCCATAATATGAAATTCCAACTTTTTTTTTTAATAAAATGTCCTCAATAATTTCTTTTTCAAGTCTTGTTTTCAAAGTTTTTAATTTAATTTCTTCTTTCTCTGAAGTAGAAGACTGCGCAATACACTTCTTCAATCTTTTTTTGGATGACACAGCCACGTGATGCGCCTTTTCTTGTTGATCAACGCTCACAGACTCTGTAAGTGGTGGAACGTCAATTATATATTCTAGCACTATAACTTTTGTTGTCTGTAAAAAATGCCGATTGTTTTATGTAATATCAAGTGTATACAATTATACTTACATTTGATTAATTTGCATTAATCTTCATGCAATTGCTAGTACTCATATTCTCCTTTGTAACTTCAGATGTATCTAACAGTAAGTTTTGAAAAATTATAGATATTAATATAATAAAAAATGTACTAGGTGGCATTTTTTCTGGATGTGAAATGAGCGAGGCTCGCACTAGTTCTTATAGAATGAGTGTCTAATGTTCATTCGTTTCACTTGGTATGCTAAATTACCAATTTTTAATTCATAAACCATCTTATATGGTGTGTCTTAAGTACAAAAATACAATTGATTCGGTCTCGTGGTTTAGCCACCACTAGATCACTTAAGCAGCGATTTCCTAGAATAGTCGGCCGGTGGAAACTGACGCCCATCGACATCCGCGGAAATCAAACGCGAATAATTAAATTCAGGTGGTTTCCTAAAATTCCGCTATTTGTGTCAGTTTTCGTCGTCGGTTCTGTTCGGTCGAAGGTAGATTCCAGCGAAAAAACGTCAAGCGATTCAGTTCAAGAATTAACTTGTTATTAATAATATGACAAATGGGCGCTGTTTATAGTTAGTTGTCAAAGATTTTTCTCTAGGAAACCAATCCGCCACAAAATCGCGGCGGATTCGGTTTGCACTCCGCCTTCGCTCTGTTTTCTTTCGTTTCGGTTCGGTCGATGTTAGTTTACGCCGGCTGACTGTAATAGGAAATCGCAGCTTAATTAATTTGACGAAACAGTATCCTGCTGTTTATAATTGCAAATTAAAAATCTACAAAGACTTAGTTGTCTAAAATCTTTCTGTAGGAAACCACCTCCGTCACGAAATCGCAGCGGAGTCGGTTTCCACTCCGCTTCGGTCAATGTCAGTTTACGCCGGCCGACTGTCCTACGAAACCGCAGCTTAAGAAAAGATCATTCTACTTCTACGAGTTTTACTCGCTACGCTCATTTGATTAACGTATAGCTTTAAGAATTGACTTTGTTCGCTTTTGCTACATACCAAAAAAGACTGAGCTATCATAAGGATTTGCTATTTTCACAATAGCTTGACTGTTAATTTCTAACATCTTCCTACCAATGCTGTCTACTTTACTCTTATAACAGCTTCCTCCTGTTTTATATAATTCTACCTACCTGCAATGTATTTAATGTATATTAGGCCCAGTAAACAAAACTGTGACATTTACTTGCCTGCTATATAAGAATCAAGTAAAATGAGTTATATAAACACATTTACATACCCCACATGTAAATTTGGTTCTATAACATTTGCTATATATTTCTGATATGAATTAATTAACGTAAAATCTGGTGTCTTCAGATTTATATAACAAGCGTTCAAAAAAACCTGTGGTCAAAGTTGGCTGGTGTTTGCATTTGTCAGCGTTACCGTTTGTCGTGACTAGAGCCACAGCTGGAGCTTTGTAATGGCGTCTAATGTCAAACGTCATTAACTAAATAAATAAACGTCATTAATTAAATAGGGTTATGTTCCAATGGTAACATATAAGCTGCGCCCTATGTTTGAAATCTTTCCATAGGCCACTTGACCACAGTTTTTTTCGAACACCCGTTATATGTGACATTAATAATGTGATTTGTATTTTACGTCACACTTTTTACTATTAAATATATAACTATTTAACCACTAATTTGTTTGCAAAGTGCGGGGGAAAACATTGGTAGCGCGTGTACCACTTGATCGTGCAGAGGTGTGTTAAATCTTGGTCGCCCATTCTTTGTTTTATGTGTATGTTATAAATATTAAAATACGATAACTAAAGTAAAAATCAAATAAGAATAAAGTAGATGGCGCTTCGATCCGAGTTACATTAGAGTCACTGCATCTAGTCACCTAGGTCAGCTGGTCGATCAGAGTAACGCAAACGGCCGCCATATTGGGGCAGAGAAGGGTGATTTTTAACAATGGACAAATTAAAACCACGTTTTACGTGTTTGACATATTAGAGGTTTGATCTTTCAGAATAAGAAAAACCTTTTAAAGTAAACGTGGATTTGATTAAATTCAATACAGAGCAAATAATGAACAATTATGTGCTTCGATTGCCCCAATATGGCAGCGGTTTGCGGTACTCTGGTCGACCAGCTGGCCTAGCTAACTAGATCCAGTGACTCTAAGTTACATTAGAGATCCTTGATAATAATTAAGATACGAGATGAGACATGATGAACCAGAAACCAAGGCCCACCTGACTTGTCAAACCATTATTATTATTTTGACAGCGTGCTAGCTTGGTATCATGTTACAATTTTGTTATTATTCAATTCAAAATATAATAATTATTCAAATGTTGAAAGAAAAAGAATAACCAAAACTTTATTCCACTACATTAGCATTATGCATATAATCATTTAACATAAATTAATATATGAAATATTTAACCTAAATAGGGGAGAGTGGTGCACGTTCAGACATTTATCTTCGCACATGAATTATATAGGTACTCATTTACTAGGGTCTGTAAACTTTCTAATATACAATTTATAACAGTATATTTATTATCTATGATTTATAACACGTTCATTTGTGTACGAGATGGCATGTAGAAATTAAGATAAAGTTACATACGTTTTTTGGAAAACATTTTTTTCAGAAGTTGCATTTTCTCAACTTGCCCCATAGCGGGGCACCTACGGACAACACACGGGGCACATTCGTACATAATTAAAACACAACAATAATGTCAATAATAATTATTTTAATGACTATTTACTTATTTTTTCAATAAATACAAGAAGTTATACCCTAGTCTATTGAATGTTAAGATTATGGAAATTAACAGCAAATTTCAGAAATCCTGACTGCCTAGCAGTCCCTTTAATCTCAAGACGGTTGAGGAAGCTTGGTGACGATTTCCTCCCGTTTCACAAGTAAAAAATCGTCTCTTAAGGGAAGACAAATCCTTCATGCCTTTCTTCCGCATGAATTTGACATAGTAGGCTTGCACCAAATCCTCACTACTTACCTTTTGAACTAATACCACCACAAGGTATTTACAGGTTTTCTTCATTGCAAATTTACAAGGATGTAATTTCCTATGGCTAAGCTTTCATCATCTAGTATATCCTGTAAGGGGCCACTTTTTTTATTAGTCTTTATCAAAAAAACTTCCATATCAGAATCGTCAGAAATGACGAACTTACTTTTCTTCTGTGTGATAGGTTCTTCTAAATCAGAAGAATCAGTCGACGATTCATTCATTTAATCCACTCTAATCCTCAGAAAGTCGAATATTTCATACAGAATGCCACTTTAGAATTTTAGATTTTGCATTCTTCTGTCCAACGTGCTAATTGAAGGAAAGGGTAAATGTAGCTGGAGTGCTTATCTTAATTATTTATCAAGGATCTCTAAGTTACATTAGAGTCACTCTATATTACTTATAAGAGTTGAGCCAACGCGAATGTCAATCCGCCATTTTGGATCCAAAAATATACATTGCAAAAATTATTGGTTATGTTTGCCTGGCAAATGTCAAATGTTTCATAACCTGACATTTACTTCATTATAATTTATCATAGCTTATTTGAATTGATTAATATAATAAAATTCCTAAATATAGTAAAATATATTCATATTTTATCTGCAAAATTGAGAAAAGAAGAAACTACTCTCACCTACAAAAAAAGCTGGTAATGTCTCTTGTGCTCTAGTTAGTCAATTTCTATTTGAATTATTTTCGTAATAAAAACACTTGAAAAGCAGTGAAAATATTTTGCTTTATTAAATCGTTTTATTTCATAGTTATTACTCAGTAACATATTTTGCATATTTTATCAAATGGGCCGACTAAGAAAGATATTTTTAACTTCAAACTGTCGACTGATAAGTTTTTTGTAAAGAATCCTCAACCACCTATTCCATTAAAGTTTTCGCAAATGTATGGCTTACATTCAGGTAATAACATTTTTGTGTTAAATAAATTTATAGAATAAGTAAGAGATAGCTATTCTCGAACATGGAGACAATACATAATTAGAAGCAAGACTCCATATTACTAGTGAATTACAACTTGTACCTATCGAGATCAATCATGCAAAACTAAAAGATCTTCAAGCCCTTTGTGAAGTATTATCTAATATAGAACACCGTGGTTTCTATGATATTAACACTAATGAACACCCAGGTGACATTGTCGAGGCCGACCACAGCAGTGCTTACACATATTTTTTCTTTCATGCTAGAGATATGAATCTTTTGTTTAAAAAAGTATATATTTTAGTTTTTTTAAATCTGCCAGACCGATATATTCTAATTAAAATGTATCTTATGTTTAATAAAAAAGTAACAAATCTGTTTTGCAAATTTTCGTCAAAAACCACAGATTTTTGGATTGTGTAAGAATGTTTCATAAACTGCACATAGTTCCAAATAATAAAAATTCTGGCGTTACATTAGTTTTTGGTTCTCCTAAGGGTTATAGCTTTTTGACAAATACCGTGTTTGACATCAACTCGTCAATTGCAATTTATATTTCTTAAAAACTTGAAATAGATAAGAGAAATACATAAAAATTCTTCGATTTACTAAACATCATATTATTTGTCAAATTAAGGGCGATCTTTTCACCACCTTGTAACTTTATTTGGCAGTTAATTGTTATGGATACAATTGTAGAAACAGTTGTAACCATAGCAAGTAAATTCCACATAAATTTATGAGGAAGTGAGAAGACCTGTCCTATTATTACCTAATTTTGTCAAACTTCGTGTTCTTAAATTGGCATTAGTGCAAATGGATCCAACCAATCAGCGTCAATTCCCGCGTTTTGCCTCAGCGAGTATTAGCCAATGAACGCGCGAAACGTCAGAGGGCTACCCATTCTATCTCACTTATATTCATTTGATATATGGCATCCATCTCTGTCTTATAGCGTTTTCACGTTATTTTACAGCTTTAAAAAGTACATTTTAGTATGCAATGAAGTGAGAAACTGCCTTGTATGCCAAAATGATATTAAATTTATATTTATTAAATAATTTACTTGAGGCATTACTTAAAGAAACTAAGATATCTTTAATTATTGACGAGAGTGCACTATTTAGATCTATATATGTCAGCAGCGTGCGGTGCATCCGAGACAGTGGAAGCAACCGCGATATTTAATAATAATAATAATCGTTTATTACCCAACAGGTTTCTCCAATAATAGAGTAATATACAAAAAAAACTTAAAATAATACATAGTTAAAAAAAATGAAATTTAGAAACTTAGAAACGTGGTGTATGCATGAGTATGAGTGTGAGTGTTCCGTTACTGGAGTTGATTTTGAATTCTCTAAGAGTTACATTAAAAATGTCTATATTGTATTTCTCAAATTGACTACAAATTCTGATTAATGGAGAATTTTTTCTGTAATTGGTAGTAGTTAATTGGTATCTAAACGTTGGTGGGTTTCTCAATTGTACAGCCGGAACATAGAAGCTTAACTGTTCCAACAAATCAGTGTCATTAATTTGATTATGGACAATCTTATATAAAAATACTAGATGTTGTATTACCCTTCGTTTTTAGAGAGAATCAATATCAAACATATGCAGAAGTACCTGATATTCACCTTCAAATCCTTGATCCATTTGTTTGTAAAACATGTGTTTAAGGCATTTTTTCTGTATATTCTCAATTTCAGTTTTTTGAAAGTTGTAAAAAGGATTCCAGATCAGTGAAGCATATTCTAATTTAGAGCGAATTAATGTATTGTACAGTTTGAGCACAACCTCATGGGATTTAAATTCTTTTGAAATTCTGTATATGAAACCCAGAAGTTTGTAAAATTGATTGCATAAGCTATCAATGTGACTATGAAATGTAAGTTTGATCCACTATTATTCCTAAATCTCTAGTCTGATAGTTTCTTTCTAATATTTTTCCATTTATTTTATAATTAAATTTAATACATTCTTTTTCAGTTTTTTTGAAATAGATAGTGTTACACATTTATTTATATTGAAGTAAAGTTTATTAGTTAGAGACCAGTTATAGATGGAATTTAGGTCAGATTGTAGTTTGTTGCAATCATTCTCACGTTGAATCTTTGTGAAGATTTTGATATCGTCAGCAAACATCAGGAACTTAGAATGTTTTATTGATTCCTCAATATCATTAATAAATATTAAAAACATTAAAGGTCCTAAATTCGACCCTTGAGGTACACCAGAAGTGGGGATAAATTCTATTGACCGAAAACCATGACATTCAACGTACTGTGTTCTATTTGCTAGATTAAATAACATCAACTGTAGCAATACATGTGAGAAGCCCATCGTATGCATTTTTTCTAGCAAGAGCATGTGATCCACGTCCACTTGGTACCGGTTTTCAAGGTTGTCGTAGGCATATTGCGTGAAATTACACAGGTTTGTGACAGTTGATCTTTCTTGATAAAAGCCATGCTGATGTGTGCTTATCAGATTTTTAATTTGAAAATAAATTTTATGAAATATGATACTTTCAAAAATTTTAGAAAAGGTATTTAATATTGCAATAGGCCTGTAATTTTGAATAGATGTTTTTTGGCCGTTTTTATAAACAGGACAAATTTTTTAAATTTTCCACAACGAAGGAAAAATACCTTGTTACAAAGAGGTATTAAATATTAAAGCAGGAGGCTTTACTAAAAACTCTGCACAACCTTTAATTATATATACGGGAACTTCGTCTGGACCTACAGATCTTTTGTTTTTTAATTTTCTAATAGCATTTAAAATTTCTGTTTCTGATATGTTAGTTAACTCAATATTAAGACAATTACTAATTTTGCAAGTTATGTTACTTAAAGAGCAAGTATCTGACTTTTCGTATACACTCATGAAGTGTTTAGCAAAAGCTTCCGAAATTTGTTCACCAGTTGTAAGTGAAGTTTCATCGGAATACATTAAGGGGGAATGCCCGGTGTGGTCAACTTTGGGAATGAATTATGAGCTTAGTTCTTATCGGTGCGCGATGTACGTGGGCTCAAGATATTCATAAAAAAATATCAAGCCGGGTACAGAAAGTTTTATAACTAAAAGTTAATAAATCCAAAACGAAAAGTTAGATATTGATGATTATTTCAATTTGAGTCTGTACCGGGAATTTTACTCTCCTCTAGTTTTGATAACTGAAAAATTTAATTTAAAATATTAAAAAATAAATATACAATCTTTTCCCAAAGTTGGTTATTTTTGATCAGTGTGGTGTGTGGCCCGAATTTTGCTAGTCTCCGCCTATTCGAGCGGTGGTGGGATGAAGTAATGTGGCCTGATCGTTTGTGTTACCGACTCAACAATAATAAATTATTTCTTATCGTACAGTTTGACGGGTAAAATTGTCTCTCCTGAAATATTGAACTGAACCTTATAAACTGTATACCATTTAACATCACACAAATATTTTATAAGTTGTATTAGGTCTACTTTTTTGTATTGCCTATTTATTTGGAATATTTAATTAAATGGGGGAATTAATTTGTTAAACACACTTATTAAAATATGTGTGAATGCAACCTATGTACAATATTTCATTATTTATGGGTCATCGTTAATTGATAATAAAACTAAATGAAAAGATAAAACTTTACTAAAGCAAGACTGACATACATATAGCAATAATTGACGTACTAAACGCAAATAGTTTACTTCTGTTTAAGTGTGAACCTTTACAAAATATTTTTCGTATGAGTAAGTAATTATTTTTCTAAATTATTTACCAGAGTAAGATTAGTTCTTTTATCAATTAAAACGTCTTGCGTTAGGGACGTCTCATTGTCGCGATTCTTTTCCCTACTTTATAATGTTCCGACAGGATGTATAAGATTATAGATTTTCTTCAAAAATTCAAACGTTTTGTTTTCTTGTGTTTGCATTTCATTGGAAAGAATAGATGCGGCTTCACCTCTAATAAATTAATCTACCCGAAAGGGTAGTCAAAAGAGTGGTTTACAACTTATAAAGCGGTAAACAGTAAAGTATTTTTACCGCGACCAAAGACAGTCGCCGCGGACTCACTAGATTAGTGCCATAAAACGGTCACAAAAGAAAACCGCTTTTCTTTTTCGAATTTCACCTCGTGTTTGTTTATAAAGCAATGCGCTCCACGTTGCCCCGATATCTGTCTGTCAAAATAGTTCGCGAATCAGAAAGGAGAATAGGTCATAAATTTCAAGTAGGAGAAATCTCGTATTTAACCTTACCCCTTCGGATTTGTGTTAGCTATATATTGAGCAACAAGCCTTAAAGAAGGCATTGTTGCCGGACCCATTTTATTTTGTAAATAGTTCCAAAGATGTTGATTATCTGCTATTAAATTTGTCTATATATTTGTAATATAAGTTTGATAATATTTAAAGTTAACATTAGTCGTTTTCGTTTGCATATTGTGATTAAATCTAAACAATCATAAACATTTTAGCATGATTTGAGAATGCTTTGTCACAAAAGAACAATCGCAATATATCTAGTTAGTTACAAGTGAAACCTTTTGTATGTTACTAAAGATCTGTAACTGTACGGGAAACAAAAACCTCCGTGATCGCTTATAACTAGCCCGAAAGGCGGCTAATATTGATGCCTTTTGGGCAAGTTGAATACTAATTACGAATTAAACTACATATTGATAATGCTAATTTATTGAGTAATTTTGCTATATTTGCTTGTTTGTATGTTTGTTTTATTTGCTCATCTTCTGCTTTCCTTTTAATGCCTGTTACTGAACTTTTTAATGAAATTTATGATATATATTATAATAACTTCCTTAGCTTCTCTGGTTTTAATTAAACTATTATTGCAAACTGCAACTGTACATCTTTCTCTCGGCATAATACTATAAAGTATAAAACAATCAGAAACAAACTGTTAAGGCTTGTTGCTCAATATATAGCTAACACAAATCCGAAGGGGTAAGGTTAAATACGAGATTTCTCCTACTTGAAATTTATGACCTATTAGCTCCTTTCCGATTCACGAACTATTTTGACAGACAGATATCGGGGCAACGTGAAGCGCATTGCTTTATAAACAAACACGCGGTGAAATTCAAAAAAGAAAAGCGGTTTTCTTTTGTGACCGTTTTATGGCACTAATCTAGTGAGTCCGCGGCGACTGTCTTTGGTCGCGGTAAAAATACTTTACTGTTTACTGCTTTATAAGTTGTAAACCACTCTTTTGACTACCCTTTCGGGTAGATTAATTTATTAGAGGTGAAGCCGCATCTATTCTTTCCAATGAAATGCAAACACAAGAAAACAAAACGTTTGAATTTTTGAAGAAAATCTGTAATCTTTTACGGGGCCTGGCCACAACGGCCAATGACCACAACGGCCAATTGCTATTTAGGCTGTTGTGGTCATAACCACAACGGCCTGCGTGACCATAACGGCCAACAGCCACAACGGCCAATTTGACCATACCGCCCAACTCGACACTTGACCATAACGGCCACCATGACCACAACGGCCAACTAAAAATTCTACCCCATTCGCCATTTTGTCCACAACGGCCACCGACGCTTATGTATTGGCGTCGCTGGCGACGATGACCACAACGGCCAACTAGGGTGTGTGACCACAACGGCCAACTGTGGAGCGTGACCACAACAGCCAAAATGACTACAACGGCCAACTAGGGTGTGTGACCACAACGGCCAATCGTTTTCATTTTGTTATTTTCTCTCTTTTAACTTACACTGTATTGCAATAAGGTACGTCCAGAATTTAACAGCGGGCCTGATGTCAATGTAGCGCCGATTTAACGTGACTTACATATATTGAAAAATGTACCTCTATAATTGCAGCCACATCCAATTAAAGAATTTTTTGGTCTCCTAACCTGTAAATGTCAAATTAACGTATCATTGACATCTATGGGAACATGATGTTTAAAGTCACTGGAGTTTTTCGGACACGGCGTGCTGTAAAAATTGATGTAATTTTTCATCCTTCAGATACGTTTATTAAAAAGATCCCTTTGCACAACAAAAACATGTTTATTGAAACGGCATTTACACAACTTTTCAATTGTTGTATGATTAAAATAACCTTTATATTAACATTTCTTTGAAGTAGAACAGCGCCGCCATCTCGTGCTGTTTCAATGACATGTTACTAGTTAGGTACCGACAGTACCGACACCGATAGTAGAATGACATTTTGTTTGACACATCGAAGGTCAATGGCGTATTGACTGGTATTGACGTGGATGCATGGAAGTAAACGAAAGTAAACAAGCAATAATCATTCAACATTGTGAAATTTTAATGAAAAACCCAAAGGTAGGTATTCGTATATTATAGTCATTCCTTTTCTAATACATTCCTTACTTCATCTTTCCTAACAAGCCCTAATTCCCAATGAGTATCAATCAAGAGAAAGCACTGAAAGCAGTAATAATGGCTTTGATTCGTGAAGAATTTTCCGCATATGTATCAACTTGTACCTACCTACCTACCGATTCCTGTCTGTAACGAAGTTTAATATAAAATAAAATTTTCATTTTTACAAAAAATGCTTCATAAGTTGATGTTTATAAGTGATGTGTCAAACATACAATAAGATTTATTTTACTTATTTATATTACAGCTGTTATAAATATTAACATTAATTGTACAGTTTTGTACGTCTGAAAATAGTCCAGGCATTAACTGTTTTACCTCCGTTGTGGTAGTTGTGTGTTCATGCACAGCCCCTACATGGTGTTCAATGTGTTCAATTTCAACACTAGAATTTTCTGCAGGAATTTTGGAAGAACAAGGGTTTATTTCAGACGTGGGTCTTTTTGCAGCAGAAGGCCCAGCCTCAGTCATCATATGGGCCACATCAATTTGCCTCTTTAAAGAATCAGCAACATAGCCTTCTGCCACTGTCTCACTCTTCCAGCCACCAAATCTCTTCAAAGTTAGAAGATCTCCTCCTCTGTTTGCAAGCAAAGTTGCAGTGTATTGACGAGGATTGGGTAATTTGAGAAATGTGGCAATTTTGGAAGGGATGCTCCCAAAATTATTTATGCCAATAGGCACAACACAACACTTCCCATTTTGATATTTTAGAAAGAAACGATCAGGGACTTTTGTGATTTTTAATCTTATCTGTAAGTACTTCTGGATAGTGGCCACCCATTCTTCTTTCGTTATGACGAAAGAATGACTTATATTCGTTTTTGTCTTAGGGATTGTAATGATAATTATATCATCTTTCAGCTGTACATCTTTTATAAGCATGTTACACATCTCTTCTCGACGCAAAGCACCGGACACTCCAATTATCAGAACCACCTGGAACAATGTTAAAATCATGTACCTAGCTTGTTAGTTATGGCCTATATTTTACAGTAATAGGGGTGAGTAATCTTTCTATTAGTTAGTTTGTGTATGAAAATGCTTACCTTCATAAGTAAAAAATTAATATCTGGAGCCTGTGTCAAAAATGCACCAATATTTTCTTCATCCAAAATTAGGCTTTTTTTGGGTTTATAATGTTCTGTTTGTCTTTTTATATATGTAGTTAATTTGGCATATTTAGAAATGTCTACATTTTTGTTGAGCATAATACATGATTTTAACATTGAGAAAATTGCCCATAAAGACTTTTTATTCTTTCCCACCAAATCAGTAAAGTACGCTAGCAGGACATTCTCGCTGTAATTCTTCACCCCCTTTTCTTCACACCACATTATAAAGGCGTTGAATTGTGCCTCATAGCGAGCTCTCGATTTTTCCGGCAATAACTGTGATGAAACAGTTTCGGCTAATTGTCTCACTTCTGGAGGCGTACATGTCAAACTATCGTCACTGCCGTCACTGGACATTTTTGAAATTAAAAATGCTTAACAGGTAAACGTAAATTAAGACGTGATTAACACTATTTAATAATAATTTGACATTTGAAACAAATGAACAAACAGTAAACATTTTTTGAGCCCATAGCCACCTCGATACCTCAACACAACGCTATTTTGACGTTGAATGAAAAATAAATTTCAATTTAACAAGTAGGATTTCTTTATGAAGTCGGCCAAAAAGTTTAATACAAATCTTGTGTGTTAACCATTTTACAGTGCTCAATTATTAAAGCACTCCGCTTCGCGTCGTGCTTCAAATTAATTTCGCACTGTAAAATGAAAGTTACCGCACGCGAATGTAAATAACTATTTTTTTCTTAGTTTCTCTGTAAGTATCCCAGACAGATTAAATGCTGAAAATTTGGTACTGATACTTCTCAATACACTGACACTCTAACTATTTACAGATTCATGATACTTTAGTTTACAGGGTAGTTAATCTAACATCAAAAGAAGTTTTTCTATAACTTGTTTACAGCAATATTTCCATTTTGGGGACGTTTAAATAAGAACGAAATAGAACTATAAAACAACAAGCATTTCCATTGCATTGAATTTGAAATACGTAATTAGCTGTTTTTATCAGTTTTAAAATTAAACTAAATGTAATAAATCTTCTCCTAAAAAGTAAACACGATATCTACGAATCTGTCCAGTACTTAATAAAATCGATCTAGGGAACAGCATGCGATGTAAACCCAGAAACAAACCGCAATAATCCAAAACAGTATTGCTTCATACGTATCCGAGAGAAAATGCAAGAAAACGTGCGATAAAACGTAGCTATATTGGGACGACAAGGAGTTTAAGAAATTATTAGATGAGCAGAAAAATCAATATTTCCAGAACTATTTCCACTCCCTAACAGCAACTAAAGCAACTGACTGCATTATGGAAGGCCACAAAAATCAGTCAACCGCAGTCACAAAACCCTCCGATTAGAATGCAATACTTGGCGATTGGGCTAAAGACAATAGTCAAAATGCAGATACCTTGGTGAACATCTGGCGAACGTGTTTACGCCTCTTATCATTCAAGAAGAAAACTTCATACGGGACTTCCTTCAAGCGCGAAGTAATTAAGGTTATCAAAACTGAAATAAATCCGAAGAAGTCCCCAAGCTTCGTCTTAATAACTGGAAAACTCCTAAAGGAACTTTCATATGAGGGATTTTGCATGTTAACAATAATCTATAATACGATATTAAGGACGGGATACTTCTCTGGACAATAGAAGGTGGCCCAAATAGCAATGGTCCCAAAATCGGGGAAACCCATCCAGTCAATGGTTTTTAAAAAATTGTTCGCCAGGCGAATGTCGCCGCTAATTGACGAAAATCGGCAAATACCCAACTAACAATTTGGATTTCGTCAACAATAGGCTACAATCGAACAAGTACACATAGTTGCGTCAAAAATCAATTTTGACCTGGAGACCAAAACATTTTGTTCAAGGGCATTTTTGGGACTATTGCTATTTGGACCGCCTTCCATTGGTCAGAGAAGTATTCCGTCCTTAATATCGCATTATAGATCACAGTTATCATACAAAATCCCTCATATGAAAGTTTCTTTAGGAGGTTTCCAGTTATTAGGTCGAAACCTAGGGACTTTTTCGGATTTATTTCAGTTTCAATAGCCTTAATTACTTCGCGCTTGAAGGAAGTCCCGTATGAAGTTTTCTTCTTGCATGATAAGAGGCGTAAACACGTTCACCAGATGTTCGCCAAAAGTACCTGCATTTTGACTATTGTCTTTAGCCTAATCGCCAAGTATTGTATTCTAATCGGAGGATTTTGTGACTGCGGTTGATTGATTTTTGTGGCCTTCCATAATGCAGTAAGTTGCTTTAGTTGCTGTTAGGGAGTGGAAATAATTCTGGAAATATTGATTTTTCTGCTCATCTAATAATTTCTTAAACTCCTTGTCGGCCCAATAGAACTACGTTTTATCGCACGGTGCGCGAGTAAGTATTAACTGCCATTTTTTTCTGAGCTCGTTTTTCTTGTATTTTCTCTCGGATACGTATGGAGCAATACTGTTTTGGATTATTGCGGTTTAGTACTGGACAGATTCGTAGATATCGTGTTTACTTTTTAGGGGAAGATTTACATTTAGTTTAATTTTAAAACTGATAAAAACAGTTAATTATGTACATATTTCAAATTTAATGCAATGGAAATATTGAGGTAAATAAGTTATAGAAAAACTTCTTTTGATGTTAGATTAACTACCCTGTAAACTAAAGTATCATAAATCTGTAAATAGTTAGAGTGTCAGTGTATTGAGAAGTACCCCTACCAAATTTTCAGCATTTAATCTGTCTGGGATACTTACCGAGAAACTAAGAAAAAAAGTTTTCAATTTCATGTGGCTGCAGTTTATAGAGGTACATTTTTCAATATATGTAAGTCACGTTAAATCGGCGCTACATTGACATCAGGCCCGCTGTTAAATCCTGGACGTACCTTATTGAAATACAGTGTAAGTTAAAGGAAAAAGGAACTTTTATGAAACCAAAATAACAGAATGAAAAAAATTGGCCGTTGTGGTCACACACCGTCGTTGGCCGTTGTGGTCATTTTGGCTGTTGTGGTCACGCTACACAATTGGCCGTTGTGGTCATTTTGGCCGTTGTGGTCACACACTCTAGTTGGCCGTTGTGGTCATCGTTGCCAGCGACGCCAATACATAAGCGTCGGTGGCCGTTGTGGTCAAAATGGCGGATGGGGTGGAATTTTTAGTTGGCCGTTGTGGTCATGGTGGTAGTTATGGTCAAGTGTCGAGTTGGGCGATATGGTCAAATTGGCCGTTGTGGCTGTTGGCCGTTATGGTCAAGGAGGCCGTAGCGGTTATGACCACAACAGCCAAAATAGCGATTGGCCGTTCTGGTCATTGGCCGTTGTGGCCTAGAACAGCATATTGCCTACTCTTAAACAATGGTCAAAGTTGGGAATTATAGATTAAATCCTGTTATTCTTCAAATAATAAATTTCGTTGTCAAGATGCTTTATAATACTCCAATAAAATTTACTCATAGAATATATTTACTTAACGAATTGTTATTCTGCTATTTACTGAGGCTTTATAATACCGGCCCTAAAATGAATTTTTCTAATAAACAAGAAAAGACTTCCCCATGTTTGTCACTCACTGGCGATCTGCCAGAAAATCTTGGTGGTACGCAAAAAAATTTGGACATTATTTGCATTTTTTATGTTTTATTAATAATGAAACAAAAATAATATTCTAAGAAATGCTTATTATCCTTGAACACATTAATAAGGGTACCCGGATTATGGATACTAATAGTAACAAATACTCAAATAAATATAAACAAAAGGTTTACTCTGCTACCTGTTTGGCCCACTTCTGGTTAACCGGAAATATAACACCCTGTATATTTTTTCAGTTGGAAAGCCCATTGTTTTCTCTTTGGCTTAGTAAGTCTATATTTAAGTCTGCAATATAATATAGTTAAATAAAATTTAAAAAATATCAACCATATCTGTCAATCTGTGTGTTTCTGTAGAAGGTAATGGGGCACTTGAGCCAGACAGTTCTAGGGACCCTAGATTTTCTGTCTCTCTCCAATCTAGTGACTTTTTGTCTATCTCCCTCTAGGTGGTTAAGTATGGAACCTGTATTACCGACATGATTTACGTAGTAGTAGTAGGTAATGGGACACTTGAGGCAGACGACATGACGTCACAGTATAGCTATCTCTCTCTAGGTGGTTAAGTATGGAACCTGCATTATCGACATGGTTTATGTTTCGGCTAAGGGAATCTGTATTACCGACAAGTTGGGGCGGGACCCATAATACCGACATGGTGTGTGTCTTGGCTAAGATTTAAAAAAAAGATTTTTTTCCATGCTATTTTAATTTCAATTAGGCTCTTACCTAACTAGTTTGATAAAATTACTAGTAAATAAAACACACAGATATGGTTGATATATTTTTTATTTTATTTAACTATGATACATTGCAGACTTATAACTACTTTTCTAATGTAATTTATCAGTAAGTAATTATACGTGGTTACAAATTGCATTTCTGGAAAATTTCTTTTTATACATGATGTATCGGTCTTGTTCAGTCGTAATGGCGTCCACATACAAAACATTATTTACATAATGCTCTAATGAAAACCTTCAGAATTGCTTTGATACATTTCCCCAATAAATTCCATATTTTCTCGAATGCTCCATTTCTGGGTTTTTTGAAGGGTATATGTGCATTCCCCTTGTTGCAACATTCTGAGCCAAACGTAAAGTCAATGATATCTTCAGGGTCGATGTCCTGATCTATGTGCGCGACGATATCGTTGATCCCGTTCTTCATCCACTCTCCTGGATCGTTGACATCCTGTGGAAATTCGTACAGTTTGAAGCAGACACTACGGCGTTCAAACTTATATTTCTTGCAATTACTTTTTGTGATTTCATTATTTATTTGGAATTCCATCTAAAATGGTTATTTTAATAATCAGAACCGAGCTGGTGCGACCGTTCACCTCAAATGATTGAGTAAGAATGAATAGGGAGGATGCAGTTGCTTGTATTTATACATTCCAACCGGAAATAGAAGAATAATCAATTTGATTATTCTCTATTCATTCTTAGTTTAATTTAACCAATTTGATTATTCCTCTACTTCCGGTTGGAATGTATAAATACAAGCAACTGCATCCTGCCTATTCATTCTTACTCAATCATTTGAGGTGAACAGTCGCACCAGCTCGGTTCTGATTATTAAAATAACCATTTAAGATGGAATTCCAAATAAATAATGAATTCACAAAAAGTAATAGCAAGAAATATAAGTTTGAACGCCGTAGTGTCTGCTTCAAACTGTACGAATTTCCACAGGATGTCAACGATCCAGGAGAGTGGGTGAAGAACGGGATCAACGATATCGTCGCGCACATAGACCAGGGCATCAACCCTGAAGATATCATTGGCTTTACGTTTGGCTCAGAATGTTGCAACAAGGGGGATGCACATATACCCTTCAAAAAAGCAAGAAATGGAACATTCGAGAAAATATGGGTTTTATTGGGGAAATGTATCAAAGCAATTCTGAAGGTTTTCATTAGAGCATTATGTAAATAATGTTTTGTATGTGGAAGCCATTACGACTGAACAAGACCGATAACATCATTTATAAAAAGAAAATTACCAGAAATGCAATTTGTAACCATGTATAATTACTTACTGATAAATTACATTAGAAAAGTAGTTATAAGTATGCAATGTACCATAGTTAAATAAAATAAAAAATATATCAACCATATCTGTGTGTTTTATTTACTAGTAATTTTGTCAAACTAGTTAGGTAAGAGCCTAATTGAAATTAAAATAGCATGGAAAAAATAATTTTTTTTTAGACACACACCATGTCGGTATTATGGGTCCCGCCCCAACTTGTCGGTAATACAGATTCCCTTAGTCGAAACATAAACTATGTCGATAATGCAGGTTCCATACTTAACCACCTAGAGAGAGATAGCTATACTGTGACGTCATGTCGTCTGCCTCAAGTGTCCCATTACCTACTACGCTCAAGTGGACCATTACCTACTACATTAAAAGAATACTTCATTTATATCTTGCAATTTTATTTATTTACTCACGTAAATATATAAAATTCTTGTTTCATGGGATTTCTTTTATTTAAGGTACGTAGAAACGTAGATGTTCCACTAGTGTTACTTTTCCATTGTAAATATTATAATTATAGTCTTGTCAGAAACAAAACACCTCATAGAGAGGCATCTACGGAAAAACGAAGTAGCGGAATTATAACAAATTAATATGTTAAACCGTTGTTAAACATGATTTAGTTAGTTACTAACAAATTTCAACCTTATACACACATAATTACTTAATTTCCTGAATTTTGTGATTGCTTAACGAGTAACAAATTGATTTTCTTGTTTGATTTCCCAAATACTTACCGTCGAATTTCATTCCTAGTCATAATGACATGACAAAACAAAACCCATAGACAAAATATGACATTGGACATAACCTCGCATTTAGCAGGATTTAGCTGTTTGCGGTTTTGAATTCTTTTCGTAATTCTGTAAATTTGTACTGTTGTATTCAGTTCTTTTAAGAACTAAACTGGACTTTGGTTATTTGTTAGCGTGTTACGTTATTCTAAGGTGACCAGACGTACTGCTTTGGCCAGTACAGTACTGTTTTGCAATACATTGGTACTACTCAATTGATATGTAGTGCTGCGGTACTGCTCTCCATGTCTCACATATAGTTTGGCTTGCAGAAATTGGTCTTTATGAAAATTACATCTTTTTTACGTACTTACCTTCTTGTCTTAAAATTCAGAGGATGTAATATGTGGCATGCGAAGGTTACGTATTTTTCATGTAATATTGTTTTTGGGAAGAGTGATTTCTATGATTAATTAATTTTAGACCAGTGATAAATCTAGACGAAATAATGAAAAATCAGCAGTCATGCGAAAAGTTTTCTAATATTTTAAATAAAATACTAAAACTAGCATCATAGTATTAGCCATATTGTCCAAATTATTGTGAAACGAATAGTCCTTTTGAAAAATTTTCATTTAAATAAAAAATATATTTATAAAAAATAAAAACTGTATTGTAAGAAGCCGAGTCAACAAATTTCTTATCTAATAAAATATAAAAATGCTTTATTCTTCCAGCCCACCAACCCCCACAACATATTGATTTCTTGATGTACTGCTTTACAATTTCAAAAATTTGGTCACATTAGTTATTCTTTATTATGGTGTACACGGTAGAACAAAAGTCTTTTTTATTGCAAAGTTATTTGAAGCCTTGAAAAAGTTTCCTGAGGTCATTAATTATGAAGAATTTAAAAATAATGTCCCATCGGTGTGTTGATCTGTTTCGTGAAACAGGTGCTGCGGACACAGTTATTACCCGTAACTATTCCAGCTTCCTAGGTGCATACCCTGTAATGCTGAAGGTAATAGCGTAATAGTATATTAAGTATCAAGAACAGTAAGGACAGTTTACCGATCGACGACAATGTTTGGCGACTGAGCGAAGCGAAGTCGCCAATATTGGAGGAGATCGGTAAACTCCTTACTGTTTGAGATGCTTATACTATTTTTTGTACGATCACTATGAATATAAAGGTATTAACTAAGGAAATATCCCGAAGATGGTTAAAAATAGATTTAAGATAATTTATTTTTGCCCTGTAAGTATATCCACCAAACATTAAGTAGGTTTTGTCGTTACCATGGATACGTTTGTAATTTTATTTTTGAATGCCACGATATTTTTGTTGTTACCATGGATACGTTTGTAATTGCTATTATTTTTGAATGTTAGATATTTGTCAAATTTGTGAGAAGGAGTGAATCTGAAAACGAATATAATTCGGATATTGAAAAGGCCTGAGCAAATTTAAATAAAAAACATACATTTTTTCTAATAGTCCAATTATTTAGAAAATAATGATTTTTCCGCGATCGCGAAAGAAACATCTAAAGATCATGCATTTATTTTATAAATTACATATAATTTACTTACCGTTCTGTTTTTGACAGAACTGAACGGTAAGTAATTACTTACCGACGCGTTTCTGCTTAGCAACCAGTAAATATAACCTACTGTTCTAAAACCAAGTATGGTAAACAATCCGAAATAGCATGGTCGTACAAAAACTAATTTATTTTTGAAAACTAACGTTGACGTAACACATTAGTTGTCATTAAAACTAAAATTCTAAGTCCTAAGATTTTTCGAATTTTTTTTGTTGCTAAAAATGTTTATTTTTCGTAAATTTTTAAAAAATACAAAATTTTTCATTTTTCAAAAATTTACCGAAATTTTCGGTGGTCACTTTGACCACTTTCCCGAAGAGATACAAAAAAATGTTTCAACCAAAAGTTTCTTAGAATTCGATGTACTATAAGAAAAATTCAAAAAAGTGAACAGGGAAAAAGGTGACAGACACGACTTCACTAATTCAGAGACGAACTTTTTGTTCGTCGAAAACAATAGGTGTACTACGAGGATATAGAGACTGCGATTCATAATTGCAAGTAGATAAATGAACTTTAACTTTGAACCCTAAACTTTAATATTTTTAAAAAATTATACTTATTAAAAGTGTAAAAGTTGCTCCACAGATCATACATCTCACAGCTGCTTTGCATTGCTTTATTCTATGCCGGTGTTTAAAACGTCTGAAACATAACTGCTTTTCTTTCAGTTTATACTTCTTCTGTTCTACTGTCATAGATTGAGCAGTAAAACATTCTTTACTTTCACGAAGCATTCCACAGAATACACATATGCATACTTTATGTTCATTATAAAATTCAGCAAGTATGTGGTCATTCTCTTTTTTATTCCTTTTTGTAATACTGCTTTCATTTTTTTTTCTTTCTGGCTTCATACTCTGAAATCCACATTGGGCCAAAGTTATTTTCTGCCTGATTTTTACTTCTTTGTTACGTGCTGATAACGAACTTCTTTGCCAAGTAAGTAAAACATCTGGTAGACTGGACAAGTGGAAATAACCATGTAATAGGAGCCACCTTTCCTAAATAAAGACTCTTAAGAGCTCGCAAGTGACAGTCAATTTTAGATACAAGACTATTTTAACAGTGTCTCCTAACCACACATTGTATTTGACCAATTGCCAATACGTATTTCGGTAACGATGTTACCTTTTTTCGACATGAAACCCTCTGAGTTAGTTTCAAGTTTTGTTTTCTGCGTATCTTTATCTATATCAGTACTTCCATAAAGCATGGTAATTTCCGTTATCAATTTAGTTATTTGAATTCTGTATGGTCCCCGAATCTTCACTGCTTCCATATTCTTGTATTCAAAAATTTATTATTTGTATTTACTATACCTGGGCCGCTGAACAGATATTGTAATAAAAAACGCCTACAATTACCCCCTCTTTGTAACAAAACCTTTGTATTGGTAGCATTCAAATATACCGCTCAAATTGAAAGGCATGTTTAATTATACCAAAAAGATATCAATTCGTTTACTGTCAAATATCCAGCAATCACTTGTTAGTTGTGTGACGCTTGTATAACTAAAATTTTCGTTCATTCATTTTCGATATTCTGTATTTGTTTGTTTGTTTAGTTTTCCGTTTTTTTTTCTGTTTTGAGTGTTCCCGTTTTCATTTTTTTGTGTTTTGTTATTATTTCGTTCTTTACTGTTGTTGTTTTAAAATCCAAGAGATATGGCCCTTTCTCCTCCAAAAAAACGGCCGCGAATGCATTTTTCGGTGTCTGATAAAGCATCCATCCTAAACATTTTTAAAGCGTGTCAAGAAAAACATCCAACTAATTCGAAAATTGAAAACGTCGAAAGTAGTAAAACTAAGCCACTACGGCACCATTTTCTTATGGGATTTAACATGGGCCCAAAAAAACTGGATTCACTTCCGGTCTGAGCTCGACCGATGACGTCATGAACTTTGTAACGAACTTTTGCAATTTGAAACAGGAGGTAGCATCCGCTCCAAAATTTGAAACAGGATGTAGCATCCGGCCCGAAACATTTTCAGATGCATCCGGTCCAGAAACAGGAAACGACATCCGGCCCAAAATTTAACGAACTTTTACATCCGCTCCAAAATTTTACATCGGGCCATTTGTAACGGTCTTTTACATCCGCTCCAACATTTTAACACTAGGTGTACACATACCACCGAGAGAACACAGGTAGATTTAGAATAAAAAAGACGAGACAGGAAATACATCAGTTCATCACCAAGAATCATCAAAGCAATATCTCAAAGTTCAGTGAAGCGCTATAAGTAAGTATATGATTTTTATTATAATCAATATTTTATTTATTTTATCAATAATTTATTATAATCTATAGGATTCATCTATTCCTTTTTATAGCAAAAATTATGAATACTGCGGAATGCACTATTTGTGTTATATTAAATTATACGATTATATCTTCTATATCGTTTTCAAATTATTAAAATTAGGGAGGTAATTTTATTTTATTTTATTTCCTTGTGCTTGCCGTTGAATATTACTTTTATATTATTAGTTATTAGTATCAACACTGTTGCATTATATATGGTATCACTCACGGCGGAATTTACATTACTTTAAGTTAAACCACTAACTAGAAGTAGTTATTAGTCACAACAAATCTATTGGTTTTTTTTTCTTTGATTTTTCTTACTTACATTTGAATAGATCTACATTAAATATCAATTATCAACTTTCTCCATTTCTTTTTTTGTATTTCATTTCACTTAAAAATATATTGTATTGGGTACTTGCTTACTTGAATTGTCGAGGCGAAACTTATATTAATTGTTATTAACTATCTTTTTGCTTACATTTAATCATTATACAAATTTATTATTTAAAATATAAATATATAATCTATATATCTATTAATGAAATGAAAATTAACTTAATATAATTAAATTACATGAAAAATAAAACACTACATATCTATTATCAAAACGTACGGGGGTTGCGTACAAAAACGAATGTCTTTCACAATAATCTTGCTAACACTAATTATGACGTAATAGTTTTGACAGAAAGCTGGTTGGACTCAGATATATACAATAACGAATTATTTGATCCTCGTTATATTGTGTACAGATGCGATCGTAATCAAGTATTCAATCGTGTGGGTCGTAAACGGGTCGGTGGGGTCTTAATTGCAGTTCACAAAAAATACAAATCCGATAACATTAACTTAAATTTGACGTTAGAAGCCTTGTTTATTAATATTCATGTAAACGGAAGAGATATTATAATTACCGGTGTCTATTTTCCACCTCAATCAAATTATGGAAATTACGAAGAATATTTTAATATTATTGAAAATTCAGAATTCTTTTTAACAAAGGAAATCATTATTTTGGGCGATTTTAATTTATCTTGTATTAGTAGCTCGAAATATAATCTTGCAAATGGTAACATGATATCAAGAAGATTATTACAATTTATTAATATTTTGAATTTAAAAATGTATAACACTATACAAAACCATCAAGAACGAACACTTGACTTAATAATTAGTAATGTATTGGTAGACGTTGATAAAAATGATGATCCAATGGTGCCTGTTGACGTATATCATCCAACTTTATCAGTTACGTACAATTATTTGAATCCGGGGAGATATACATCTAGAGTAACGCCAGAAAGTTATAATTTCAAAAAAGCTAATTTCATTCTTCTGTACGATTTGCTTAGAGAAACTGATTGGAATGAACTGCAAAATTTTAGAAATGTGAACGAGGCTGTACATCAATTTTATAAGCTATTTTATCGTGCTTTAGATGAATCAGTTCCAAAGCTGCGACAAAAATTATATTTTCGACACCCAATCTGGTCCACTAAAGAGATTATTGCCGATATCAGAAAGAAAAAATATCACCATAAAAAAAGAAAAACATCTGACTACCATTTGCAAGAATTCCGTCGGTTACGGGATAAAGTTAAAAAGGATACACAGCGTGCATAGGAAAACTATGTTGCATCTATTGAAAACGAAATAATATATGATACAAACAATTTTTGGAACTATATTAATAGGAAACGAAGTAATAATTCACACTTTGGAAAATATCAATTTAACGAAAAGACAACCGACAATGAATCTGAAATTTCTGAATTATTCGCCGAATATTTTAAGTCCGTGTACAAAAGCGTCTCAGAATATAACATTAATCAAATAGTATCGGAGACCAACCAGAATGCTACTAGCGTTTCTGATTGTGTAACATTGCAGAAAGTGAATGTGCAAGAAGTCGAAGCTGTTATGCGGAAACTTAAACCCAAAAAATCTGTAGGACCGGATCTAATACCTCCATATATATTCAAGGCATGTCACGAGATACTAAGTTATCCTTTATCACTCCTGTATAATCTAGCGTTAAAAACGAACACCTTTCCAGATTTTTGGAAACTAACTAAAGTTATACCAATACATAAATCCGGAGACAAATCAAAAGTAATAAATTATCGTCCCATATCAATACTATCAGCACCGGCAAAGATATTCGAACAAATAGTTTATAACAAAATCTATACAACTTTAAAAAATGATATAACAGAATGTCAGCATGGCTTTATAAACAGAAGATCTATCGAAACGAATTTAATAACTTTTACAGATTACGTTAGTAATATTCTCGATAAAGCGGGTCAAGTAGATGTAATTTACACCGATTTTTCAAAAGCATTTGACACCGTTAATCATGACATATTATTGCGTAAGTTACACGCACACGGGTTTTCTCTAGATTTATTACTGTTTTTCAAATCCTATCTACAAAATCGATTTCAGTTTGTACAACTAAACGGAACAAAATCGCAAAAATTCTCTATAAGATCAGGTGTGCCACAGGGCAGCAACTTGGGACCTTTGCTTTTTCTGTTATTTATTAATGATCTCCCAATTTGTATTCGGGGTTGCGAATGTCTTATATTTGCCGACGATGTTAAGATCTATAAACAAATTATTAATACAAATGATTATCAAATATTACAAGATGATATAAACTCTCTACTACGTTGGAGTAATACCAACAAGTTAGATCTCAATATCAATAAATGTAAAATCTATGACATTCACAACAAAGAAATATCCTTACCTTCATCAATATACGATGAACAATAACGAATTGGAGCGACTGTCTAGCATGCAGGATTTAGGAGTTCATTTTAAGTCTGACTTAAAATGGGACGATCACATTGATAAGATAGTAAACGCATCATTAAAGAACCTTGGTTTCATCATTAGATCTACAAAAGATTTTAGCAACACTAAGACAATACAATTATTATACAATTCGTTAGTTAGATCAAAATTAGAATTTGCGTCGGTAGTCTGGAACCCAGGATTAGTTACTCTAAAACATAAGATTGAAACGGTTCAAAACAAATTTTTAAAATATTTGCATTACAAAAAGCATGGACAGTATCCCGATTATGACGAATATCAAGATATTAGGTCGGAATTTAACATTGCTAAACTGTATATAAGAAGGGAAGTGGGGGACATCTACTTTGTACATAAGCTCATAAATAACAGAATAGATTGTCCCAAGTTGTTGCCTTTGGTGCGTTTGTACGTACCAGCGCATCGATCACGGCCACGAGGTATCTTGTACGTTCCACATCATCGAACTAATTTAAGACTACACTCTTCACTAATAAGAATGGCGACATCTTTTAATGCTGTTAGCTATGAAATAGATATTGATTTGTTTGATTTTTCCCCCGTAGCGTTTAAACGATCACTGTTTAGATTATTATTCTTCTGACTAAATGCACTTGGATAGGTAATAACTGTAGGTTTCGTCTTAATATACTGAAACAGTATGTTATTGCTTTGTTGTTTATAATTATTATTTAAGCTTTAGATGTTTTTGTTTTTCTCTTATGTTTGAACTATATGTAATTGAATTTAATGTATTTTAATTTAAAATCTCGGGATTCCCCGACAATGTAATTGGGCATTGCCCGTTTTGTTTGGGTGATATTAAATAAATAAATAAATAAATAATTTTTATTATAATTTTTATTTATTTCGATTCTAATATGTTTAAAATTTTTAATATGTTTTAATATTTTTTATTTCGATTTTCAGTGAGTCAACTTGATATGAGCGAGTCCCTGACACCAAGAACCAAGGACCAACACAGAGATAACGTTTTAGATAAATTCCCAACAGCAAAAAAGAGTAAATATGAAGAGTCGAAAGAAGATAAATACGAGGATCCGCAACTGAACTCCCAAAAAAGTTTTTGGCTAAACAAATCGAGGACCAAGTACATTGCTACAGGATACAACTCAACAGAGTCATCCAGTCCAGTAGTGAAAATTACAGGCGATAAACAATCCATCACCTACCTACCTGAAGAGTTTGGGGGATTCATCACACACAAACGGCAGATATCAAAATATTTCATGAAGCCTCAAGATTCAGAGCCTGTATACTTTAACAGGCGTGAGATCCTATGAAGAGTGCGAGATCCTATTCACGACATTCAATTCAATGCCAGTAATCAAAATTACTAAAGATACAACTCAACAAAGTCATCCAGTCCAGTAGTGAAAATTACAGACGATAAACAATCCATCACCTACCTACCTGAAGAGTTTGGGGGATTCATCACACACAAACGGCAGATATCAAAATATTTCATGAAGCCTCAAGATTCAGAGCCTGTACACTTTAACAGGTGCGAGATCCTATGAAGAGTGTGAGATCCTATTCACGACATTCAATTCAATGCCAGTAATCAAAATTACTAAAGGCGAAAGGAGTGTTACATTAGGTGAACGCTCTTTCGAATAATTTTGAGAGGTCCAGTATATAATCTCAGGTCATTTGGAACTGCTGAAAACATTAAGATTTTCAACCTACTGTATGACCACAATCATATCAACGCTACAATCTTCTACACAACATAAGGATCTTATTGAAAGATACAGTGAAAACCCTCAATACAGGCAGTTTAATTGAGGTCTCACATTTATATACATTCAAAACTATTTTAAACATATATAATTTAGGAAAAATTAGATTAAATACTTTTCTGATAGAATTAAATCGCTTAAAGTAAGATATCAAAATGTACAAGGGGAATCAAAATATTATAAATTTATTCAAACATTTTAGTATTAAGAAATAATGTAAGTTAATCTTTTATATCAATAAAAAAATAATCTAAACACATTTTATTATTATCTCACTTAGGATATCAACTTCCTATAGAAGAATGTTTTATCTCATTCAGAAAAAACTTTTAAAATTGAAAGATAATTAACTTTTGACTAAAACGGAAGATTGCGGTTTTTATTCGAGTAGGCTTATCAACGGCTTCTGTCTTATAATAATAAGTGAATTATTAAAATTGATCGTTTATATTAAAAAAAGGTAAATTTCAATTAATGAAAAGGCAGCCTGCGGTTATAGGTCTTAAAAGGTCGTTTTATATCATTAAAAATTCATGAAGCCGGAAGCTCTTATCAGCATTAACATAGAAACATAAAATAGACAAATTGAATAATTTATTCAGAAACAAATTATTAATATGAATTATTAAGGAAAGGCAGTCACTATAGTTATAACATAATCCAATAAAGCCGTTTATCAATTTCCTACATTTTACACCTGTAAAGTATCTTATAATTTATCAGCATAAGTTACCCACAAAAGTCAAAAATTATTTCTATATATCGCATTTGATTTCTCGAACTTCTTATTACTTAGGATGTTCATTTTCTAAGAAATTGCCTGAGGTATCGCCTAGATAGCTAGACAGATTTACATTTATTTGTACCGATAGGGTTTGCGATATGATATAAAACTATCGTGTAAATATACCGAAAGAATTTAAAAATCAATGAGTGTTATCAACTTGAGGTTTCCTATGTAGTATAATTTCATATAAATGAGAGAAAAGGTTGTTTAAATTAAATCAGTTTATAATATTATTAAATCCAGTTTTGTAAAATGTCCTAAAGATCGTGCTTTCCATGTATAGCTCAACAGTTAAACTGCTTAGCCTAAGGAAGCATACATTAGCAGATTTTTTTATGTATAACTTCCGACAAAAGATAGGTATTAAAAGGCTTTAATGACAAAACTAGTTTTCAAGTAAGATTAGATAAACAACATATGTTAAAAAATCTCTTTATTTTTATTCAATACACTTTATATTCAAAACATCTTTAAGATTATTTATTATTTCACGAGGTGAAGCGAAGGACGGAAATAATCCAAAGTGTTTCAATTCATTTATTATTTCAATAGCTATAGGGTATGTATACAGGCTATCCTTCAAAATACCATAATAAAGCCGAAGCCGGTCGATTAGGCTGTGCACAACCATCCAATTTATTTCAAGCTCTTCATCACTTAAATAGTCGCTAAGTGTTCTCCAATCATCATCATAAGAAGGAGCTACAACCTCATTGACCTCATATTCTATAGGGGAATTCACAGTATGTTTATTGCTTTCTTTGTCATACTTCAGGTTCATATACCTTTTATAGCTATCGAGACGAGAGAATCTCTTAGAACATTTAAAACATTGAACTTTATACCCATCATGAATATAACGTCTAAAATCAGATTGTTGAATACTCTTACTGCATACATTACAGACACGACTCTTCATCTTGAAAGAAATAAATGAGGTGATGCTACTACCTCTATTTATACCTACATCTATATAGCGTCACACAGATGCATGTTACCGCCACACAACCCCATATTACAGCCACATATTACCGCCACACAGTAACACAGTACAGCCACACAGCCACATATTACAGCCACACAGTTACACATTACAGCCACACAGTCATATATTACAGTCACACAGCCACATATTACAGCCACACAACTACATAGTACAGCCACATATTACCGCCACACAGCCACACATTACAGCCACATATTATAGCCATACATCCACATATTACCCCCACACCACCACATATTACAGCCACACAGCCTTATGTTGACAACACACAGTCCTACTATGTTCGTTGAGTATCCGGAAGACCGCTTAGCGCTAATAGAAATGAATATAAAACACACACCTATACATTTACCTCAAAGTTACATAAATATCATCATTATTTAAAGATTATATATACTATTGAATTACAAGGTTAAGAAAAAGGATCATCGAATGACCTCAAAATCAAATATCAATACACCATTGATTTTCTTAAACCTCAGTAAAAATCTAAGTCAGTCAGGAATAGTAGCTCCAAATTCTCTCTTTCCTAAATGTATAGCAGATATCAAAATCCTATACCAAACAAACATCTATAGGGTTAGGAGATATTGCTATAATAGCAGCTGTAGTATGCCGCAGACTATCATGACTTATTTAGGAATATACATAGGATATCCATATTTTCTTTTTCTTAAAGGTATCGACCAAACCTATTGATAGTATAGCAGATTTACCTTTTTATTTATGATCAGCATAGCATCAAAATCCTTTACCAAGCAAATATCTATAGGGTTAGGGGATATTGCTATAATAGCAGCTGTAGTGTGCCTCAGATTATCATGACTTTAACATATTTAGGAATATACATAGGATATCCATATTTTCTTTTTCCTAAAGGTATAGACCAAATCTATTGATAGTATAGCAGATTTACCTTTTTATTTATGATTAGCATAGCATCAAAATCCTTTACCAAGCAAATATCTATAGGGTTAGCAGATACTGCTATAACAGCATCTGTAGTATGCTGTAGATTATCGTGATTTCAACATATTTCCTAGGTAAAGGATCGTACTGATTCAAGAACTCTTCGCCTACATCAGTATCTAATATGAATGCATCGTCATCTTCTTCTTATATTTCCGGAAGACTCTCCCATTCCTGAGTATATTGAGGAAGCTCGGTCTCTGTAGCAACATCTGTAGCATGCTTGATAGGTTCAGTCTGCATATGTTTTTTAAGTACAGGCACCGTTTCGGTATGCATATGCCGTACAAATCTCTTCTCAGTGATTTGCTTCAGCGGGGTCACTATCGGTTTGTAAAGGTCCTCAAGAAGGCGCTCGGTATCCTGCTTACCCTGTTTAAGTACCTTATACTTTTTCTTAATGTCTGTGCGGACTTTAATGAGATGTCGCTTTATTATCTTAGACTTTTCATCCATGCTGATAGGTACACTACTTTCATACATCTACACTCCTTTTAGACAGACAGGTAGCCTGCGGTTATAAGTCTTAACTGTACAGCTCCGATACAGCTTTTAGACAGACATGCTATACACAGGCTAGACAGCTTTTAGGCAGGTACGGCTTCATTTTCTTATGCAAACTAACTTAGGTTGAAAAAACTATATCACTTCCGGTCTAGCCAATGAAACAGGTTCTCTGACACCTCATCTAAGGAGCACCTATTACAGATAAACATTGAGTACCCCAACACCTCCACAATTTGCACAAAAACATAACCCCGCTGCCCAACTCAAAAGAAAAGGAGTTGATGATCGCATTGTACAACAAAGAGCGATACGTCATCCACTATAGGACTCTCAAACAGCCGCTTAAACAAGGTCTCATACTGACTAAGGTGTTATAATTGTTAATAGTAGGGCAAGAGCTATTAAATCTTAAACAAGGTCTCATACTGACTAAGGTGTTACAATTGTTAATAGTAGGGCAAGAGCTATTTTACTTCCAGATGAAGATTTGTAGAGGTTAACACACACCCCGCTGAGAGAACATAGGTAAATTCAGAATAAAAAGGTGCCGCATAGTACATATGTTTCAGTTCCGAAAAAACTATATCACTTCCGGTCTAGACGGTCAATAGCCGTGAGGTCTCTGACACTTCGTCTAAGGAGTACCTGATAGAGAAAAACATTGAGTACCGCAAGACCTACACAATTTACACAAAGACATAACCCCGCTGCCCACTTACATCACCGCTCCAGGCTCAAAGAAAAGGAGTTGATGATCGCATTGTACAACAAAGAGCATACGTCATCCACTATAGGACTCTCAAACAGACGCTTAAACAAAGTCTCATGAGGACTAAGGTGTTACAATTGTTAATAGTAGGGCAAGAGCAATTTTACTTTCAGGTGAAGATTTATAGCGGTTAACACACACACACACTACCGAGATAACTCAGGTAGATTTAGAATAAAAAGGCGGTGCATAGTACAGATGTTTAATAGTTACATGATTAGTATATGTGTTTAAGAGAAAAAAAAACTAACAGAGCATCATCAATATTTCACACCGTATCATTATCATCATTAAACGAGATCGACGATGAATTCATATTCAACGATGTCGAATACAGTCTAAATGAGTTACAATTACATCAGCAATTTCGGCGTTGTATCTTAAATGTAGGCCACACGCCGATTTCAGTAGCAGCGCTTCTATGCTATTAGCAGGAACTATTACTACCTTATGGGGAAGTGTTATTAGATTCAAGACAATACACAACGACAGCGGTTCAAATACAGAGAAGTGACAGCGAAGAATATGTGTTCAATGCGTATAATCAACTTTTGCAGGATATTGAAACGATAAATAGACGTTTAGGAGTGAATTATATCACATTTATAAAATTTATTCATATATAAGTAGTATTATTTTTTACGCTAAAGCAATTTTTACTAAATATTTACCAGTACTATTATAAATTAAGATTAAATGTAATTATCTTTTTTATTATTAAAAATGTTAATCTATAATTCATGAAGTAATTTTTTAAATGCCACAAGACTTATCTTAAGGAAGTCTGCGGTTTTATCATTCTAGTTGTAAAGATGCCATCATATTCTATCGATTTCACTACATTATAAATAAAACATTAGTAAGTTTTAAAAAGTGTGTTCAAGCCCATTTATAAAACAAAAGAAAAAACATATTAAAATTATTAATATAAATTATTAAGATAAGCTATTAAAAAATAGATAAGACGAACATTATTAAAACTAAACCCCAAGCTGTTTCTTAACAATACTAATTTTAGGAAAATAATCAAATTTGTTCAATTCATAAAGGATATTCTCTTTTGTTGATTTACAGAATTAAAGGTATGTAAGCAATATCTATACATCATACGTATGACCTTAATCTGACTGAATCTTTGGGTCCGGCAAACGTTGTTCTAAGATAGCAGCCTCAGTTTGAACTCAGTACAAGCATTGGTAGAAATTAAAGACACTGGTACAAAAGAAATAGAGAGTAATTTATTTCCAAAACACAAACATGAATCGTGAGGATCATACCACACTCAAAATGTAATGATTAGACAAAAACACTTAAGAACTCGCAACATTATTTGCAAATAAACCCCTAATAATATAAAAATAATATGACGAAATCAAAAATCTTACATAATTTTACATACAATAAATTCACAAAATGGAGATAACAATTTAATTAGGTATTTTAACTAAAATGGATATTCGGATAACACTTACGCTTTCTGCAGAAAAGTAATGTGGTACAAGTGGCAAGTGTGCTTTGTTTGTTACATAACTGTCACTTTGTTACATAACCTAAAAGTTAAAAAGGAAGAAAATGTTTATATAGTTTAGGTGTTGAGTTCTGTGTTGGTAATGGTATTGGTTTGCCTTCTTTCTATACTTGTTGGTAGCTGGTAAAACACTATAATTGTAGATGCGGTTATGATAGCAGCTAAGCTGGTGGCCAATGATAGGTAGAACGCAGCTAAAACCAGGGAGTAATAAAGAAGGGGGTAAAAGTAGAAGTCGGAAAAAGAAGCCTAGAAATAAATTCTGTATAAATTAACGGTCTATCAACATAACCAAAAGCCTACCGGGAAAAATGTTTTCGTTTGCTTTAAAACAATAGACAACGGGTGGATTATCACCTCTTGATATAATGGTGTTGAAAAGGTATTCCTACAAAACAAGAAATTGTTAGAGATAACCATAATGATTAGAGTAACTAAAAGGTGTACCTTGCAGCAGAGCTTAAAAGACCAACAAATTGGATTCCTTAGATATGAACAATCACCACTGTGAAATAACAGATCACCAGGAATTTATTGTACTTTATCCACTAATAAACTCATAAAGAGGGAAATTAGCAATATCTCCTAAACAGGAATACAGCACACACTAGATATGTCAAATTACTCACTTTTTTAAAAGTGAGAAAAAGGTGATTATCTCATCACAATGTTCTAGACACTGAGATAAAGCTGAAATATCCAATGAGAAAGCCTGAACAGAAACATTACCAAATAAGGAGTAACCAATAAAAGGGTGTGCCCACAAACACCTCCATATTTGTAATGACAAAAATATGATAAACATACTGGAGAAAAATCTTTTATGAAAGAGAATTCTAGGTTAAACATTAAGGTGAAATTGAACTGGGGAAAAGCCTTAAAAAAATTGTAACAGCACTACATTTTACTTAAAATAAATCACTTATCAATCAAATAATTTTAAATATCCACTACCACATTTCCCTCACTCCGAAGGCAATAGTTCTCTATTATAGCCTGAGATGTTGATAACGGCACAAAAGAGAGCAATTAAGAGAGAGAGTGAAATATCTCGTACTACTTTTACTTGTTGGTACTTTGAACGTTCCTTTGGATTCAATTAGGAAATTTTGAAAACCTTATCTTGACGTTCGGATATCTATTTTTAAAATATTGTTTTTTTAAGGTTACATAATATTAATTTTTTTTGCCTCTGAATTCTATTCCCACTTTTTCTAACAGAAACACAATTCTTTTTACCAGCCGTAGCCCCACTCACGTCATCGGAATTCGAAAAATAATTTTTCTATTATAGATGGTTTCAAACATTTTCCAGACTTAGGGTTAGGATTTACTAAATTCTTTTCTTTTTCTGCTACTGTTTAGATATTTGTATCATGTATGTGGTGGCATGAAAATACTGTTTTATTTTATTATAGCATCAACTGTAAAAAATTCTTAATATTAGTATTTTAGGATTTCTATCATCGGTCTCATGAAAGAAACACCTTTAAAGCCTTGCTCAACTAAATGAGTTGACATGTAACTTAATCAGCAGAGTGCTAATGGGACATGTGTAAAAAATGCATCTCCTATATAATAATAGCCAGTTCCGATGTCCACCGAAAAATATCTCGAAAACTAGAAGAGTTAGGAAGCTGAGATTTTACAGGCAGGTGGGCCTTGCCCCAAAGAGGTGCATCGTATATTTTTAATTGTAAAAACCCGAGGAGGTCGCAGGGGGGTATTTATTAAAAAATCATTATGGCTATATATCTCTTGAATGACGTAAGCTACAAACTTCAAATTTTCACAGATTATACTTGAAGCAATTCTGAAGATAAAAAAATACAAAGATTATCGGCATTTTATGCAGGAGCGGAATAAGGCAACATTCCAGGGGGAGAAGAGTTTTTCGCAAAAATTACTATTATAAAAATCTTGATTGTGAGTAATCTGTAAGAGATATGTACATGTCACCACGGACTTTTTTGTAGATCTTTTTGAGGTCTACAATTCGTTCACTTATAGTTTGACTTTATCTGTTAACATTTTCGCAGCTTAATGCGTTTTGTCTCTGTTACAGCCAATTTTCTTAGGTATGTATTTCATACTTTGTTTATTACTGGACTCTCCAAAAATCCTCTGAATAGTCTGTGTACATAGAAACTTTTACTAAGAAATAAGCTATCAAATGGTGAAAACGGCGTCAAAATCTATTCAGTGGTTTTCGAGATTCACCGGTTTTGGCAAGAACTGGGCTTACAAAAACTACAAAATTAATGGGGGCACGCACTGATTGCCAGCAACTAGCGCATTTTCAGCCTGCGGTGCCTCCACACGCCGTTGATTTTCCAACGAATATTATGCTATATAAAGTATCATAATATATTAATAATAAACTACATATGTATATAATTAAAATAACTATATTATGTTGTAACAGGTCAAATTTTCACTTTAACAATTTTATTATAAATACATGATATTGGTTAAGTATTTATTGAAAAGATATAAAATACAGTCTAATTAAATCTTTAGATACATTGCTTTTCCACATCTGGATAGCTTACTCCTTTAGCCAAAGATTCTGACCTGAAATAAAGAAAAGGGGAATGATCTTATTTAGAAATAATTTCGTACTTACCTTAATTAGTATTTTGTCTGAAGGGACGCCCTGTATTCCAAACAATTTTATTCTTGGTTGGAATATCAAAATATTTCCATCTTTTATACTTATTCTAAAAGTAAACAAGCGATAAATAACAACTGGAAAATATTATATATGATTAGTATGTGACTTAATAGTTTGATAGCTACTTACCTAGAGGAAGTTGTTTCATCAACTAAGATCTATTAATTTATAAGAGAGTAATTCTTTTTGGGGTTTTTACTAAAATTTACGTTGTGTTTACACTCTGCGATTATTCGTTTTGATAGAGGTGTCGGTATTGAAGATTTCTCATATATCGGCTCAATTTGCATTTTGCGAAAGGTACTTTCTTGAAGAGACTTCCTTCGCTTGGTACGTGACATCCCATGTACGACCGCCATATTTTTCTGGGTTTTTCTCCCGCATCGTATTAATGGATTTTATATGGTGAAGTCGATAGAAAATATCCGGTTAACAGTCTGCTGTTGGAGAAATTATTTTTCGGAAAAGTTGGGTATTTTCTTCTCTCGTTGGAGGATCTAAATGCATGTGGCTTAAACGTATCTTCTCGGTGAGTGTGAGTGCATTCTGTTTAATTGTTTAATCCTAATTCCTTATCAACCATTTTAGAAATACATCTAAATTCACCAACTTCGTTGAAAGGGAATACTTAAAAAAAAAAACCTTTTCGTAAACAAAACCCTCGTTAGAGGTAAGTTGATTTTTTTGTGTGGATTGTCCCGAGATTAATTTCGTCCTTTTGGTTTTAGGGTTTATTTATTTGGTTAGTTATTTTTTTTTATATATTATTATTCTTGTTGGAGTGGTATCTTTTGGGCAGAGAGTCCGCCACCGCCACTCAAAAGAAAGCAAGTTGGAAGAATTGTTGATTTTTTTTGGGTACAGCCTTATGGAGATTCTAGGCAAAGCAGCAATCAGGTTTTGTTGATTTTTTTATACTTCTACATGTATGTACTATATTTTAATTACTGTTATTATTGGCACTGAAGTTGATTTGATTAGTTAATGAATAATATGTATTAATTAATTTGGGTGGTATAGCTATCAGGAGTCAAGTATTTACTTGTTTTTTTTTGCATGTATGTAAAGCAATACAAGGGGTTAAACATTTTATTTCGTGTCTATCTTTTATGATTATCATATAAGACGTTAATACTATGCATTATATATGTATGTAAACGTATGTGATCACACACGGTACGAACTCGGTGTATTGAACTATTTAATCTGAACCTAATCATAAGGTAATTTTTATATCTTGTTGAGTATTATACAAGAACACTGAGACACGATAATAAATGTATATATAGCATTCAGCGATTTATTTATTTATTTTTGAAGCAACTTTGAATGCTTAATCGAATGAGCACAACTCTAATTGCAGCCAGAGCCTGAAGTCTCTTGAAGTGGATGAACCCCATCACCAAGAATTTACCGCCCTGTTGATAACCTCATGCTAAACTATTCGAGCTAGCCTTTATAAACCTTTATAAACCTTTTTTACTTTGGGCGTAATAAAATTGGCGCTCCAAAGCGTGTGGCCTGAATTCTTGGTGGGATTTATCAATTGTACTCGTAGTTGTGATTGTATTGTTAGGTCAATGCTAATGACCTTACGCTTGTTTTATATCTAGAAATTGAGTTGTCAATTTTTTCTAAATTTGAACTTAGAAATTCCAAATCGGAATTGCGTTATTTAAAATTACTTAAGAGGTCTAAGACAGTTTCACAGTACTTTTATTGTGTATATTATTACATTAAGTACGTAATAGATAGTATAATAATTAACTGTTAATTGGGGTTTTTTTTAAGAAAACATACAATGATGAGTAGTTGCAATATGTTTTTCAAGCTTGATGTCGATAGGTTAAGTAAGGATGAACTCATTTGGGAACTTAAAGTTCGTGGTATTGCTGAGTCTGACAATGTCGATTCCTTAAGGAAAAGTCTTCGTAGTGCTTTAGCTCTTGAAAAAGATGCTGTCTCTTTTGGAAAACGTTTGTTTAAGGGAGATGCGTCGGAGGAATTAGACATTTGTGAAGCAAAGCTAGGCGAAATTAAAAATATTTTAGTCAGTTTCTCTGGTTCAACTAGCGAAATTAAGAAAATTGAAACAAAAATTTGTCATACTTTTCATAGGTTAGACCATATTACATCTGACCAACCAGCCTTAATGAATAGACGTAATTTACTTGCAAAAATTTTAACGGAACTTATTAGGGAATATAACTCGAAAAACCCAGATGTACAGGGTGATCAACAACCTGAAACACCTATTGATCCACGTTTTAGTGAAGCGGTAGGGGGTGCCTCGAACATTGTTAATCCAACTCAAACTACATTAACTCCTTCTGTTGCTCCAAATAGTAATATGACTTTTGCGACATCTTTTAAAAGTGTGCCAGTATATAAATGGCAGTTGAAATTCTCAGGACAACCGTCTGAGAGCTTTAATGCCTTTTTGGAAGAGGTAGAGCAACATTGCCAGAGTAGAGGTGTAGACAAAGTACAATTATTTGCTTCAGCTAGAGATCTTTTTGTGGGGGATGCGTTGCGTATGTATAATTGGCTAAAGAGATATGCGTCTGATTGGGATGGTTTAGTTCGGTTAATGAAAGACGAGTATGTTCCTTCAGCTGAGAAATTATGGCAACAAATTCTTGCGCGCACTCAGGGTGTCACTGAGTCAATAGGACTGTATGTTGCAGTTATGACTGGGTTGTTTGATAGAATGCCTACTCCGGTAGTAGATTCGTTACGTATGCAAGTTCTGCGTCGAAATATTTTGCCTTTCTTTCAAGAACGTTTAGCTTTAACAGATGTTAAAGATCCTTTTGAACTGATAGGGTTGTGTCGGAAAATCGAGGAAGCTCGAGAGTCTGTAGATAATTTTAAACCGCCAAGTTTCTCATCTCTGTCCTTAGAGCCGGACTTAGCTTATGCGGGACCGTCGAGGCGTAGTAAACCTTCAATTTCTGAATTACAGGTTCGTGGACCGATCTGTTGGAGATGTAAAGAACCCGGCCATATTGTTAAAGAATGCCCTAAGAAGAAAAACGATTTTCGTTGCTTCGGTTGCGGAAAAGAGGGGTTCACAAAAATTACTTGTCCTAAATGCAATACAAAAAATAAACAGCGCTATGATGGCTTGTCACCACAACGCGGTAATAACAATAAAAGGGGTAGTGGTCGCGGTCAGTCGGGAAACGATCGACAGAGGCAATAGAAGACCGAACTATTACTTCTGGTAACGACAATTCGGTCCAGACTTTTCAAAACAAATTTGTTCTAGATTATATTTTAGCGCAAGTGGGAGAAGGGGAATGTCCTTATGTCAGGGTAGATATTTTGGGTCTTCCTTTCTATGGTCTTTTAGATAGCGGGGCAAATAAAGTTTTTATGAATGTTGAAGGATGGGAGATGTTGCGAGGTCTCGGTGTTACACTTCGGCCAGTTCAAGGTCTAGTATGTCGTGTAGCCAACGACAGTGAATGTCAATGTATAGGTATAGCAACTGTTCCAGTGCGATTACGTGACGTTGTTAAAATAATTGATATTTATATTTTTCCTCAATTAAGGCACCGATTAGTCTTGGGAATTAATTTTTGGATTCGTATGGGAATCGTCCCAGATATGCGTAAAGGCGAATGGTATTTTTCAAGTGTAGAGTTAAACGGACCGGTCATGAATTCTATCCAATCTGAATCGGATTTAGAACCTAAAGATTTAGAACGTCTTAGTAGAATCCTAGATAATTACTTCTTGAGTATTGACCCTACGAAGTTGGGTTGTACAACAATAGTGCAACATAAGATTCGCGTAATGCAGGAGGAGCCTATTAAACAACGGTATTATCCGGTCTCACCGTTTAAGCAAGCGATTATTAATGAAGAGTTAGATAAAATGATAGAGTTGGGCGTGGTCGAGAAATCCAATAGTGGGTGGTCATCGCCGGTATTATTAGTTCCGAAACCGGATAAGTCATGGAGATTTTGCGTAGATTACCGTAAATTAAATGCTGTCACATCACGTGATGCCTGGCCCTTACCATATATTTCGGACATTTTAAGGAAGTTGGGTGGAGCCAAATATTTAAGTTCTTTAGATATTCAAAGTGCCTACTGGCAGGTAGAAGTGGAACCTTCTTCTCGTCCTTATACTGCATTTACCGTACCTTCAAGGGGTCTGTATCAATTTACACGAATGCCTTTTGGCTTACACAACGCTCCAGCAACTTTCCAACGTTTAGTAGATAATTTGTTTGGTCCGGAATTAGAACCTTATATTTTAAAATATCTCGATGATATAATTATTGCAACACCTACATTAGAAAAGCATTTTGAGGTGCTAGAACTTGTTTTTAATCGTCTTAGAGAAGCTAATTTGACTCTAAACCGCGACAAGTGTCATTTTTGTCGCCCAGAATTAAAATTCTTAGGATATATTGTTACTAGATCAGGCATTGCTGTAGATCCAGGCAAGGTAGAAGCTATTGTTAATCTTCCACAGCCAAAAACTGTGAAGGAGGTAAGGAGAGTAATTGGAATGATCTCGTGGTATCGTCGATTTGTGGATGGATTTTCTGATATTATTGTACCTCTTACAAGTCTTCTTCGTAAGAGTAAAAAGTTTATTTGGGATGAGTCATGTGAAAATTCGTTCCAAAGAATTAAGGACGCTCTTATATCAGCACCAGTATTGGCCTGTCCAAACTTTAACTATCCGTTTTACGTTCAGACCGATGCGTCTTCTTATGGTATTGGGGCTGTGCTCACTCAATCCTATAATGACCGTGAATACGTAATTTGTTATCTTTCGCGTACTCTCTCACATGCCGAACGCAATTATTCAAGTACAGAGCGTGAATGCCTTGGTGTTTTATGGGCAGTTGAGAAATTAAGATGTTACTTGGAACTTTCAAAGTTTTATGTAATCACCGATTGTCATTCTCTAAAGTGGTTAGAAAATTTAAAGGATCCTCAAGGCAGGCTTGGACGCTGGGCACTCAGGCTTCAGCAGTTCGAATATGAAGTCATTCATAGGCGTGGAAAAGATCATGTGGTACCAGATACTCTGTCCAGAGCTCTGCCCTGTGGAGAACTCAATTTCATTGAGGCCGCAGAGATTAAAGATTCGTGGTATCTTAAAATGCGGAATCGTATTATTAAATCTCCTCTTAAATATCCTAGATGGCGTATCGACGCCGATAAAATTTATAAGTATGTAGAGTTAGATTTTCCTGAGTTAAGGGAACAGTCTGAATTTTGGAAACTTGTAGTTCCTAAGGAGGGTCGTGGTGAAATACTACGTAAGTCACACGATGACATCACTGCTGGACATTTGGGTATTTATAAGACCTTTCATCGTATCGCTCGCTTATACTACTGGCCTGGTATGAAAAGCGATATTTCTAAATATGTTCGTAAGTGCCAAACTTGTCTGAGAACTAAACCCGAACAAAAGAAACCAGCCGGATTAATGGGCAAATCGCTAGACATTACTAAATGTTGGCAAGTAATTAGTACTGATTTGTGTGGTCCTCTTCCCAAGTCCTTGCACGGTAATCAGTATATTTTGGTTGTGACTGATAATTTCAGTAAATTTAGTTTGTTTTTCCCTTTAAGAAGAGCTACGGCTACTTCTGTAACGAAAATTATTAAAGAACATATTTTTATGATCTTTGGAGTTCCTTTGCATATACGTTGTGATAATGGTGTGCAATTTCGCAGTCGTGAGTTTATAAATCTCTGTAATTCTTATGGAGTTAAGATTATTTTTAATCCAAATTATTCACCTCATTGTAACCCAACCGAAAGAGTCAATCGGGTGTTAAAAACCATGCTATCGGCTTACGTTAGGGAAAACCATAGGAAATGGGATGAATGCTTACCTGAATTGGGGTGTGCCTATCGTAGTGCTCGTCACGAGGTAACTAATAGTACACCTTATTTTATTAACTTTGGTCAAGAAATGGTTACGCATGGTCAGGACTATACCCTAAGGTTAACTTCAGACGAGAGGTTGATACCGAAGAATGATAGGGTGAATAGTCTGCAAAAGCTTAGAGAATTTGTTAGGGGACGATTGGGTAAAGCCTCTGATAGATCGCGTGAACATTACAACCTTCGTAGGAGAAATGTTAGTTATAGTATTGGAGATTTGGTATGGAAGAAACAGTATGTCCTCTCTGACGGTGGGAACTACTTTGCGTCCAAACTGGCGGGAAAATACTCTGGCCCGTATAAAGTCCGCAAGAAAGTAGGGTACTGTATTTATGAACTCGAAGATGAGCAGGGGGTGTCAATTGGAAATTGGCATACGAAAGATTTAAAACCAAATCCCGATCCTGATGTATAGTTTATCATATTTTATTTATAGTTATATAATATTACTTATTTACTTGGTCAAAAGAAATTTCATTTCTTTTAAAAGGGGGAAAAGGTGGAGTTGTAACAGGTCAAATTTTCACTTTAACAATTTTATTATAAATACATGATATTGGTTAAGTATTTATTGAAAAGATATAAAATACAGTCTAATTAAATCTTTAGATACATTGCTTTTCCACATCTGGATAGCTTACTCCTTTAGCCAAAGATTCTGACCTGAAATAAAGAAAAGGGGAATGATCTTATTTAGAAATAATTTCGTACTTACCTTAATTAGTATTTTGTCTGAAGGGACGCCCTGTATTCCAAACAATTTTATTCTTGGTTGGAATATCAAAATATTTCCATCTTTTATACTTATTCTAAAAGTAAACAAGCGATAAATAACAACTGGAAAATATTATATATGATTAGTATGTGACTTAATAGTTTGATAGCTACTTACCTAGAGGAAGTTGTTTCATCAACTAAGATCTATTAATTTATAAGAGAGTAATTCTTTTTGGGGTTTTTACTAAAATTTACGTTGTGTTTACACTCTGCGATTATTCGTTTTGATAGAGGTGTCGGTATTGAAGATTTCTCATATATCGGCTCAATTTGCATTTTGCGAAAGGTACTTTCTTGAAGAGACTTCCTTCGCTTGGTACGTGACATCCCATGTACGACCGCCATATTTTTCTGGGTTTTTCTCCCGCATCGTATTAATGGATTTTATATGGTGAAGTCGATAGAAAATATCCGGTTAACAGTCTGCTGTTGGAGAAATTATTTTTCGGAAAAGTTGGGTATTTTCTTCTCTCGTTGGAGGATCTAAATGCATGTGGCTTAAACGTATCTTCTCGGTGAGTGTGAGTGCATTCTGTTTAATTGTTTAATCCTAATTCCTTATCAACCATTTTAGAAATACATCTAAATTCACCAACTTCGTTGAAAGGGAATACTTAAAAAAAAAACCTTTTCGTAAACAAAACCCTCGTTAGAGGTAAGTTGATTTTTTTGTGTGGATTGTCCCGAGATTAATTTCGTCCTTTTGGTTTTAGGGTTTATTTATTTGGTTAGTTATTTTTTTTTATATATTATTATTCTTGTTGGAGTGGTATCTTTTGGGCAGAGAGTCCGCCACCGCCACTCAAAAGAAAGCAAGTTGGAAGAATTGTTGATTTTTTTTGGGTACAGCCTTATGGAGATTCTAGGCAAAGCAGCAATCAGGTTTTGTTGATTTTTTTATACTTCTACATGTATGTACTATATTTTAATTACTGTTATTATTGGCACTGAAGTTGATTTGATTAGTTAATGAATAATATGTATTAATTAATTTGGGTGGTATAGCTATCAGGAGTCAAGTATTTACTTGTTTTTTTTTGCATGTATGTAAAGCAATACAAGGGGTTAAACATTTTATTTCGTGTCTATCTTTTATGATTATCATATAAGACGTTAATACTATGCATTATATATGTATGTAAACGTATGTGATCACACACGGTACGAACTCGGTGTATTGAACTATTTAATCTGAACCTAATCATAAGGTAATTTTTATATCTTGTTGAGTATTATACAAGAACACTGAGACACGATAATAAATGTATATATAGCATTCAGCGATTTATTTATTTATTTTTGAAGCAACTTTGAATGCTTAATCGAATGAGCACAACTCTAATTGCAGCCAGAGCCTGAAGTCTCTTGAAGTGGATGAACCCCATCACCAAGAATTTACCGCCCTGTTGATAACCTCATGCTAAACTATTCGAGCTAGCCTTTATAAACCTTTATAAACCTTTTTTACTTTGGGCGTAATAATGTATTCTCTTTGAACACGCCTACCATTCGTTTAAAGTGATTTTGAAAAAATAATGTGTTTTTATAGCATTTATTTGAGCAAAAAAAGTGTGGGATTTATTAGTAATTACGAAGAAAGGCATTGCTAATTGTGAATCAAATGTGATTATATTAAATTATAGTTACATGTTGTAGTGGTCAGACCTACAGTCAACCAAAATTATCAAAGTAGCTGTAGCAAGTCAATTTGTCACTAAAACAATTTTCATAATCATCAATTTACCTAGTTCTGTTATTACATACAAGTTCAGGCAAAATATGTAATTTATTTTAAAAATAACAACTGTTTGCTTCAATATAAAATGTTGGGGGTGTTTATTACAGTTTATTTGGGGTTGGTAACTATTTTATGTTTAGGGATGGTTATTACAGGTTCTTTAATGTTGGTAGTTTGGGTTGCTAAGGGGTAGTTAAGAGACGTGTGGTTTTTGTTTTTTAAAACAGAGAGGAGGTTTTGGGAAAACAGAGAGGAAGTAGCCATATTGTCTTGGTTTGTAAAACTGAATATAAATTCATGTAAGTGTATTCTGTTAATTGAATTTATGTTGATTCTAGTTGTGTGGTGTAATTTTTGTATTGTTTAATTAATCTGAAACCCAAATCTCTCGTTTGAATATATATATAAATCCAGCTCTAGGCAGTAACTAGATTCGTTTGATACTTTTTAATAATTCATAAATTTATCCTTTTGATGTGTAAATATTACTAGAAAATAATGTTTTATAACGTGAGTCGTAGCATTACAGCTAATTATTGCCAATTTGATATTTTATTAGTGGGTAAATACGACTACTGCTGTTATGTGTTTTACTGTCAGTTGTTATTGAGTTTTTAGGTTAATATTTATAACCTAACAAAACATTTTACTTTGTGACTAAAAAAATGAAGGGATAATCTTTTGGTCCGGAACAAGAGATTATGTTACCCTAAGGTTAGAATTATTATTATTTAAAAGTGTATTAATCTGCACGGTGGTAATAAAACCCATGATAGGCCGTGTAAGAGAAAATCTGATTTAGTATTTAAGAGACGAAGGCTCCACGGTGGCTTATGTCCCTTGATCAGCCGGGTTGTAGAACCGTCCAAAGACTGTTGGGTACGAAGGCTCCCCGGTGGCTTAAGTCCATTTGATAGGCCGTGTCGTAGAACCGTCAAACTGTTATTTAAGAGACGAAGGCTCCACGGTGGCTTAAGTCCATTGATCAGCCGGGTTGTAGAACCGTCCAAAGACTGTTGGGTACGAAGGCTCCCCGGTGGCTTAAGTCCATTTGATAGGCCGTGTCGTAGAACCGTCAAACTGTTTTGTTTTGCATATTTATATTATTTATATGTGCTATGTTATTATTTTTCAGTGCTTATAACACACTCTCGCTTATCTAGATACGAGCTTTCCCTGTTGTTGACAGTAAAACTATGTCTTGCAAAAGACGTGTTCTGATATAACCATATATGGTTTGGTCACAACGTATATGTTGCTATGTCAAATATGATATAATTTTTGTGCAGCAGTCCTTGTGTATTCATTTTAATCTGGCACGTTTACCTTGCCTAGTTTATCTGTAAATCTTTTTGATTCACTCTGGTTCACTCATTTTTGATGTTTTATGTCATTCAGAGATTTGCGTTTGTCTATTTATAAATGCCTAGTATAATCACACAACTGTATCAACTTGATAAATTGATTTATTGACCTGTATTGTTTATTGTAACCAAACTAAATAATCATTTGATCACATATAAAACTTGCAGCGTGTACGTATTTAAGCTGGGCTAGCATATAATTTCAAGGAGGTTTTTAGAGAACTAGCCATTGATTTGTATCAGTTTAAATACGTCCCTCCTCGCTCAAGATTAAGAATAAATTAATAAAATAATACAATCATATTTAATTGTTCTTTTATTTGCGTTCTTTTACTTGTGTTTTCTCTTTCTCCTTCCGTATGAAGTGGATCAATCGTTATCAACCTTGGTCACGTGGTATAAAAAATAATCACAACGTAGGATCCAGTTTGTTAAATATCAAGTTTGTTCTTTTTGTTATATTTATCTTTATAAAGTTTGTCATTTGTAAGGTTGGTAATACTGTGTCAATTTCCGGTTTGTTAAATATTTGAATTTTACGCGGGTAGAGTAAGATGGGCCGTGATCGTCTAGTGTGTAGGGACCCCGGCTCATTACAATGTTATGATCCGATGGACATTATTATTAAGAAAAATAAAAACTCCACTGCAGTAGCATATCCTGAGCTACAGGATTCCAAAAAATAACTTTTATAAGTAGATCTGTTTTCTTACTTCGTGGATAGCTCAGAAGGGGACCGTTGATTTTTCAACAGGCATTATGCTAGTACAATTATTAAAAGAAAAAAGGTAGTAATCTGGGACTTGGTGGTGAGTCTTATTTGCATACCTATATATTGCTTTTTTAAACCTCAAAAACTGAAACTACTGCTTCATACTTCGAGATATAATATAACATATGACTATCGAATTGTTGCAATATCTGAAGCTAGTATAGGTACCTAGTTATTTAAATAGTTGAATAGCAGTAAAAAGTTCTCGATTACTTTCGTCATATCTCGAATAATTACACTGATGAGATTATGTTTAAGAGAAATAATAATTGGAATAATGGAATTAAGGATCTTTTTATGCATATATTTTTACGATATAACAGCCATAGCATGCGTTTCTTTTTTTCTTTGAAAATATTTAATACATTTTAAAGACATTGTAATGAAGGTATAGATTTTCATAAATTGTAATAGATCTACTACAATTATAATAGTAGGAACATCTCTCTTGGCTACCTCTGCTAATAGTAAAATGTTTGGAACGATCGTATTGTTTAACTCGGTGAAGTCAGCTAAACCAGCTCTGTGGCCCGGAACAAGCCATCAGTAAATAATTTTTTTAAATTATTTCTAATCCGAATTCCATTCTAAAAATAATGCAGTTCAATGTTAAACATTTCAAAGTATATCTTAAAGTAAAATCCTCTAAACGAGGTCCATTTTGTGTTTTGATTAAACATTCGAAATTAGCACGCAGTAGCCTAATTCTTCCTCTTTAAAATGAGATAAACACAATATACCTATGATGCATAGAATCCTAGCAATAACAATTTTCATACTACGTTGCACGTGAATTTGCAGAAAACATAATATAGGATAAATGACTAAATAGTTGTTTCTGGTAGAAAAAATAAATAAGGGTCATTTAATTTATTGTACAGAACATATAAAAAAAAGTTTGGATCAAATACTAAAAGGTCATGTTTGATAGGTGTTCGATTTGACGTGGAATGAGTCATATTAAGAATTTTCTGTTTCCTATAAAATACCTAACTACTTATCTATCTATCTTAAAAAACCTATGATTACGTTGATTTTTGTGCTGAAGACATTTCTCGTTAGCATAAAGTAGACATATCTCCTTGAGAACCTAATAGTTTCTTTATTTTAATGCATGTTTTTTTTCACTTTCAGATACCTTTTTTTTTCTACATTTGTGGCTGAAGTGACTATTTAAAAAACTAATAAGAGTATTGAAAGAAGTAATTTCTGATAAATTAGTTTCCAAGTAGAGGAGAGTTGAGTACCAACCGGTGTACAGTATCAACCAAAATTAGCTCTGGCTTTTTCTAGCATATGTTAAATGTTAGCACATTTAAACAAACAAATTACTACAACAATTCTACAACATTGGAAGAAATGTAAAAAGGGCATTCTCAGAGTTACAGCTTAAATTCACAATTACTCGTAAGTTAACTATTAATTATTGCTTTCTAAATAAATTTGAGTTTGGATTTTCATGCAATTCGGCAATTCATCTGAGAAATATAGAATATCATCGCATACTTGCCAAGCTTTACATGTTAGATTGACAAATGCCAATTATATAGTTTTAAACTTTCTTACCTGGTAAAAAGGTTACATGCAATAAATATCTGTCTTTCTCAGTTGTATTGCACACATAAGACGTGAAAATTCAAACCCAAATTTTACCAACACCCTATAATTCTGTATAGTTTTAAAACCTAAAGATAAAGATTTTATTTTAGAATCAGGCAAGTATACATGTGGAAATACATCAAAGAAGATTGAAGATGCTATTGGAGTATGGATAAAGCAAGCTGTATTTCGCATAAAAGGACAACTTTGGCAGAATAAAACAAATATTCATTTTAGTCCCAAGTTTCTTGTTTGTTCAAGATTGATGTTAAGTTCATACAATATGTAACAATGTAAAATATTATAAAGAAATAGTGTGTGAAAACAGATTTATTGAAGAGCAGCTCAAGAGGTTAAATATACAAATGGAATTACTCAAAAATCAAATCTAGCTTACTTCCAGAAATAACTCAAATGATATACTGTAATGTTCGAATTTTTCTCAGTTCATTACAGAACGTCTGTTAGAAAAGATGATAGGCAACAATGATCTAGTTATTGCAGCTGTAGCTTACTACTATATGTTATTGAGCAATGATACAGAGCGGAAATATCAGAGGAGAAGATTGTTACGATTTTTTTTCTACTTATGTTATAGGAATTCTATCTCAATTGTTTTTAGTTTTATTTGTTTGCCCAGTGCTTATAGCACATACAAGAAAACTTTCCTTCTTCGAGGACACCCGGTATATATTTAAGGAATTAGTTTTCTTTTTCAAATTTTTATAAATTTAGTAAATTCTATTATTGTTAAAGGCGCTATCAAAGTGTAACTTGATATCATTGATAGGGCTGGCTTTGTTCCATTTTGCTCGGCATTCCTCTAGAGTGTTTTCAGATTTGCACTTGCCTTCGTTGTTGTTTGCACCATTATTGAGTTGGAGATTTATTTCCACCCATTATTTGGGGATCTTTTTCAATAATTGCATTATAATCTCGACTTGTTAATTTGGAATTGTTGTATTATCTGTGAGATATATTTCGAGTCGAGAATCCGTTTTAAACGGGATTTTATTTCAACTTGGTAAGTTGACTTTTTCTGGAGCCAAGTCTTTATCATTCTTTTTTATGAATCTTTTAGGGAAAAGTCGAGTCGCTTCTTATTTTGGAAAAAGACTATTCACATCAGTAGTTACTGGAAGGAATATTATTATTGGTATAAAAGGCCTCAAGAAAGCGGGTAATTCATTATTCTTTCATTCTTCCTTTTTATACTAAATTCTGTTTGGTCAAACGCTGTGTTTGCTATTTGGTTAAATAGCCTTAAATAGATTGTACGATAGTCTCCATTTTTTGGTTCCTTCTTTCACCGACCATATTCCCAATTAATATCCACATTCTTCTGGAGTGACGACATAAACACAATATACCTATGATGCATAGAATCCTAGCAATAACAATTTTCATACTACGTTGCACGTGAATTTGCAGAAAACATAATATAGGATAAATGACTAAATAGTTGTTTCTGGTAGAAAAAATAAATAAGGGTCATTTAATTTATTGTACAGAACATATAAAAAAAAGTTTGGATCAAATACTAAAAGGTCATGTTTGATAGGTGTTCGATTTGACGTGGAATGAGTCATATTAAGAATTTTCTGTTTCCTATAAAATACCTAACTACTTATCTATCTATCTTAAAAAACCTATGATTACGTTGATTTTTGTGCTGAAGACATTTCTCGTTAGCATAAAGTAGACATATCTCCTTGAGAACCTAATAGTTTCTTTATTTTAATGCATGTTTTTTTTCACTTTCAGATACCTTTTTTTTTCTACATTTGTGGCTGAAGTGACTATTTAAAAAACTAATAAGAGTATTGAAAGAAGTAATTTCTGATAAATTAGTTTCCAAGTAGAGGAGAGTTGAGTACCAACCGGTGTACAGTATCAACCAAAATTAGCTCTGGCTTTTTCTAGCATATGTTAAATGTTAGCACATTTAAACAAACAAATTACTACAACAATTCTACAACATTGGAAGAAATGTAAAAAGGGCATTCTCAGAGTTACAGCTTAAATTCACAATTACTCGTAAGTTAACTATTAATTATTGCTTTCTAAATAAATTTGAGTTTGGATTTTCATGCAATTCGGCAATTCATCTGAGAAATATAGAATATCATCGCATACTTGCCAAGCTTTACATGTTAGATTGACAAATGCCAATTATATAGTTTTAAACTTTCTTACCTGGTAAAAAGGTTACATGCAATAAATATCTGTCTTTCTCAGTTGTATTGCACACATAAGACGTGAAAATTCAAACCCAAATTTTACCAACACCCTATAATTCTGTATAGTTTTAAAACCTAAAGATAAAGATTTTATTTTAGAATCAGGCAAGTATACATGTGGAAATACATCAAAGAAGATTGAAGATGCTATTGGAGTATGGATAAAGCAAGCTGTATTTCGCATAAAAGGACAACTTTGGCAGAATAAAACAAATATTCATTTTAGTCCCAAGTTTCTTCTTTGTTCAAGATTGATGTTAAGTTCATACAATATGTAACAATGTAAAATATTATAAAGAAATAGTGTGTGAAAACAGATTTATTGAAGAGCAGCTCAAGAGGTTAAATATACAAATGGAATTACTCAAAAATCAAATCTAGCTTACTTCCAGAAATAACTCAAATGATATACTGTAATGTTCGAATTTTTCTCAGTTCATTACAGAACGTCTGTTAGAAAAGATGATAGGCAACAATGATCTAGTTATTGCAGCTGTAGCTTACTACTATATGTTATTGAGCAATGATACAGAGCGGAAATATCAGAGGAGAAGATTGTTACGATTTTTTTTCTACTTATGTTATAGGAATTCTATCTCAATTGTTTTTAGTTTTATTTGTTTGCCCAGTGCTTATAGCACATACAAGAAAACTTTCCTTCTTCGAGGACACCCGGTATATATTTAAGGAATTAGTTTTCTTTTTCAAATTTTTATAAATTTAGTAAATTCTATTATTGTTAAAGGCGCTATCAAAGTGTAACTTGATATCATTGATAGGGCTGGCTTTGTTCCATTTTGCTCGGCATTCCTCTAGAGTGTTTTCAGATTTGCACTTGCCTTCGTTGTTGTTTGCACCATTATTGAGTTGGAGATTTATTTCCACCCATTATTTGGGGATCTTTTTCAATAATTGCATTATAATCTCGACTTGTTAATTTGGAATTGTTGTATTATCTGTGAGATATATTTCGAGTCGAGAATCCGTTTTAAACGGGATTTTATTTCAACTTGGTAAGTTGACTTTTTCTGGAGCCAAGTCTTTATCATTCTTTTTTATGAATCTTTTAGGGAAAAGTCGAGTCGCTTATTATTTTGGAAAAAGACTATTCACATCAGTAGTTACTGGAAGGAATATTATTATTGGTATAAAAGGCCTCAAGAAAGCGGGTAATTCATTATTCTTTCATTCTTCCTTTTTATACTAAATTCTGTTTGGTCAAACGCTGTGTTTGCTATTTGGTTAAATAGCCTTAAATAGATTGTACGATAGTCTCCATTTTTTGGTTCCTTCTTTCACCGACCATATTCCCAATTAATATCCACATTCTTCTGGAGTGACGACATAAACACAATATACCTATGATGCATAGAATCCTAGCAATAACAATTTTCATACTACGTTGCACGTGAATTTGCAGAAAACATAATATAGGATAAATGACTAAATAGTTGTTTCTGGTAGAAAAAATAAATAAGGGTCATTTAATTTATTGTACAGAACATATAAAAAAAAGTTTGGATCAAATACTAAAAGGTCATGTTTGATAGGTGTTCGATTTGACGTGGAATGAGTCATATTAAGAATTTTCTGTTTCCTATAAAATACCTAACTACTTATCTATCTATCTTAAAAAACCTATGATTACGTTGATTTTTGTGCTGAAGACATTTCTCGTTAGCATAAAGTAGACATATCTCCTTGAGAACCTAATAGTTTCTTTATTTTAATGCATGTTTTTTTTCACTTTCAGATACCTTTTTTTTTCTACATTTGTGGCTGAAGTGACTATTTAAAAAACTAATAAGAGTATTGAAAGAAGTAATTTCTGATAAATTAGTTTCCAAGTAGAGGAGAGTTGAGTACCAACCGGTGTACAGTATCAACCAAAATTAGCTCTGGCTTTTTCTAGCATATGTTAAATGTTAGCACATTTAAACAAACAAATTACTACAACAATTCTACAACATTGGAAGAAATGTAAAAAGGGCATTCTCAGAGTTACAGCTTAAATTCACAATTACTCGTAAGTTAACTATTAATTATTGCTTTCTAAATAAATTTGAGTTTGGATTTTCATGCAATTCAGCAATTCATCTGAGAAATATAGAATATCATCGCATACTTGCCAAGCTTTACATGTTAGATTGACAAATGCCAATTATATAGTTTTAAACTTTCTTACCTGGTAAAAAGGTTACATGCAATAAATATCTGTCTTTCTCAGTTGTATTGCACACATAAGACGTGAAAATTCAAACCCAAATTTTACCAACACCCTATAATTCTGTATAGTTTTAAAACCTAAAGATAAAGATTTTATTTTAGAATCAGGCAAGTATACATGTGGAAATACATCAAAGAAGATTGAAGATGCTATTGGAGTATGGATAAAGCAAGCTGTATTTCGCATAAAAGGACAACTTTGGCAGAATAAAACAAATATTCATTTTAGTCCCAAGTTTCTTCTTTGTTCAAGATTGATGTTAAGTTCATACAATATGTAACAATGTAAAATATTATAAAGAAATAGTGTGTGAAAACAGATTTATTGAAGAGCAGCTCAAGAGGTTAAATATACAAATGGAATTACTCAAAAATCAAATCTAGCTTACTTCCAGAAATAACTCAAATGATATACTGTAATGTTCGAATTTTTCTCAGTTCATTACAGAACGTCTGTTAGAAAAGATGATAGGCAACAATGATCTAGTTATTGCAGCTGTAGCTTACTACTATATGTTATTGAGCAATGATACAGAGCGGAAATATCAGAGGAGAAGATTGTTACGATTTTTTTTCTACTTATGTTATAGGAATTCTATCTCAATTGTTTTTAGTTTTATTTGTTTGCCCAGTGCTTATAGCACATACAAGAAAACTTTCCTTCTTCGAGGACACCCGGTATATATTTAAGGAATTAGTTTTCTTTTTCAAATTTTTATAAATTTAGTAAATTCTATTATTGTTAAAGGCGCTATCAAAGTGTAACTTGATATCATTGATAGGGCTGGCTTTGTTCCATTTTGCTCGGCATTCCTCTAGAGTGTTTTCAGATTTGCACTTGCCTTCGTTGTTGTTTGCACCATTATTGAGTTGGAGATTTATTTCCACCCATTATTTGGGGATCTTTTTCAATAATTGCATTATAATCTCGACTTGTTAATTTGGAATTGTTGTATTATCTGTGAGATATATTTCGAGTCGAGAATCCGTTTTAAACGGGATTTTATTTCAACTTGGTAAGTTGACTTTTTCTGGAGCCAAGTCTTTATCATTCTTTTTTATGAATCTTTTAGGGAAAAGTCGAGTCGCTTCTTATTTTGGAAAAAGACTATTCACATCAGTAGTTACTGGAAGGAATATTATTATTGGTATAAAAGGCCTCAAGAAAGCGGGTAATTCATTATTCTTTCATTCTTCCTTTTTATACTAAATTCTGTTTGGTCAAACGCTGTGTTTGCTATTTGGTTAAATAGCCTTAAATAGATTGTACGATAGTCTCCATTTTTTGGTTCCTTCTTTCACCGACCATATTCCCAATTAATATCCACATTCTTCTGGAGTGACGACATAAAAGCCAGATTCAGGACGCACAGTTATCTTCTCCTATTATTGGGGAGTCGAATATCATCTATCTACACACTAAAGATAAGTTTATCTTCAACAAACGTAAGAAATATTCTTTTACTAGGTACCATTAAAGAATTGTATAAGACCTCTTGTAACTTAAAGAAATAGATAGCTTTTTTTTTATCTTCTATATTAATATTAATTTAATTCAGATTATGATTACTATGATTAGAGCCTAGCTAACTTGATGAACAAGATTTCTTTTTTTTTATAGATATAATTATTCAAAAATTGCAGGGATAGCTTTATATGTTTCTATATTTTTTTTCTTTAATGATACTTTTATTATCATTGGTGCTGGCATTTGATTATTATTACGATTATTTAATATATATTAAAGTATAGTAAGTATAGTATAGTAAATCAGTATTAATATACTGATTTATATTTTATATTTAGTTTGTGTTTATTGTACCTCGATCAAGAGTAAGCATCCTTTTCTTTTGGTTTGTTAAAATCTCGTGCAAACATTTTTTCTTTCTTTATTACCAAGCAAGCCAAACCCTGAGATTGTAAATAAAGATGCTTTCCCTTGCTAACGAGCTTTTGGTATTAAGATGTTGAATATTAAATTGCAGAACTGCTTAATGTTAACAATATTTCAAAAATAAACAATTTACTTCTACAGAAAGCATAATAATCACTTTAATCCATGCTAAATAATAGTCCATATAAATAATAGTCACTATAATAAGTTAAAGATAACTTATATCTACTAAATGCATATTTGCAGTTGCTAGTTACATGTTTGTATCCCATGATGTGTAGAGGTCACTGGTGAGAACATTGGATTGCTCCCTTAGTTAATTTGCACAGACAAAACGTTCACTTCAAGACATTTTAAATTTGGGCTATGAATTAGCGAACAATATATTAACTAGTACTTTTGTTTCACATTGAAACAAATTTGAAGTGTTAATTTTTGTTAGTGATGTTATTTTTTTATTTAATTGAAATTCGAAAGACTTTTATATATGGGTCATTCTTTCTCAACTTTTAAAGCTTGAAACCTCTACTTTCGAATGTCACCTGGCTACTATATGAAAAAAAATTTATATTTGACCTCTAAAACAGGGTAAACACGTTCCAGTTCCAAAAAAATTTTAAAAGTTGAAAAAATTAGAAAAAGAAATATCTTTTGTAATTTTTTTTAATGGCATCGCATTCTTCGTCAAAGAATACATACATTTTGTCCACTGAGTTTTTTTCCTAGAGTGCTTCAATCTCGAGCAAAATTGAGAACAACAATTTGCCATTTTTGAAAGTTTATCTTTTTTTTTCATCGAAAATGGTGTCAGGCCTTTCTAAGCTGCGCCAATTTCTGGCCCTAGTCGGTGGTTGAGTTCAGAAAGAATGACCCATTTATATTAAGGTTATCATTGATTTGTTTATATTTATATTCGGTCCGTATAACCATTGCTTTTGTTGTAGTGATATTAACTTCAAGAAAGTTAGTATCTAGGAACCTAGATATATTTTCAGGAACAATACTAATTTTATTTACTGCCCTTACAAGATTATCATCAGTAGCTGCAATTAATGTGTCATCTGCAAAAAGGTTACGGAATTCACAATTATGAATATATCTTATGTCATTTAGATACAGAATAAATAAGAGAAGTTCTAAGACATGGCCTTGTGCCTCCCCCCCCCCGTTTGTAATAACTCGAAGATTTGATTTTTTGTCATTAACCTTTGTGCATTGTTGGCGGTTAGTTAGGACATTTTGGAACCATAATAACACTGTATCTGAGATTCCTTAATATTCTAGTTTTTCAATAATGTTGGAATATGAATCGTTTCAAAAGCTCGTTTGAAATCTAAAAAAACAGCAGCTATGTATTTGTTACTATCAACAGCAAGTTTCCATTTTGTTAAAGTTAATTGCAATTAATTAATTAATAGAGTTTGGCTGCGAACAGAAACTTGGAAGCTAAAGTATAACCTTGTTAAATTAGATTTCAAATCCAATGGTTAGTTTTCGAGATCTAGAGAATGTTTACTTTTTAATCTAAGGGGTGTAATAAACTTCAGCTCAAAGTTCATACACACAGGAATGGAGATATTTATTAATTAATAAGTCAGAAACAATTGTTGCAATATAGTAAAAATAAAAACTTGTTTAGGTGGACTTTGAGCTGAAGTTTATTATTTCTAATACCAAGTAACCAAACTGGGAGAAAAAAAACGGGCCAATTTAGTTACATTAACAGGGGTTGTACGTTTAGTCTTCGGCTGAACTAGCAATCTTTCATAACAAAAAAAAAAGGAAAGTAAGGATAAGGAAGTAAAATCACATGCCTCTTGTAAATGTGATTTTAGTGCTATGCTACTGGGAATGAAATTCTTCCAGATTCGCTTAAATTCTATAGGTCAGTTGCTGGCAGTGTTGGGCAAAATTAAATCTTACTAGCAATTGACAATTACAATTTTAATTGTTAATTGCAATTGACAATTATATTAATTAATTGTGAATATTATTTATTTTGCATGATTACAATCAAATTAGAAATAATTTATGGTAAAGGTTTTATTGTTTTAAGCAATTCAGTTATGGCCCAATATTACTATCCTGGTTCCCCCCCTCTCTGAAGAGAACTTTGGTAGCTAGGTAGATAAAAGTGTTCTAAAATGGGGTGTTTTTCCAAAATAACATATCAAAAAGTGGTCCATATACAAGTTATACAGCTGCAAATTCTGTATAAAATGAGTACAATATGATATATTTTGTTAAGTACATATGATGTATTTTGGTGCAGTAGTACCAACTAGCTCTTTTCAAAGTTGCAATGATTTTTCAATTTTTGAATAAATTCATTATTTTTTCAAAAAAACCACCTTTTAAATCAAAAACATGGTCAAAACAAAAGTTGTAGAGCTTGAAAATCTACATAACATACCATAACGTACCAGACTAGGTGTTATCAATATTGCTATTATTTTTCAAGTTGTGAAAGCAGATGGACTTTTATATTGCTTAAGTAGTGACGTGTCTAACCAGGAAAGGGACAAGAATGAGGTTGTGAAATCAAAATTGTTTATTATGCATGTACAAAGTAAGTCAAGAGATAAGAAAGCAATTGGATTTAATTAATTCTGCATCAGCTTTGGAAGGAGCATTAGTATACGAATGCCTTTTGTAATTCGCACAAATCTTCGAGCAGTTTATTCCGGCTCTTCTGCAATTACAAGCAGATTTACACCCTTTGGTGCATTTGCAGGATATATTTATTAAAAGCGTCTGCGGAGCAGGTTCTTTCATGGTGGTAAGGGGTGCCAGACTATATTTGGTAGTTTGCCAACCCCAGCTCAACGAATTCATCTGAACCACATTTGAACTTGCATGTATATCCTCAAGTAGTGTTGGAGTGCAGCTTCCAGTGTTGGAGGTAGTGAAGCCAAATTAAAATTGGTTTTCACAATCGATATTGCAAACAGCTGAAATCTTATGCCATTCAAGGTATCTTAACTTTTACCTCCATACAGTGTTACCAAGAATTGTTACCCTGCATATATTTGCAAACCTGTGTAGTAGGTAATGGGGCACTTGAGCCAGACAGTTCTAGGGACCCTAGATTTTCTGTCTCTCTCTCTCTCCAATCTAGTGACTTTTTGTCTATCTCTCTCTAAATGGTTAAGTATGGAACCAGTATTACCGACATAATTTATGTTCCGGCTAAGGGAATCTGTATTACCAACAAGCTGAGGCAGAACCAAGGCAGAACCTATAATACCGACATGGTGTGTGTCTTGACTAAGATTTATAAAAAAATGATTTTTTTTCATGCTATTTTAATTTCAATTAGGCTCTTACCTAACTATTTTGACAAAATTACTATTAAATAAAACACAAGAGATATGGTTGATATATTATTTATTTTATTTAACTATGACACATTGCAGACTTATAACTACTTTTCTAATCATTTCTTACTCTTGAAGTACATGCATTGTGTTTTCATTCATTCATTCATGTGTCTCGGTCATGTGTTTTTTCTGTGGAGACAGCCAGTGCTACCTAGCGCTGGATGACCCAAACCCTATTGAACTACGCGATGTAAGAGAGAGAGGAGAGGATCCGAGCTTGAGTTCTTTTTTCGTATTTCAACAAAAGCAACAATTGTCAAAGATGCGCTCACAGTAAGGAGTTTCTTTCAACAATTTACAAGAAATACGTAAGAACAGCAGTGTTTTAAGAGTGCGTTAGTTACTAAAGCTTACCCATTAGGGTAAGCAGTTGGCACCTAGTGTAATTTATCAGTAAGTATTTATACATGGTTACAAATTGCATTTCTGATAATTTTCTTTGTATAAATGATGTATCGGTCTTGTTTAGTCGTAACGGCTTCCACATACAAAACATTATTTACATAATGCTCTAATGAAAACCTTCAGAATTACTTTAATACATTACCTCAATAAAACCCATATTTTCTCGAATGTTCCATTTCTTGCTTTTTTGAGAATGTCCACATACTTGCTGAATTTTATAATAGTGAACATAAAGTATGCATATGTGTATTCTGTGGAATGCTTCGTTAAAGTAAATGTTTGCTGCTCAACCCATGACAGTAGTACAGAAGAAGGATAAACTGAAAGAAAAGCAGTTATGTTTCAGGTGTTTTAAACACAGGCATAGAAAAAAGCAATGGAAAGCAGCCGCGAGATGTATGATCTGTGGAGCAACTTTTACACTTTTAATAAGTATAATTTTTTTAAAATAGCAGATGATTTGAAATTGTTTCAAGCTATCAGTTCAATAGAGGATGTTAAACTGTTGCAAAATGATTTAGATAGTTTATCCAAGTGGTGTGATGATAATCTTCTAAAATTGAACATCGACAAGTGCTATCAAATTAGATTTTTCAGGATTTGTACACCAATAGCTACCTCTTACAAAATTAAAAACAAAGATCTAAAATCAGTAGATATCATAAAAGACCTTGGTGTTATATTTGATAGTAAAATGACTTTTAAACCGCATATTATTAATACTGTATCAAAGAGCCTTAAAATATTAGGTTTTGTAATTAGAACTACACAGATTTTCTTGGTAAATACTTGCAAATTGCTTATTGTTCTCTTGTTCGGAGTATACTAGAATATAACAGCATAATATGGAATCCTCAATATAATATTGATATTGAATTAATTGAAAAAGTTCAATCAAAGTTCCTACGGTTCGCTGCGTACAAACTAGGCTTAAATAGAGGAAACTATGAATATGTGGATATATTAACTACCTTGAATATTGGATCCCTTGAATGTCGCAGAATTGAGATTGACTTGCGTTTTCTACATAAACTGATAAATGGCATTGTTAATTCACCCGAGCTGTTAGAATTAATTCGTTTCAATGTTAATGTAAGAACTCGTAATTCTGCGACTTTTAAAATCCAATTTCATTCTACTAATTATGGTATGAATGATCCTATAACTCGATTAATGAGAACTGTCAATATCCTAATATCCATCAATTTAAAATTAATCTCTTCGATTCCAGTTTATATTCTTTTAAAATGCAACTTAAAAAATTTTGTATTAAGATAATTGTAAGAATTTGTATTAGTAATAATTAATTTTTTTTTTAAATTTTAAGTATGTCTCACACATTTAAGTTAATTATATTGTATTGGATATCCGTAAATAAATAAATAAATAAACTCCGTCATTTAGGAAATAACTTTCTTCCAATAAAAAAGACTTTTGTTCTACACGGTACACCATAATAAAAAATAACGTAACACACTAAGAAGTAACCAAAGTCCAGTTTAGTTCTTAAAAGAACTGAATAATACAACAGTACAAATTTACAGAATTATGAAAAGAATTCAAAACCGCAAACAGCTAAATGCGAGGTTATGTCCAATGTATTCTGTGCTATGGGTTTTGTTTTGTCATGTCATTATGAATAGGAATGAAATTCCACGGTATTTGGGAAATCAAACGTTTCGAAAATTAAACAAGAAAATCAATTTGTTATTCATTAAGTAATCACAAAATCCAGGAAATTAAATAATTATGTGTGTATAAGGTTGAAATTTGTTAGTAACTAATTAAATCATGTTTAACAACGGTTTTAACATAATTGTTATAATTAACATATTTGTTATAATTCCGCTACTTCGTTTTTCCGTAGATGCCTCTCCGTAGTAGGTAATGGGTCACTTGAGCCAGACAGTTCTAGGGACCCTAGATTTTCTGTCTTTGTCTCCAATCTAGTGACTTTTTGTCTATCTCTCTCTAGGTGGTTAAGTATGGTAGTAGGTAAGGTGACCAACTGTTTAAAAGTAAAAACCAGGACAAAATTCATGTGCCAACGGCGGTAAAGGGAAGCTGTTATTAAGAGGACAATTTTCGGTGAAGTGCGCTCCTCTACTATCAAAATAAATTAATAAAAAGCAACTCCATAACTTCAAACAATTTATTACAAAAATAAAAAGTATGTAAACAAAACAATTTTAACACTCATGCACAAGTTACAATACATTTAACAAAAAAAAAAAAAAACAAACTTTATGAACAAAGTAACAATAAATATTTTTAATTCTTAATTAGTCTGTTTTATTTTTGAATATATATTTTTGGGAAGAATGTATAGCTTTCAATAGTTGATCGTTTTTTAATAATACACTGTTATAAAATTCGATACAATTAAAAGTAAAATTTAACTTTGTACAAATTATCGCTTTTAACGTCGTTATTTTTAGTTGAGTTTTGTCTTCTGTCCAAATCTTATTAATATGAGAAAACACTCGTTCAACTTCTGCGTTGGTTCCTGGTAAACAAAGACAGTATTCGACTATGGTTAATATATTTTTAAATGTATGATTGTTCTCTTTAAAATATTTAAAAATTTCAACCCACCGATCATTAGTTGTAAAACTATTTTCTTGCCACTGAGATATTTTATTATTAGATAAATAACTGTTCAGTAATAATACTTCATTAAATAATTCATTTTCGTCTATTTTTAAGTCTTTTTTAGAAGAATTGACAACATACTCTATGCAGTCTTGAATTTCGTCAAAGTTTGGTTTTGTTTTTAAACATATCCAGTGAAATTTACTAAATTCCGTAAAATTATTACATTTCCACTCATTAAGGTACTTAATACAAGTGTCATAAAAACTTGCAATTGTATTCCAGAACGTACTATATTCAATATCACCATTTACTGTAAGTTCATTCAACAATGTTTTAACATGCAAGGGCAAAAATTTATTATTTTTCCTTTCAACAAGAATTTGAATCAACTTTTCATATATTGCAGCAACTTCTATAAAAGAAATATGTCTACCTTCTACTTTTAGAACAGTTTGGTGAAATAAAGATGCTATATTATGAGCAAAAAAGAGCCATAATTGACTCTGTGGGTTTTCAAATACTGTTTTAATGAACAATGGACATTTATCAATAGAACAAAAGTAAGATTTCAGAGCTTCATAAATTTTTAAAACTCTCTCTAAAGCTGGTAGCAAGGCTAGCCAGCGTGTATTGCAATAGCCAAGAACTTTTTGGTAATTAGTTCCTACAAAACAACAGAAATCTTTTAGTTTCTCCACTCTAACGGTGTAAATATAAAAATGTGAATAAACTTTAACAATAAATGACTGTACATCTAGAGGTAACATATCACAAGCAGTTTGAACACAATTATTTATAATGTGTGCGACACAACCGATACCAACTAGTTTATCATTAACTTTCATTTTGACTTTATAAAAACTATTATTTGTTCCCTGGCGGGCACGGCCACCAAAATTACTATTAGTGTTATCAGCACAAAAGCCAACAACTTTCTCTTCCAATTTAAATCTCTTGATACAATTCAAAATGTAGTCAGAAACTATATCTGAAGTCTCCCCTGGTAACTCATCTAATTCAATTAATTTCAGTTCAACACCTCTTTCAGGTAAAAAGTATCGAATAGTTAACGGCATTAGCTTAACTTCTTTATGATTGGATGTGTCACAGCATAAAGTAATAAAATTTGTTTTTTCTAAATCCTGTTGAAGAAGCTCTATTGTATATGGTGCAAACACTTCTGTGACAATTGCTTCGCACTTTGTTCGAGCACACGAATATTTTTTTTCATACAACTCTTGGATAAGTTTTGATGTACAATCAGTAGATCGAAAACTCTGATTATGCTTGATAGTATGATATGTCCAGCAGCCTTCAGTTGCAGCAAGTTTTTTCTCATCCGTTCCGAATACAATTTTCTTATAAAAACTGGTGACAAGCTGTGAATTGGAATGACTGGCAAGTGACCGTTTGTGTTTCACGGTTAATACATGATCTTCAATATCCTTACTGCCACTGTTTGCTATGCTAAATGATGAATTACAAAATTTGCAGCTTACTCTGTTGTTTCCAATGTCAGTTAAAAATGGATATTTTGCTTGAAGGAATGTGCTAAATGTGCAGTTTCTTCGATTAGAACGGGGAACAACCTCCAATGTACGTTTTTTGCCTTTATTCCCAGACGACATTGCACTGTTGTTTGTGGTTAGTTTATTATTAATATTATTATCCAACCTGAAATACATAATACCAACAAGAAGAACTAATCAGTCAATTATTGTTCGCTTCTTACCTGCTTACATTTAAGTAATTTTCACTAATCTGCTGTATTTATAAAAATAAGGTAAATGCGACCCGTTCCTATAAATCAAATGACAAGTGACAAGTGTACCAGTGATACCACACCACCAGGCACTGCTACACGTAAACACGCTACATACGAATGGCACTACTGACTACTTCACTGCTACATTCCTAGTTTAATTTGAAAAAAATATATATATTTATTTAAAATCTGGATAATTATAATTTTATAACTAACATCCTAACCTAAATCAGACTATAAATATAAAACCAGTACAAACTAGGACAAATTTCTAAAAACCAGTACAAACCAGGACAAAATTTTAACCCAGGACATTTGGTGAAAAACCAGAACGTGTCCTGGTAAAACCAGGACGGTTGGTCACTTTATAGTAGGTAATGGGTCACTTGAGCCAGACAGTTCTAGGGACCCTAGATTTTCTGTCTGTCTCTCTCTCTCTCTCTCTCTCTCTCTCCAATCTAGTGACTTTTTCTCTATCTCTCTTTAGGTGGTTAAGTATGGAACCTGCATTATCGACATGGTTTATGTTTCGGCTAAGGGAATCTGTATTACCGACAAGCTGGGGCGGGACCTATAATACTGACATGGTGTGTGTCTTGGCTAAGATTAAAAAGAATTTATTTTTACCATGCTATTTTGGCTCTTACCTAACTATTTTGACAAAATTACTATTAAAGAAAACACACAGATATGGTTGATATATTTTTTATTTTATTTAACTATGATACATTGCAGACTTATAACTACTTTTCTAATGTAATTTATCAGTAAGTATGGTATTATACATGGTTACAAATTGCATTTCTGGTAATTTTCTTTTTATAAATGATGTATCGGTCTTGTTTAGTAATAATGGCTTCCACATACAAAAACATTATTTGCATAATGTCCTAAAGACAACCTTCAGAATTACTTTGATACATTTCCCCAATAAATTCCATATTTTCTCGAATGTTCCATTTCTGTTTTTTGTTGAGGGTATATGTGCATCCCCCTTGTTGCAACATTCTGAGCCAAACGTAAAACCAATGATATCTTCAGGGTTGATGTCCTGGTCTATGTGCGCGACGATATCGTTGATCCCGTTCTTCACCCACTCTGCTGGATCGTTGACATCCTGTGGAAATTCGTATAGTTTGAAGCAGACACTACGGCGTTCAAACTTATATTTCTTGCTATTACTTTTTGTGATTTCATTATTTATTTGGAATTCCATCTTAAATGGTTATTTTAATAATCAGAACCGAGCTGGTGCGACCGTTCACCTCAAATGATTGAGTAAGAATGAATAGGGAGGATGCAGTTGCTTGTATTTATACATTCCAACCGGAAATAGAAGAATAATCAATTTGATTATTCTCTATTCATTCTTAGTTTGATTTAACCAATTTGATTATTCTTCTATTTCCGGTTGGAATGTATAAATACAAGCAACTGCATCCTCCCTATTCATTCTTACTCAATCATTTGAGGTGAAAGGTCGCACCAGCTCGGTTCTGATTATTAAAATAACCATTTAAGATGGAATTCCAAATAAATAATGAAATCACAAAAAGTAATAGCAAGAAATATAAGTTTGAACGCCGTAGTGTCTGCTTCAAACTATACGAATTTCCACAGGATGTCAACGATCCAGCAGAGTGGGTGAAGAACGGGATCAACGATATCGTCGCGCACATAGACCAGGACATCAACCCTGAAGATATCATTGGTTTTACGTTTGGCTCAGAATGTTGCAACAAGGGGGATGCACATATACCCTCAACAAAAAACAGAAATGGAACATTCGAGAAAATATGGAATTTATTGGGGAAATGTATCAAAGTAATTCTGAAGGTTGTCTTTAGGACATTATGCAAATAATGTTTTTGTATGTGGAAGCCATTATTACTAAACAAGACCGATACATCATTTATAAAAAGAAAATTACCAGAAATGCAATTTGTAACCATGTATAATACCATACTTACTGATAAATTACATTAGAAAAGTAGTTATAAGTCTGCAATGTATCATAGTTAAATAAAATAAAAAATATATCAACCATATCTGTGTGTTTTCTTTAATAGTAATTTTGTCAAAATAGTTAGGTAAGAGCCAAAATAGCATGGTAAAAATAAATTCTTTTTAATCTTAGCCAAGACACACACCATGTCAGTATTATAGGTCCCGCCCCAGCTTGTCGGTAATACAGATTCCCTTAGCCGAAACATAAACCATGTCGATAATGCAGGTTCCATACTTAACCACCTAAAGAGAGATAGAGAAAAAGTCACTAGATTGGAGAGAGAGAGAGAGAGAGAGAGAGAGAGAGAGAGAGAGAGACAGACAGAAAATCTAGGGTCCCTAGAACTGTCTGGCTCAAGTGACCCATTACCTACTACCATACTTAACCACCTAGAGAGAGATAGACAAAAAGTCACTAGATTGGAGACAAAGACAGAAAATCTAGGGTCCCTAGAACTGTCTGGCTCAAGTGACCCATTACCTACTACGGAGAGGCATCTACGGAAAAACGAAGTAGCGGAATTATAACAAATATGTTAATTATAACAATTATGTTAAAACCGTTGTTAAACATGATTTAATTAGTTACTAACAAATTTCAACCTTATACACACATAATTATTTAATTTCCTGGATTTTGTGATTACTTAATGAATAACAAATTGATTTTCTTGTTTAATTTTCGAAACGTTTGATTTCCCAAATACCGTGGAATTTCATTCCTATTCATAATGACATGACAAAACAAAACCCATAGCACAGAATACATTGGACATAACCTCGCATTTAGCTGTTTGCGGTTTTGAATTCTTTTCATAATTCTGTAAATTTGTACTGTTGTATTATTCAGTTCTTTTAAGAACTAAACTGGACTTTGGTTACTTCTTAGTGTGTTACGTTATTTTTTATTATGGTGTACCGTGTAGAACAAAAGTCTTTTTTATTGGAAGAAAGTTATTTCCTAAATGACGGAGTTTATTTATTTATTTATTTACGGATATCCAATACAATATAATTAACTTAAATGTGTGAGACATACTTAAAATTTAAAAAAAAAATTAATTATTACTAATACAAATTCTTACAATTATCTTAATACAAAATTTTTTAAGTTGCATTTTAAAAGAATATAAACTGGAATCGAAGAGATTAATTTTAAATTGATGGATATTAGGATATTGACAGTTCTCATTAATCGAGTTATAGGATCATTCATACCATAATTAGTAGAATGAAATTGGATTTTAAAAGTCGCAGAATTACGAGTTCTTACATTAACATTGAAACGAATTAATTCTAACAGCTCGGGTGAATTAACAATGCCATTTATCAGTTTATGTAGAAAACGCAAGTCAATCTCAATTCTGCGACATTCAAGGGATCCAATATTCAAGGTAGTTAATATATCCACATATTCATAGTTTCCTCTATTTAAGCCTAGTTTGTACGCAGCGAACCGTAGGAACTTTGATTGAACTTTTTCAATTAATTCAATATCAATATTATATTGAGGATTCCATATTATGCTGTTATATTCTAGTATACTCCGAACAAGAGAACAATAAGCAATTTGCAAGTATTTACCAAGAAAATCTGTGTAGTTCTAATTACAAAACCTAATATTTTAAGGCTCTTTGATACAGTATTAATAATATGCGGTTTAAAAGTCATTTTACTATCAAATATAACACCAAGGTCTTTTATGATATCTACTGATTTTAGATCTTTGTTTTTAATTTTGTAAGAGGTAGCTATTGGTGTACAAATCCTGAAAAATCTAATTTGATAGCACTTGTCGATGTTCAATTTTAGAAGATTATCATCACACCACTTGGATAAACTATCTAAATCATTTTGCAACAGTTTAACATCCTCTATTGAACTGATAGCTTGAAACAATTTCAAATCATCTGCTATTTTAAAAAAATTATACTTATTAAAAGTGTAAAAGTTGCTCCACAGATCATACATCTCGCGGCTGCTTTCCATTGCTTTTTTCTATGCCTGTGTTTAAAACACCTGAAACATAACTGCTTTTCTTTCAGTTTATCCTTCTTCTGTACTACTGTCTTGGGTTGAGCAGCAAACATTTACTTTAACGAAGCATTCCACAGAATACACATATGCATACTTTATGTTCACTATTATAAAATTCAGCAAGTATGTGGACATTCTCTTTTTTTTATTCCTTTTTGTAATACTGCTTTCATTTGTTTTTCCTTTCTGGCTTCATACTCTGATATCCACATTGGGCCTAAGTTATTTTCTGCCTGATTTCTACTTCTTTGTTACGTGCTGATAACGAACTTCTTTGCCAAGTAAGTAAAACATCTTCTGGTAGACTGGATTCTACAAGTGGAAATAACCATGTTATAGGAGCCACCTTTCCTAAATGAAGACTCTTAAGAGCTTGCAAGTAACAGTCTAATTTTAGATACAAGACTATATTTTAACAGTGTCTCCTAACCACACATTATATTTGACCAATTGCCAATACGTATTTCGGTAACAATGTTACCTTTTTCTCGGCATGAAACCATCTTAGACAGTTTCAAGTTTTGATTTCTCATTATCTTTATCTATATCAGTACTTCCACAAAGCGGGGTAATTTCCGTTGTCAATTTAGTTATTTGAATTCTGTATGATCTTCTTCACTGCTTCCAGATTCTTGTATTCTAAAACTTATTGTTTGTAATTACTAACTAATTCTAACTATCACGTCGGGTCACCAAAAAATGTTGCTGACACAGTTGCTACCCGTAACTATTCCAGCTTCCTAGGAAATAAATATCCTGTAATGCTTTAGGTAATAGTGTAAACTATTAATAATAAAATAATTATTTATAAAATTATTTAATAAAACATTAATTCAATGAAAATTAAACAGCTTTTAAGAGTAATAGCAGCCTATCCTGCTATACCCCAATGGGCCTTCATGGCCTGTAAAAGGGGACTATTATATATATATATATATATATATATATATATATATATATATATATATATATATATATATATTTTTTTCCTTTAAACACCTGTGTGGTGCTTTGCATTAAAACTGATCAAAGCTGATCAACCATTAATTTTTATCTAATAAATCTTAAACTAAATACTTATAAGCTAGAGTTCATCCATTAATGTTCTGTAGTTTGTTCTGGTTGAAACTATACTAAACATTCTCACTCGCGCACAATGCTCTGCTTTTACCCAAAACACTACACAAGCTCAAATGGTTTTGTCCTCTTCAATCTTCGGACGAGATCTTGATTGTCCAGCAGCTGAAGAGCTTCTGCATTGATATGATTATGTAGCCTAGCTTCATGCCTGCTAGCAAACCTTTTAATGTCGTCTTGAACAGTTGGAATGCCAAGGTCCCGATGAAGGTCACTATTACGGACGTACCATGGAGCCTTGGCCATATTACGCAGAACCTTGTTTTGGAAGGACTGAATGGGCTTAATGTTACTAGCTTTGGTACAACCCCAGAGCTGTATACCATATAACCATATCGGCTTCAAGATCTGGTTATAGATTAGGATTTTGTTATTTAGTGCCAACTTTGAATTTTTTCCAAGGAGCCAATAATATTGTTTATATTTTAGACCAAGTTCAGTTCTTTTCTTCTTTACATGCTCTTTCCATCGGAGCTTAGCGTCTAGCGTCATGCCAAGGTACTTGGCATTGTTCGAGTATGGTACTAAAGTACCATTTATATCTAGTGGCTGTATATCAACTAGTCTTTTGTTCGTAAAGATTACATGGATAGACTTGAGCTCGTTCAGCTTGATCTTCCATTGTTTTGTCCACTCTAGTACTGTATCACTAGCTGTTTGTAGTTTACTGGTGGACACATCCTGTTCCTGACCTATTGCGAGTAGTGCCGTATCATCGGCAAAAGTTGCAATTTTAACATCGCCCAAATGCAGAATATCACTGGTGTATAGCAGGTAGAGGATAGGCCCTAGGACACTACCTTGAGGTACACCTGCGTTAATTTTTTTTAGTTCCGAGTATTCATCTTCTTGTTTAATTCTGAAGTTTCTATCCGATATGTACGAGGAGAGAACTTCCACAAATTGTTTTGGAAGCATTTTGTTCAGTTTGTGAATGAGCCCTTCATGCCAGACTTTATCAAAAGCCTGGGCCACATCAAGGAAGACTGCTGAGCAGACTTGCTTTTCTTCGAGAGCTTTTTCGATGACATCTGAAATTCAATGCACTTGATCTATGGTGGAATGTTTCTGTCTGAAGCCAAACTGGTAATCTGGAATCAGCCTATTGTTCTCTATTAAAGGTCTCAGTCTTTTAAGAAGTAATTTTTCGAAGAGCTTTGAAATAATAGGAAGCAGAGAAATAGGCCTGTAAGACTTCACATCGTTGGGTGGCTTACCCGGTTTAGGCAGCATAATCACTTCTGCGACTTTCCAAATTGTAGGCACGTGCTTTAGTCGGAATGATGCGTTGAAGAGGTACGTAAGCATCACAATACCTATTCTAGGCAGTTGTTTCATAACTTGGCCAGTGATGAGATCAAATCCTGGTGCTTTTCTAGCGTTTAGATTAGTCTTAATCTCATTAGCTACTTCCTTCGGAGTAACAGGAGGGATTTCTTCGTACAGTAGATTATTAACCTCTTCCAAGGCAGTGTTAGCTTTAAATTCATTGGGTTTGAAGATTTCAGTTAAATGATCAGCAAATAATTCTGCTTTTTGCTTATTATCTCTTGCCCAAGGCCCAGCATCCTTCCTTATAGGGGGAATTGATGTTACAGACCTCTTGATCTTATTGGTTGCTTTCCATAGAGAGTACTCTGTTTCCTCGTCCGCAGTTAAATTTTGTAGATAGGAGCTGATTGAATCTTCTTTGAGTTTTTGAATTTCTCTCTTGAGTTTTTGTGATTTGTTATTCAAGATGGTTTTGTCCGACGGATCTCTTGACTGCTGCCATCTTCTTCTAGCTTTTCTTTTTTCTGTTACCAGTATTCTGATTTCGATCGGATAATTAACCCCTTTAGATATATGGGTAATTTCCTTGGTATTGTTAAAAGCAGCTGTCTGAATTATTTTAACAAAATTTTCAGCTTCTTGTTCCAGTTCTTGAATTGTTTTCAAACTAATGTTAAGGTGAATATTTTCTTGAAGGTCGATTCTGAACCTCTCCCAGTCAGTAGTTTTATTTACGAGCGTGGGGCGGGCTTCTTTTTTAATTATCCTTTCACTCAGTGTTAATACAACTGCTGAATGGTCGGAATCTTATAATTATATATATTTTCAACAAGATGGAGCAACTTCTCACTGCACTCTAGAAACATTGAACTTTTTACGTGAGTTCGATCGTGACCCCATAATTAGTTGAGATACGATTATTCCATGGTCTCCAAGATCTTGTGATTTAGCATTATGTGATGGCCCTACATTAAAAACTTATACTTACACATTATGCAACACAGTTATTTATAATGTAACAGATTTGCAATTGTGAATACAGAAAAAGTTTAATGAAATTAATCGGAACCCAGTTTTGTTACATAACATTGTCAATGGTTCTTGAAGAAGAATTTTTAAGTTTATCGAACAAGAAGGAAAACATTTTCAACTAATGTAAATTTCTTTTAAAACATTCACTCTATAAAATTTTTAGGGTAGCTAGTTTTTTTTAATGAACATACTATATATGAGTCATTCCTCGTCAAATCTCACAAATTTTAAGCAAATTTGAGTTTCATGTCTCCGATTTTGTTAAAACAAAATTTACATATTCTGTGAATGCATCAAAGTTCCTGAAATACTGCGTGCATCGTTATAGTTAAGTCTGAATATTCTTGGTATTAGTTGTCATAGAGATTTGATCTTTGTCTCATTTCAAAGGTTAAAATGCGTACTGCGTTCTATATAAAATAAAATACAATTTGTAAAATATTTATAATGTTTACAAAAGACTTAAGCTTGTAAAGATTAATTTCAATGTCAACGTTTTACTTTAAAATTCTAGAAAAAATTCCATAAATACTTTGAAGATATTTAAACAATCGTGTAAAAAATCAGAATGGCGATCTTAATAGTTAATGAGAAATTAAATTATTTTCCAAGCTATGCGTCGTGGAATTCCCGGCACATACATTTAACAGTATCGCCGCGCTGTCGCGACATGATTTTTAAATGAGTTTCAATGACCATTGACCAATTGGCACTCTTCCATGGATGTTTACTTTTTCACAGGAACTCAAAATAATACTTTGTTTCATTAGAATATCAATTACTATGTATCAACAAATACAGAGTATTTTAAAAATCAAGCACTATAACGAGAAATTCCTGACCGGCTAGCTCGCGGTGTTAAAAGAAGTCCCAGCTATATTAAAAATCTATTACACAAAACGTTAACCTTAATTTGACTGAATCTTTGGATCCGGCAAACGTCTGCTCTAAGATAGCAGCCACAGTTTGAACTCAGCACAAGCATTGGTAGAAACTAAAGACACTGATACAAAAGAAATAGAAAGTAATTTATTTCCAAAACACAAACATGAATCGTGAGGATCATACCACACTCAAAATGTAATGATTAGACAAAAACACTTAAGAACTCGCAACATTATTTGCAAATAAACCCCTAATAATATAAAAATAATATGACGAAATCAAAAATCTTACACAATTTTACATACAATAAATTCACAAAATCGAGATAACAATTTAATTAGGTATTTTAACTAAAATGGATATTCGGATAACACTTACACTTTCTGCAGAAAAGTAATGTTGGACAAGTGGCAAGTGCTCCTTTAATATACTTTGTTAAAAACCAAATGGATTAGGAAGTCATTTTGTTACATAACCTAAAAGTTAAAAAGGAAGAAAATGTTTATATAGTTTAGGTGTTGAGTTCTGTTTTGGTAATGGTATTGGTTTGTCTTCTTTCTATACTTGTTGGTAGTAGGGCGGTCAGGTTTCCAAAACTAAAAAGCGGGACACTTGGACATCAAAGGCTCAACTAAAATATCAAATGAAGGGAGGTGTATCAGAAGAGTTTATTTACCAATAAAATTTTACACTTAACAATATAAATAACAACATAAAAATAAAAATATACATTTTTATGCAACAACAAAAACTAAATACATGTCGATTTAAAAAAAATAATAAAAAAAACTTCCTACTTATAAACATTTTTCACTTCCTTTCGCCAATTTAAAAAACTTTTTTCCCGCGTCGGTTTTTAAATAATCCAAAAATTCATTACAGGTCATGTTAAAATTGAATTTAACCAAAAGCTCGGCTTCCACTGATTTCATTAATAGGGAGTTTCTCTCTTTTCTCCATACTCATACGGCTGAATACGCGTTCAGTGGCTGCGTTTGAATGAGGCAAGGAAAAGACAAAATTACAATTTTTTGAACAAATTTGGACAATTTGGACACTCTTTTTTTGATCATAAGCAAGCGCTTTGTATTTATCATTAGTGTTAGCAAGAAAAAATTTCAATTTACAATACTCCTCAAACAGTAAATCTTGATTTAGATCAGTAATTTCAAACTTCTCCAGGATTTGCAAAATATTTTCAAAATTAACATCGATTTCCAAATTCATAACTTCTAAGGATTTTTTTCATCATCATACTTAAACCACTTTTCTAAATATTTTATTATAGTTTCAAAGCGAGCGAGCCTTCATAATCCAGTAAGCCTAGTAGAGATTAATTGCAAAGCGTGTGGCGTACAAAGTTTTATTTCCACTTTCACCAGCGTTTTGTTATAAATTGTATTTTTTATAAATAGACATTTTGTAATTAAAGGCGGTAGCACAATTTATAGCTAGGCGTTGTCATGGTGTTGTGATTAAGCAACAAAGTAGTTTCCATAGCTTTTTGTTAATGGGCATTGTAAAATTTTACAGGTCTCTTTTAGGAGCCCATAAAGTTTTGTAGGGTTGTAGTTGTAACTACTCATTTACTTAGTTACCATAAATGCCTGTAAAGTGTCATTTACATAGAAAGTGGAAATAAAAATTATGTGCTCGTTATCATCAATACCGTAGCAACATACATATTTATTTAAAACGTTCATATGTATCTTACGTATTGTCCTGTACTGCTTCAGTAAATGAAATAATTTTTTATTAAAGCTTTACGAGTTAGTATGTCATAAAAAGTTGTACAATGCTCGACCGTTACACGAACGCTACGTGGTTGCACGTATAACAAGCTCGCTTGTTAGGTACCGTGCTCGCACGTGATGTTCTAAGTAACGGTCTTGCAATGTAAATAATTATAACTATTAGTGGAAACTTTATATTTCCTAAAAAAACAAACGATCATATTATAATTTACCATTGAAAGTGAAAAGCTATTAAGAAACACCTTTGTTGGAAGCGTCCGTACTTATGGAGAAAAATCGATGATTTTCTAGATCAGCCAAAACATTTTTCCTACTCGCTGGTCCTCGAACATTTTGGACAATTTTTGTAGCTTTAGTTTTTCCGCAACTATATTTTTCGGATATTTTTGAGTCAGAAACCATTTTGGAAAGTAACTTTCCCTGGCAATCAAATGATACGTTTAACTGAGACTGTGACAAATTGTGTGATAAACTTCCATAGCTTCTTCGCCATCGCTTTTAGTTGGTGTAAAAAAGATGTTATGCTTTTACTACTTGAAGGTTTTGTAACATATTCTAAGTGTTTATCGGTTTTCATATGATTTTAGACATCATTTTCACCACCGTGACTTACAGAAAATTCATTGTCATATAATTTACATTAAGCGCTGGTTTTACAGTTGCTCTCTATTGACCACTCGTACACGGTTTTCCATTGAGCATTAAATTGCACGCTACATTTACGTTGCTTACATTTTGGTCCAGAAAAACCGACTGCCTCAGACGAGTCATACATATCTGAGTATTTTGCATTTGCACCCTGTTGAGTCATCGCTAACCTAGCTAACACAAGAGCACAAGATATACTGATGCACAAGTCATACAACGCAGTATTGCAATGCGAGTACAACACCATCTACATGGATAGAGTAGCATAAATTACTGTGGCTTTACACTAAATTTGCAGTTTGCCAATATCGTAAAAACACAGTTTAGGCTATAAATTGCGATGAAACTACCGATTGACATTCTTGTGATGTGAATTATACCATAATGTTCACTATCTTTGAAAATCGGGATTTTTGAGTCCCGCTTAAGGTCTAGGCGTGACGCGGGACAAATTAAACAAAATGGGGACTGTCCCGCCGAAATCGTGACACCTGACAGCCCTAGTTGGTAGCTGGTGAAACACTATAATTGAGATGCGGCTATGATAGCAGCTAAGCTGGTGGCCAATGATAGATAGAACGCAGCTAAAACCAGGGAGTAATAAAGAATGGGGTAAAAGTAGAAGACGGCAAAAGAAACCTAGAAAGAAATTTTGTATAAATTAACGGTCTATCAACATAACCAAAAGCCTACCGGAAAAAATGTTTTCGCTGGCTTTAAAACAATAGACAACGGGTGGATTATCACCTCTTGATATAATGGTGTTGAAAAGGTATTCCTACAAAACAATGAATTGTTAGAGATAACCATAATGATTAGAGTAACTAAAAGGTGTACCTTGCAGCAGAGCTTAAAAGACCAACAAATTGGATTCCTGCGATACGAACAACCCTAATAGCACACCGACGTCCGATGGACGTTTGAGCAATGTCCTCGTCGGACTTAATGAACGTCCGACGGACGATCGGTTATAGTCCATGGGACGTTATATGAACGTGCATGGGAAGTCCAAATGTCACAAAGTTGGACATGATTAAAACGTTCCAGACGGACATTTTGCGTACGTCTTCCAAAAACTTGTCGAACGTTTTAAAAACGTCCATTATATGTCCAAGAGACTTAATAAACGTTCGATTTATACTACGTGGGACATTGTATGGACGTCCACGGGAAGTCCAAATGTCACGAACATGCGACGTTCTTAAAATGTCCCGGGCGAACGTTTTGCGTACGTCTTTGTATGTCCTCGGCGGACTTAATGAACGTCCAACGAACGATCGGTTATAGTCCGTGAGACGTTATATGAACGTCCATGGGAAGTCCAAATGTCACAAAGTTGGACATTATTAAAACGTTCCAGACGGATGTTTTGCGTACGTCTTCCAAGTAATTGACGGACGTTTTAAAAACGTCTAAGGGAGGTAATAGACGTTCGATTTATACAACGTGGGACGTTACATGGACGTCCACGGGAAGTCCAAGTGTCACGAACTTGCGACGTTTTTAAAATGTCCCGGCCGGACGTTTTAAAAGCCTCCATTATACGTCCAACAGACGTAATAGAGTTTTGATTATACTGGGTCGGACGTTCTATGGATGTCCATGGGAAGTTTAACCGTCATAAACTTGGATGTTCTTAAAACGTCTCAGATAGACGTTCTGCATACGTCAGCCGAGGATTTGCTGGATATTTTAAGAGTGTTGAATGTTAAGTACACCACATAGATATCCGCCACCGACTTGACGAATGTCCCAAAGATGTTTTACAGTCCTCCAGTGCACGGATCTAAAATAAACAAACCACACAAATAAAAGAAAGTTATTTTTAAACGTCATCTCCTGTACACAAAAGTAATTTCGATTCCTATATAAGGTTTCTCTTTCAAGAACGAACTTTTAACTTGGGACTGAATAGTTATGCCACATTATTTAATACATAATTACAGGTTGATTGGTATCAAAAATAAATTCTTAAGAAAATTAACTGGAATTAGACATTACAATTTTAATTCTAGTTTACTTACCATTTCTTCCAGACCGATCTATTGCACCACTCTGGTTCATGCCTTGAGCCATATGTGGTTTGGGGAGTGAGACCTACATGGGGCGAGTTTATGAAGGGACAAACATACTGACAAACAAATTTTGGATTTTAGTATATAGATTTTAGGTTTAGGTAATAAATATTTTAAAAATTGAATAATTTTTCGATTTATCCAACTACGTTTTTTATCAGTATACATCCTTTTTTTAGCACAATATAAACATTATCTATGTTACAATATGTACTTGATAATAATAAAAAATTATAAAACTGTTAAAGGGATTTAAGGACGGGTTTGGTTGGAAAAACCAAGTTTTGTAATTTCATTTAGAACACCAAAATCTACAAATTCTCAAAGTTGCAAAACTTTTAGGCTGTTTTGAATTATATAGGAATCAGACTAGCTAATTATGGTAAAAATCAATTATTTAACAAATATAAATCCTTTTTCTACAATAATATAATTATTACACAGATTATATGATGTAAACATACAGCATAAAAACTTAAAATAAAAGGTAAATTCAACTGTTAGGAATCATTATCAAAAAGTTCTTCTATCTTCACTTTTAGCCGCTTCAGAGGTTCTTTTCAAGTATCTTTTGAAAGTGTCTTCTATTTTCTTTTCGGTGCAACTTTTCAGCAACGGTTTTAAAGCAGCACCTAAAAATAAATGCAAATATAATTAATATATTGTGCACATAGTTTTTATCAATGCAATACCAGTATTCAAGATTGAAAAATGCCATATGCCTAAACCAGTGACGGTTTGTACACTTTTGGATGTTCTGTTAGCAGACGGCAAGTATATATTAACTGGTTGCTTAGCAGCCGATTGCACGGGTTGCATCCGTGATGCTAACAGAATATCCAAAACAGTACATATAGTAACCTTTGCTGGCATCGGGTCATACATGGATTTATTTAAAATCCAAAAATACAATATAAAACTCAGATCTTTTATTTGAAAAACATAAATCTTAGATCCGTAGCTATTTTTGGCAACTTTGTTATTATTAAAAATATGAAATCCATTAAATTAGCAAATACTTTTATTTTTTCATGCTAGATTACGATAATAAAAAAAGATTGAGCAGTGTGCTACTGATATATCACAGACACCTGCACTTTAATGTTAATAAGTTACCCTGTATATTATTTTCTTTTTGAATTCCTACTTTAGGATCTTTGAACGACCACAAAGAGAAAACTGTTGAATCATAGGGAAATGAATGCTCTTTCCCTAGCTTTTCTAATCCTCTATCGGCAGGTGCCAATTTCCAGTCCGTCCAGAACTTTAAATTTTCATACTATATTTAGTTAAATTGAAAGGAGCACAAGTGAATAGAAAATTCAGATAGGGAAGTAAGATTCTCTTACCTCTACCTTGGATTTCTGAGAAAAGTGAAAATTTTAAAAATTTAAATATTTTAGAAATTCATAATATGCATATTCCCTATGTTAACAACTGCTTAGCATCTACTTTTTACATTTATTATCATCTTTGATCATAAACAGAGCGAGGCAGACCTTGCTAAAGCGCAGTTATCTATGCTATCTTGTGCGGCTGTGTCTATAAAATTATGATGTGATGGTCGCTCTTCAAGATTTTATACGTGCAACTGCACAAAATTGAACATCAACTATACATTTAGCAAGGTGACGCTTCCCTCTTATCATGATACATTAAAAATGTTACTTACCCTTAATTAGCGTGGCAGTAAAAAGAGCAGAAAAGTTCTTGTTTGAAGCCTATTCAGAGATATTTCATTTTTTATCATGATTTGTCAACAATCTTTTCAAAGCTCTCTTTACAAATTCATTCACATTGTCCAACTTCGGAAAGCAGATCAATCTAAAAAAAATCAGACACTCAGTAGTGTTAAAAAGAATTGTGCTAAAAAGAAGAAAGAATTATAGAAGAACTAAAAGGTCTGTATGTGCAGGATGTTATGACATGATATTGCGAGCATAAAAAAACATAAGACACCCTGCACATCAAACTCCCACTAATAATATCATTGTGCATTGATTTTTTGAGTAATATTTCTGCAACGTTGCAGAAAGTAAAATTTACAAAAAGGATTAATCCTCAAAGGCAAATTCAGTATCGTACGGCAAAGTAAGCATAAAGCACTTGTTTTTACACCAATATGAACGATTTCCGAAAAGATTTCAACTTTTTAATTTTTTTCAGGTACATACACATAGATTTTCAAAAAAACTGCTGGTCGCCATGAATGCTACCCAGAGTTTTTCTATTGACTTTGTACAGTGATATTCTAAAAAGTATTACTTACAGATTTTCACATATTTAAGGGATCTCCCAAAAACTGTTCTACTTCCAGTAGAAGTTCATTATTTTCACATAGTAAAGGTAAATTCAAGTTTTCCCATATATTTTCTGATTTCTTCATTATGTTTGTTTTTTATATACCATATTGCGATGATCTTTGAAAATAAAATAAAATACAATATGTTCACCGTTCCAAATATAAACATAAATTATATACGGTGGATTGAAATGTGAATACACCACAGATATTTTTCTTTATTCCTCTCAGTTAGCTCAGGTTTGCTCAGTAAAGCATAAATTATTTGAATTACGAGTCTCTTATTTACTTTTATACCTGGAAAGGATGAAAAACTTATATCGTAAGCACTAAAACTCCTGCAAGCTGGACAACTGCTACTCAACACTGTATTCAAAAGAAAAGAACACTGGATGCTTGTATTAACATCAATTAAACACATATGTAAAATTGAAAACACAAACTTTATTTAACGAACAAAAATAAGAATCAGAATAGAAAGTCAAAGTAAAAAAAATGTTATTCAAAATAATACAATTGAAAATTGAGAAATAGTTATAGTGACCTGTGACATAGGGCCACTACGGTCATTCGTTTGAACAGACCAACACAAATAAAATTTTTTTATAAATAAAAATATTCATCAAATGAAAATAAATTTTATATAAAAGAAATTTAGTTGTTTTATTTAATTCAAATCAAATAAATTCTCAAAAGAACTTAATGAACTAAACCAAATAGTTTTATATTTGAGGAGGAACTTTACAAGTTAATTATTATTCATTTAATTAACAAGAATCATTTATTATGACCAACCTTGTATATTACGGTATATTTTCCCCTTTTTAAAAGTTAATCCTTTTTATTGGTAACACTGCGATGAAACCAATCAGCTGACTTCTTGTTTATGAATTATCTATGCAAAGATCGATGATGAAAATAAATCCGCATGAATTTATTTAAACAATCACGTTCACTTTATAGAATTGTTAAACAACACTAATATCTTCTTTCAATGTTCAAAAATGTTCAGGTAACACTTTTAGTTTAATTTAAACTTTATTTATACAATGACATTTGTGTCAAAAACATATGGTTGAAATATAACCTCAAATTTATTACAGATATTATCCGGAGCCGGGCATAGATTCTGCCTTGTACGTTTTATCGACTGTCTTTGTTACAATTTGCCCCAGCTTATTTTAGTTTATGCAAGAACAAAAGAAAACTATGACATTTTTTTAAAACAATGGAACATCGAGCAAGCTCGTGATGTCACTAATCCGGCACAGCTGTTCTGGATCATCACTAATCCTAAATCTAATATTAAAGAATTGTAGCCCTTGAAACGAAGATCAAAAAAGTATAATACTGTAACAAGAGAGAGAAAGAGAACCTCTTCTCGAACGACAATTGGAATATTCTAAAGCATTCGAGAGAATGACTCATCGCACCAAGCCTGTGAAAGAGACGCGGTTTATTTAGAAATGCATAGTAGTTTCTAGCGACCTTCTAGTGTATTCGATATACAGGGAATGTTTGAGCGATTACTAGAACATTTACATGGGGGTATAAAATCGACTTCGCAGATAAAAGAGGGGCAGTCAACAGCGAGTAGTTAAATGGGTATCACGAAATAAATAGTAAATGTAAAGATAAATGTTGTATTAGAAATTCATAATAGTTTTAGTGGTTTATAATCATAGCGTTAATTTATAGTGTATTCATTAGTGTATGTAAAATAAATATTAATTATTAATAGACGATTTAAACAGCACTTTTGTTATTATTTTAAAAAGAACGTTACAATACATTCATTGTCCCAAAATGTATCGTAACGAAGATATTCAAGAAAAACGATTGACAATGTACATATCTCGTTGCGATCTAATTACATATAAAGTTCAACAAATCAAGGTTCATCCTTTACAAACTAGTTACATGAATACATGACACAGGTAATACAAATAATTTCTCCATAGAAACATCTTTACAATTTACTATAAACATAATTTTTTTATAGAGTACGAACACCAATTAATGCATATACAAGTGCAAGCTTAAATATTAAGTCAATGTTTATCAATTTATGCTCAAAATGTCCAGCATACAATGCTCTAAGCACTTGCATCAAAACAATGGTGAGGAAAAACAGGATAAGAGTCTATAAGAGTCATATCAACACGAACGATAGGATTTAATACCTTCATTAATTGAAGTGATTAGAAATCTTATAAACAAATTCCAAAATTAATTGTATTGTATAAGTCACAACAAGATTGACCTAATTAATCGATTTTCAGCTAATTAGCAACATAAACTTGAGCTGGCCTCCTGGAAAATAGAAAAATTTATCTAACGCTAAACATCGTAATCTGTAAATTTAAATATGGAAATTACTTCCTCCTAACAAGTGGGAAACCGTCCCAAAGTGTAACTTGGGTTGCATAAACGTATTTATGATCAAGCAATCTAACTAATTGATATCCTTTTTCTAAAATGAAACCTATTTATTTATGCATAAGAAAACTAGGTTATGTTTGCATGAAATTTTTATTTTTAATTTAAGTATTAATGAACCTAACTGTGGTCCTATATATAGCCTTTATATTGTAACGTTCTTTTTAAAATAATAACAAAAGTACTGTTTAAATCGTCTATTAATAAGAAATATTTATTTACAAACACTAATGAATACACTATAAATTAACGCTATGATTATAAACCATTAAAACTATTATTTACAGACTATGAATTTCTAATACAACATTTATCTTCACATTTACTATTTATTTCGTGATACACAGTTAATGACTCGCTGTTGACTGATCCTCTTTTATCCGCGAAGTCGATTTTATACCCTCATATAATCGTACCAGAAGCCGCTAGAACCTACTATGTATTTCTGGAAGGCGCTAGACAAACCGCGTCTGGTTTACATGCTTGGTGCGATGCGTCATTCTCTCGAATGCTGTAGAATATTCCATTTGTTGTGTGAAGAAGAGGTTCTTTCTTTTTCTCTCTTGTTACAATATTAATCATGCCCATGACATAGCATGTCCCTCTTTTAATTTAAATCTGATATAAAAATATTTGTGTTAACGTTTCTGTTCCGTTGTTGATAAAATTTTCAATACGGTGATTTGACAACACCGCAATATATTTCATTTTTCAAGTTAAGAGATTATTATTTCAGTCATGTTCAACCTTCATATTCTGAAAATAATAATTAATCCTTATTACTTAACAATCTAAAATACTATAATACTGCAGGTTACCATGAATATTTTGCTGGTGAGTTACTCATTCAACTATTTATTACCGTTATTACTGCACAATAATAATAATAAACGAATGAAAGAAATTTGATAAAATATTAATATCACCCTTGCACTTCACACTATTTACTAAAAACACATAACGTAAAAGACTGATTAAATAGATGTTAAAAAAGCATATATAAATAATTGGCTCAAACAGAAACTGCAAGACAAAAACGATGAGAACAAATAGGTACCGAACAACCGAAAACCGAATGGCGGCTTATAATGGCTTTACGGGATTTACCGTTGGCACTGAGTTTGCGTAGTACGTCTTTTATGACCCGTGCATACTGACGTCACACACATGCTGTGTCATATTTATATTAGCGGAGAAATTTAAATAGCTGTTTTAATTAAAAAGAAAATATTTTTAATGAGTTTATGATGGTATGAACGTACGAAATATATACATACTTTAGTATATTAAAGAGTATTCCATAAAGTACAGAAAATATAATTAATTTAAAACACGGGAGAAACAATTTTCGGATATTCCATAATAGTTTTAATTCTTTGTTTAGAGAACTACATAATGTAGTATTTAATAACAATAAGAAAAATGTGTATTCATAGAGGTCCTTGTTAAGCTCTCAAAATTATATGTACATGTAACAGACTACTCTTAAAAAAGATCCTTATCTGAAGTTCAGACCGGCTTTTTTATGACTTTGAAGTCACGGGCCTACCATGATCTAAACTGAACGTCCAGTGGACATCTTTTGTTAAAATAGATTTCTAGGACATGTTTTATTGTACTTCTGTAAAACGTTCTCCTATGAACGTCCTTTAATGGACCCAAACCAATCGTTCGCTGGACGTCTTATGCTGTACTTCTGAAAAACGTTCTCATGTGCACGTCCGCCAGACGTCTGTACCATGTCCTGGGACTCAAAGGGCCTGTTATGGGCCCAAAACAAACGTCCACTGGACGTCTCTTGTTGTACTTCTGAAAAACGTCTGCGTGTGAACGTCCGCCAAATGTCCGTATCTTGTCCTGGGATTAAGGGCTTAACTGTAGACCCAAAACAAACGTCCGCTGGATATCTTATGCTGTACTTCTGAAAAACGTCCTCAAGTGAACGTCCGCCAGACGTCCGTATCATGTCCTGGGATTCAAGGACCTACTATGAGCCCAAAACGAACTTCCGCTTCCGCGAAAATAGATAAAATAGAAAATGGTTTTGGGTAGGGATCGACCGATACCGATATTGATATCGGTAAATGGGCAATATCGGCAGCTGCCGCCGATTATCGGTATCGTATCGTATCGGCGAGAAACTTGCCGATATATCGGCAAGTAACAATGACAAATTTCGGGAGTTTCATTGCATGTGCGTAATGTATCAAAATATAACCAAAGAAACATAGTCTGCAATCGCTTTTTATAAGTGGCGTAACGTATGACGGCTGCCAAACGAAGATTCGCACAAAATACGCACAGAATGCATATCAACAGCTGAGGAAATTTGCCCAAAACAGTATTTTATTTTTATAATTTATTAGCATTCACATTTAACGTTTAATTTTCTACATCCTCTATAAATTGATTGTAAATTGTTTATGCAAGCAAGTTTATGAAATCTGAAACCGCTGCGGCTGTCGAGTAAAACAGTACTTCTCGCCGTAACAAAAATATTAAAAGAATTTTATTCATGACTTAAGGCCCTTCCGGAGAGCTCCTCAGTATGCATGAATATTGTTAGAATTTAGCCGATTCTTATTTCAAGTTTTAAGCTTGACTATCAAAGCTGAAATATTTCTCGCAACATAAGTACGTTCTTGATACGTATTCGCACGTTTGTTCATAAGAGTTTGATGTTTCTGAGTTCTAATTAATCTTCTGCTTAACAATATTGTTATAAAAAGTGTTCATAATATCTTAAATTTAACTAAAAAATAAAATATTTCGTTATTGACACAACATGCCTACACGAATGCAGATTAATTTAACGAAATGAGAATTATTATAAATACTCAGTTGTCTATTTTATCCTGAAAAGTATCTCGGATAAGTCAAAACATTTAAAGCAAATTTACGGAAATTGAATTGTCGGTCTCGTAAATGCAGGCAGCCAAAATAACACGAAACAGTAAAATTGACAGGTACCTAGTAAGATTTAGGAACTGACCTTTCGACATCATAAATTCTTATGATAATAACTATACAATAGAAAGAAACATATTTTTAGGGTAGTTCAAGTTAAAAGAATTATGAATAGAAATGTTTCCACAAGTCGTTTTACGCCGCATTACTTTTGCGGAAGCATTATTTAAATGGTTAATGCATTGACATATTGATGTATGATATTATGAAAGGCATGACAGTATGTGTAGTATTTAATATTATATGAATAAAGTTAGTATTAGTATTTTTTCTATTAGCAAAATCGGTTCTCTGTAGACGAAATTATACAACAATGCTAGCTTATTTAAAGATTAAAAGATTTTTTATGTGTTAGATTTAGTCGAGAGGTTTTCTAGTTGCATCGGTTAATATAAATGACGACACTTACTGATAAGTTTTAGAAATTTATTAAAAAATATTTATAATTTTACAAAACCATTATGAAAAACAAAGAAATGTTGATATGCATAAACAGAACAACAACGTCTAATAACTACTATCCATTTTTTTTCTAGAGTCCTCTGACTTTGAAAGCGTATTGCTCGGGAACTACTGAACCGAATTAAATATTTTAAAAAGGAGCAAATAGTAAATTCATTTCTACATACTACAGTAAAATATTATATTTGTAACTGGTATACTTTTGTTTTTATCGTACGATACGCAATAAAAGGTACCCATTTTTAGGGACAATTTCATTGAAAGTAAGTTTACTAATTTTTTTCTCAGAAAGTATATGGCATATATCTTGAGATTTTTGTATAGGTTAGAAAGAAACCTTGCGGTTATCATGCAATTAATTTTCAGACAAAAAAGCGTTTTATTTAAGATTAATGTGAAAAAATAGCAAACTATGCGTTCTTGTTTATTAATAGAGATACCGTCAAGTTTTTTTCGCTAGATCAACACTTTTCATGTGTAGACATTATTGTTTTCAAAAAAATGTTCCTAATTTTAATAATAAAAATGCGGAAACAAAAAAACGATTTTTGATGACAAGCGGTTTCGACAAAAAAAGGTTTTTTTGTTATTGCAGTTTTATTGTTAAAATTCGAAACATTTTTTTAAAGAAACTAATGTCTACATATGAAAAGCGTCAATTTAGCGAAAAAATTTGACGCTATCTCCATTAATAAACAATAACGCATAGTTCGCTATTTTTTCATATATATCTTAAATAAAACACTTTTTTGTCCGAAAATTAATAGGATAGCAACCGCAAGGTTTCTTTCTAACCCCTACAAAAATCTCATAGATATATGAGATATACTTTCCGAGAAAAAAAATATTTAACTCACTCTCAATGAAATTCTCCCTAAAAATGGGTACCTTTTATAATGTATCGTCCAATAAAAATAAAAGTATACCAGTTAGAAATATGATACTTTACTGTTACATGTAGAAATAAATTTACTATTTGCTCGTTTTTAAAATATTTAATTTGGTTCAGTACTTTTTGAGCAATACGATATCAAAGTCAGAGGACTCTAGAAAAAAAATGGATAGTAGTTACATATTATTCTTCACATTTATATAGTATTTAACAAATGTTGTATCTGTCTGTCTGTCCTTCCAGAGGTTTTCGTGTACTTTCCGGTGACCCAACAAATGGGAATTTGGCATGAAGTATTCTGGGCACTTGACAATGACGTGAAAAATCCCAAAGCTGTAAAATTCAAAAAGGGGTCTGAATCTGTGGCGCTAAAAAGAAACCATGCTATTCCAATGGATAAAAAAATAAAGTTGGTTCAGTTGCTTTGAAAATTGATATTTGAGTTTTTTAGCACTGCTAAACACGACCCTGTTGTAATTGAATATCGGTGGTAAAAATCTGTTGGTTTTTAAATTTTCTATCGACTGATCCTAAATCTGTAATATGATAATTAAATGATAATTAAAGGTGTTATTTGATAGTCACTTTCCACAAATTTACGATTTGTCGATTTACATTGTTGATTTACGTTGATTGAAACAAAATTAAAATTAAAAATTAGTAGGGGTTCAACCAAAAGTTCTAAAAAAGCCCCATGTTATTCCAAATGAGTCAAAAAATTAAGTTCGATCAATCAATAACTAAATAGTACCTATAAGTAGAGCGAAAATTGTTATTTCACGGTCAATTAATTAACCAACTAATAGCAACCAATGCTTGACCAGGAAGTTAGCTAGCTCTAACTTGTGATGGAAATATTTTTATAATAAATTCTATATAATTATAAAAATATTTTTTAGTAAACACATACTAAATAATAGAAAAGGATATATATGTTTTTAATTATTCAGTACAGAACAAGCACGGTTCTATCATAGTATAGTTATAACCAGTAGGTGCACTCTCACAAATATTGTAAGCCAAACATTGTATGTGTGACCTTATTGTATTATCGTACTGTGTCTACAATCGAGTGGGTATGCTGATATTTCTATGATGATTCTATTCTTCTAAAAAAATAATAGAGTATGATTAATGAATTTGAATAGTATTGTTTTTTTAACCCATATTCCGTATAAATGAATTGTTAAAAGTCCTACATAAGAAGTGTGTGTCCTAAAGTTGTGTCATATAAACTTCTCTTAAATTTAATTGTCGACTTCTTCTAGAATCAACTAATTCTGGCAAAAGAGAATGCATATAAAAATCTCTTAACTTTCTCTCCATATTGTCTTCCCAAAAACCATCATCTCTACAACAAAATAGATTATATTGCATAATTACATACCGTGACCATTTACAATAACTTTAACAAATTCTAACCTTTGAATTTTTTCCACGTGCATACCACCTGTAGTGTAAATTATAAAGTAGCATAACGCCCGTTTCGTTATGTGTAATAAGCCCTGTACCTGAGAAAAATAATTATGAGTTCGTTTTAAATTGATGGTATTATTTTGGGCATTATATATGCAATAATCGATTTTTTTCTGTATACTACACGCTTCGATTGGTGGTAAATCAGCGCTTTTTGCAGAACTTTTAATTTCAATTAATGCATTATCTTCCAATACAACACCATCTGGAGAACAGGCAAGAAATAGTTGCAAGGTATCTATTACTAAGCCACTTTTTGTCACTGTTTTCGAAAACCGTTTTTCAAATAGTTGTATTACGGTATCCTCACTTTGTAATCCAAATTCTGTAGCATGGTTCCCTTTAAATGTGGAATACAACAATGTGGCTACAGTTTTAGCGGTAGATGTAGTTTTGCGCAATTTGCAGATTTTTCCAAAATTGTATGCTGTTATCCGCGTTTTTCTTTCGGTATTTCATATATCACTCTGGGATTGCAACACCATGTTGTGGCAGATAGCTTCTCGATCTGCATTGGAAAGATCATTCAAAAATGCCTTAGATTTTGTTGCAAACGTTTCTTCGTCCATGTCTTCCACTATTAGACCCGCTTCTTGGCCATACTCGCTATCTACTGTAGCAAAGGCCTTCCTTTTAATAGATGTACCTAAAGGAAATACGTTTTATTTAATTTATTGTTAATATTTAGTACATACATTTGAAGATATGTTTACTTATTTTTTTTCCTAGACTTCATCTTTCCAAGTTGTTTGCTTCGAAACTTCATTGTGTAGTGTCCTGCAGGTCTTTTACACATAGCTTCGTGAATTGCTACTACGAAACCCCATGAGCATTATACGATATCGCAGCTGCTTTGCAGCGTGTTTCATAGGAATTCCGCAATGAGAAATTGACCCGTTTTCCCCCAACCAATTTAGCTACAACTGAATTATAACTTTCAGCTGAATTGGTGTCGACGTTATGAAGTAAACTGGAGGCGTTTATTACTAGTCGCCTATTTATACTATCAATCACTGGAAGTAGTCCACACTCTTGAAGATCTGGTACTAAGTTTTTCTGGAAATAAATTGCTTTTTAAAGGCATAAATTTAAAAGCAATAAAAACTTACATCTTGTTCTTTATTTTTTGAACAGAAATACTCATCACATTCGGTGTGATCTCCAAATATATGTTTTGGCCCGTTCTGTAAATCTCTCTTTAATAATTCAATTTTCCTAATCCAGAGATTTTCACCTTTGTTTCGAAATTCCACAGCTTTAATAACAGCATTGCGAAATCTTCCTAACATATCGCTGCTGGTAAGCCTGTCGTAGAGATTCTTTGGAAATCTTGAATCCTTACCTAATTCACTTATTTTGTTTATATAGTTTCGCAGTAGGTGATTTCTACATTCTATTTTTTCTATTACAAATGCAGGTCCGTAAGGTGCTGTCTCTATTAATTTTTTGTGAACGCTACTGTCACCATCTCCGATTACACTACCATATATTAGATTATGTTTGCTTATGGAATTACGGAACCCTTCTGCGATAATAGTAGACTTCATTGCAGTAGAATTTTTGTTCCAGTTTTTGAAGCAAGTATGTTCAGATGGATTCCCTTTTGCACAAACAGAACAATATTTGTTTTTTACGCCAACGTAAAGAATTTTTTTGGTTTTGGCACCAATAATGCAACCCTAAAAATAAAAATAACTAAATTGCATGTTCTGCAACGCACAAATATAATATATTTACCACTCCTGATAATGCATTGTAATTAGTACGGTAAGAGCGTTTGCTCCAAGCGCCATCAACAATAACTGAGATAATTGGTATTCCATCTTTATTAACATTGCCACTTTCCAAAGCTACTATACCTTCCTCTGTAGCAGCGTTTCCTGATGATTTGTCAACTTCTTCATTAATTTTTTGAGAAATATCTTCATGATATTTTGCATATGTTTTATCTGACATGCACGGCATATCCATAGTAGCGCAAAATTCCGAGATTTGGGAATAACCTATTCCAATAGCAAGAGAACCTGCTACCGCTGCTGCATTAGGTGAATCGAAAGTGGCTATCTTGTCACCATGAGACGTAATAGTATCCACTTTATTACATACGACACATTTAAAAGTGAATATGCTCTGTAAGCCTTCAATCTTTTCAGTTATAAGGTTCATGTCATAAAACGAACATCCAAAACCTATGAAAATTAATGCACACAAAATGTACCCAACAAGAAGTTTTAATATTTAGTTTACGTTACCTGTATGTTTAAGTGATTTGAGTGCACCAAGAAAATGTCCAATATCCACTATTCGCCTACCCGTAATAATAGGGGATTTCTCATTTGCTACATTTTCAACTTTTACATCATAAAATAATTCACTATTGTCTTCATCGCTATCATCTGTAACAAAGATATTTGCTGTTACATTGTCTGCAGATAATTGAATATTGTACTTTGCATAAAAAGGCTTTCCTCACCTTGAGAATCGATAGTAACATACGACATATCATTATTGTCATCCGATGCAGAATTTGGGTCACTAGCGTATCCCGTATTCTCAGATTCGTCTATAATAGCAGCAATTTCTTCACCATTATAAACATATTAAGAATTTAAATTTTCGAACATTGATGTCTGTGTATCTTCACAATCATTGGTTGTAGTAGCAATATTGATGAAATTATTAACATCATCCATGACTGTACTGGATGACGCAAGGTCAACTTGACTTCTGTTCAATCCACTTTTTAACCACCTACTAATGAGTTACAAATTGTTAAAATCACTTGCTTAATTTTAATCTTTGTATACATACATAGAATACTAAATATTACGCAATATTACTTACTTTGCTCTCAATTTTTTCATTGAAGCTCTAACACTTTTCCTATTCACCAGACTGTAACATTTCCTTGCTTTTGGCATTATTAATACGTTACTCAAATTAATGTAATAAGTACTTGGATTAAACAAATGCACAATATAGTGTAACACTTCTTTGGAAAATATTTGACATAAACACTACCGAAGTTCACAACACTATTTAAAATATTCAGTGTGCTTTTGGGGCTTTATATCCAGCAAAATAACGGTAAGTATTTTTATTGTATTCGTACCATAACATTTTCTTCTTAGAAGTATTGACTGTTTTATTGGCATATTCATCGTTTGTATACTGTAAAATATGCCGCCACGCTTACAATACGTATAATATAACTTGCACTTTTAAATTATTTTCAACGTTTCAAATTGTAATAACCAAACATTAATGAAAAAATTAATCTACTTACAAAACTTACATTTTCCAAATTCCTTGTGATAATGAGATATGATGTATTACCCTAAAGCTACGCAATGTTGTACTATTTGGATGCATATCAACCTACCTTATCCACGTTTATACGTTAACCGAACGTTGGAATACGCATTTTTTAATTTTGTGCAATTTCTTCGGACATTTATTAGTTTTTTACGGAGAATAAATTGGAAGTATTGTTCAAGAAAAAAAGTTTCCTCTGCGTATTTCGTTTAGACAGGAACAATACAATGTTTTTATAATCTTTAGTACGATTACAATGGTAATCTTTTTAAAAACTCTTGTAAGTATATATACAACATACTACATGCTGTATAGTTTACATAGTAATATCTTGGTATATTTTTAATAAAATAGAAATACCTTATTAGATTCTCACGGAAAAGAAACTGCAAGTGACGAGTATAATAAATCAATAATTCTTTATGTCGTACAGTTTTTGTAATTTAGGATATGCCTATTTACCTAAAACTTCCTTGCCAATAATACTAACTGAGTGAGAAACCTGTCAGACAAAAGGCGTTTGCCTTTTATGATGGGACTGTCACCGACCGTAATAAATAAAGAAGACATGACCAACACGTTTCTCTATTATGTGTGTTATTTTATCGAAAATAATTAGATACTTACTTTTGTGTTGTTTCGTCTCATCTTATAATTTAGAAAAATCAAACAATTATTTATTATACATACATATATACCTAATATACACATTAAAACGATCGGACTGAATAATTGAATTTCACTTTTTTAAAATAAATATCTCATTCATTGGATGCAATTTTGGTTGCCTATATATTTTTCTAACTCCCAAAAGAAATTTTGGCAGCTCTCCGGAAGGGCCTTAAGCGTAGAAATTTTGGTATCAACCAAAAGAAGAATTCATTTTACCTCAAAAACATTTATGAAAATTTATGAAGAAAACCAAAAGCTATTTAAGAAATACTTAAAAAGCTTATTGATTTATTGCTTTTGGTAATAAGTTATTAAAAAAAGGTATTGCTTACTAATTACTATTTCTAGAACATCATTCCAATTATTATTTTTTTTATTATTAGATATTTTGCTACGGGGGTTTATTACTTTTTGTACAATTTTAACTACCTATTAGGAAATCAAATGGGCATAAAACTAATAATAGTTGTAATAAAGTTCTAAAAATAATAATTAGTAAGCAATACAATTAAAAAAAAAAGTATACGAGGATAGGGTTTGAACCCGCGATTTCTGATTACGAATCTGATGTGTTAATCGCTAAGCCAATCAGCGTACAGCTTCCAACTTTTCTTTATAGTTTATTACCAAAAGCAATAGATCAATAAGCTTTTTAAGTATTTTTCTAAATAGTTGTTAGTTTTCTTCATAAAGTTTAATTCGTTTTTGACGTAAAATGAATTCTTCTTTCAATGGATACCAAAATTTCTACTTACATTTGCAAGGGTACAAATTTAGAAGGAAAATGATAAAATTCCATTTGATTTCGTATATTATCGTTTACAAAAAACAGACTGTATACATGGTGCCAATTTCCCAAAAATATTCTTAGTTAAAAACACGTTAAAAAACGTTTATGTTAATTCATAATGTAGTAAAAATCAAGAAACGCATTTTTATAAATATTTTTAAAGCTAAAAACTATAGAGATTAAAAATTGAAAAAGTGTATTTTGCCGATACGATATATCGGTATATCGGCACGTAAATATCTCAATCGGCCGATATATCGTATCGTCAAAAAAAAGTGATAATTAAAACTAATTTGTTTAATAAACTATGCGACTAAAATTAACTGCTTCTGTGATATTTTCATTTCTTCAAAAAAATTGACAAAATGAAAAAATTTACGGGGTGTTACAAGAAACACATTTCCAAAGAATGTACGCATGTACAAATTTGGAATTTTAGATAATTATTTTTAAAAGTATGCTGCATCAGATGGATTATTAGGAACTTTAAAAATTAATACAGGGTGTTCAAAAAAGAATACCAAACTTTGTATCCAGAGAATACTGTTATCTTGTCATTTTTAAATAGCAACTTGCATCTTTTTCAGTTTTATTGCATTCTACGTTCGAAATTAGGGGTAGTATGTATGAACTTCCCTATAACTAAATGCCGTTGTTTTAGAGTTATTTTGGAAAATGTATTAACTCCCTTAAAATTTTATTTTATAAAATTTGGTAGGCTATGGAAATTGGCACAAATAAATAAAAACAAATGAAAATCGGGTTATCTGTTATTAGTAAAATATTTACTATTGTTGCATGTACGTTGTTAGTATTTTTTTCAGTATAGCCTTTGAATACCTGAGAATGCGGCAATCTGATTTTAATAACGAAGATTTTTTAAACTTCATTATTACCTATGGTGAATGTAATAGGATAATTGACAGAACATGCCAAGTTTGTGCAGAGAAGTATGTAAATCGCACAAGACCCACGAAGAGTATTTTAAACAATCTTTTAACAAACTGTTTATTCTTTGGTTCATTCTTGCGGAAAACATCCAAAAGAAAACCTGTTGTAGGTAGTGAAAATATACAGGTAACAACATTAGCGTACTTTTCTGCACATCCTAGTAATTCCCTAAAAGATACAAAAAAACGAATTAAGTGTATCCAAAAAGAGTATATACACCGAATTTTACAAAAGAACAAGTGGCATCCGTACAAATTTTATCCTGTTCAGCATTTAAAAGAAGACGCTTTGTTAAAAGTGTGCAATACTGTGAGTGGTGTCTAATAAACTCACAGGAAGACGGAGACTTTACTAAACACATCATATAGACGAAAGAAGTAAAGTTTTTATGAAATATAATATAAATAAAAAGATTAGTTAAAGTTTCACAAGTTTTATTAGTATCTTAACCTGACAATATTGTTTCGACATTAAATGTCATTATCAAAGGTAGTTAAGATTGATAAACAAACACATTGCTAAGGATAAATAAAGGAGGTAAAGTTTTGCAAAAATGTATTGTTTAATCGACAATAATCATTTTTGGTCTGAAGATAACCCTCAAATAGTTAAACAACAACATTTTCAAGAATCTTGGAGCTTTAGTGTATTTTGTTCTGTAAAGAATGACAGAATATTTGAATGTACTTTTGTGAAGAAAATCTTAACAATGAGCGATTTATTTATATTTTAAGGAACGTCATAAAAAGTTTGAATAGTATCTTGGAACACGAAGCTGACAATACATGGTTTCAGATAGATGGTGCATCAGCGCGTAATACTCGAGCTGTTGGAGAGGTATTAAATGAATTGTTTTATAATCTGTCGATTGCGAATAATGGACACTGCGGATTTCCATCATGGTCACCTGATTTAACGCCCACAGATTATTTTATTTGGGGGATGTTAAAGATCGACTGTACAGTATCGTACAGTATGATCGACACCTGTTATCACTAAAGATGATATGATGTGCAAAGTTCGAGGTGTGTTTTGATGATTTAGATGCTCTAGAATCTAGATGGTACAATGAATCAGTATGCTACATGTATGAGCATTTAAAAAAGAACAGAAAAGGGCTTGAATAAAGATGATGATGTGTTTGAACATTTACTCTAGTGGATCATCACTGTGTTTTGTTTTGCATTACAGTAGTTTTGGATTCAAACCTTTTAAACTTTGATTAAAAAGTTACTTCGTTTGTTTTTATTTATTTGTGCCAATTTCCAAAGCCTATAACAGTTTATAAAATAAAATGTTAAGCGAGTTAATACATTTTCCAAAATAACTCTGATACAACGACATTTAGTTATAGGGAAGTACATACATACCGCCCTTAATTTTGAACGTAGAATGCAGTAAAACTAGATATCGGTAGTCTCTGGATACAGAGTTTGGCGTTTTCTGAACACCCTGTATTATTTTTTAAAGCTCCTAATAAACCATCTGATGCAGCATACTTTTCAAAATAATTACCTAAAATTTCAAATTTGTACATACATACATTCTTTGAAAATGTAGTTGTTTGTAACAGCCCTAGCTGTCAATTTTTTTGAAAAAAATGAAAATATCTCTGAATCGGTTAATTTTAGAGGCATAGTTTATTAAACAAATTAGTTAACAAACTTACAAGCTTGAGTTTATATCCTAAATGCCTCCATATCATCTTCTAGCATTTTGAAGGGGATTTTGAAATATCCTGTAGTCAATATTACCTTTTGTTCCCCTTAATCTTACTCTTATAATTGTTCAGGATGGGCATGATTAAGGAAGCATTAGGTAGGATGGGAAAAGAAAACCAACATTCGGTATTTGTAGTCTGCTTTATTCTAAATTCTATCTGCGATTATTAAACAATGCTTAAGGAAACAAAAATACATTTTATCATTAAACTACTACATATTTACAATAGAACTATGTAAAACATTAAATTTCAAACGTAGGATATTATTTTTAATGTCATGTTGTAGCAACATTTATTGTAATATAATTACATAATCTAAACAGTTCAAAATAATACATATTATTACAGACCTTAGTAGTCTAGGCCTGTTTTCTTTTTTTTAACTCTCTCTCTCTCTATATATATATATATATATATATAACCGTGTAGTTTTGATTCTGAAAAACATTTCACTTTACAATTTTAAATAAAAATTATACTTTAAAAGTTTTAAATATTATAAAAATTGCCTATTCAAAAAGATCTTTATTTAAAACATTAAAATATATAAAATAATTAATTAGGTAATCGTTGTTCTAAAATTACACTTCGCCATCAAGCTTATATTATTTAACACCATTAAGATAAAATTTCAGAACATTAACCTGGTCCAGAATTTGTCAGTGGCATTGCTGGAGTGTTAATCTTTTTACAGTAATGTATAATAAGAGCAATAATAGGCAATGTAAATTTCACATATTAGTAATAATTGAAAAAGTACATACATGTAAACTGCAAAATGCAGTTTCAGGTTTTGTTTACAATACCACCATTTAGATATCGACTACACATTATCGAGTTCAAAAGAAAATTGATGGAACATTAGATTATTATTAAATAAATATACTTACATTGATTTGTACAACTTTTTACATTTGAAATATTTATTATGTTAATTGTTTATGTAAAGTAACTCATTGTGTCTATTTTATTAACCTTAATGTGATTTGCAAATATAATGATTAAGATACAAATGACTGCAGTTTATCACCAATGCAATAAATTTTTGACTTTTTTTATTTATTTCATGTCATCAGAAATCAGTAATTAATTGTTCCAACGTTATTAAATTAGAATGAATAAAGCTATCAAAAGTTAGTTCTTTCTAGCGATGCCACTGAGATTTACTGAATGAAAATGAACTTGAAAAAATAATAACAATACATCACAGTAAAATTAAAAGGTGCAACAATTTAACTTTAATACATCTATTTAAATAGCTGTACATTTAGTATATTTAGGTACCACCCTGTGTTGAATCGCAAACAAGCTTGGGGACGAATTTGTACTGAAAAGTTTTATTTTGATTCATATGTATGAGTAAACAAAACAGAAAAGAAAATTGAGAATGAATGAATTAAAATTGGCTAATTCAGATAATAGTAATAAGAATAATATAAAAATGAGAATTATTAAAAATAAATATCTATACATAGGATGAGGACGAGTGGTAAGAACATATGGAGGGATATTCTGGGCTCTTAAATTTAACTACAAAAAAAATCTCTTTTAAAAATGTACAATTCAATAGTTACATAGGTAACTCCCAAATATAGCTTACTTAAGTAATACTTTTATGCGTGATGCAAATTCGAACATAGATTTGCTTCTTTCTTTACTATATATCCTATTAAATCTTTTTGTCTTTCATACAATTTAATTCGGCTAAATTTAACTAAAATGAATCAACAAAATTACAATTTTTTAAAAAGTATCTAATACTGGGACTGAAATATATATTTTTATTATGTATAATAGATTAAAAATTTAAGTTTTTTTATTATTATCAACGTCAACACGCTTTCTTTTGGTGATTTTGTGTTCCATGAGTAGAGTGAAAATGTACATCTATGAATATGAAAAAAGTTTTATAAAACATAATATACACAACTAATTTTATAAATAAACTAAAAAAAATGATAATGATTGATGATGAGTGTAGCGGATTCTTCTGCAGAGTTTAAAAATGAACATTCTGGATGCAGAATCGCACACACACACTCTAGTCTGGCACATGAATATGTTGATATATATATTATACACTAACCAATATCACAACATTATGGAAACTTTCTTTCATTGTCTATTTTACTGCTGTACATTAAAAATAACTTTTAATTGTCAGCAGCATCTTATTATTGGGCTGTTTGCAATCTTGCAATGCAATACTACAGAATGGCGCCACGATGTCAATATATAATAAAACAAAACTGCTTTAAATTCAGTCATCTACAGAATACTGCACGACGCAGAGCAACAACTACTATTTCCACCTTTACTCTTTTGTCGTTGATCTGAAAACGAAAACAACAATATTAGTATTAAAGTTTGATAAAAATAGTCAGGTTATTCAATGCCAAATTGATCATTAATAATTTTGAAGAAAATTATATACATTACCCTATCAAAAGATGCTTTCATTGTTGTAAATGCATCTTACGTCATTGCGACTTTGATTTTTGTAAAGTAAACAGAAGCAGAATACACCTAGACAAACCATGAATCGCTATACTCCTCCAGAACGTGGAAATTGTGTCAATGTTTTTGACAAATTATCGGTTTGTGGTTTTGGCTCAACGTTAATTTCGTTGCCGATTCCCTGGCCATGTGGCATCAACTGAGCAAATCTGCCTCAAGGAGACTGGCTCAACATGGGACTGGAGGTGGCCGGCCTCGGAGATGACGTTCGGCCGAAAATATCGCAACTGTGGCTGCAGATGTCCAAGAGGACCCTCAAACATCAACCAGACAACAAGCCACGCAATTGGGCAACAACAGACGGTCTTTACTTTCTTAAACTTTGGACGAATAGACAGTCTTAAATTTTGGGGAAAGACTTGAAGATGTTCCCGTACAAAATGCAAACAGTGCATCAGCTACTGCCTGCAGACCGCCAATCGCGTATAAATTACAGACAAACCCTCCTAAACCTCGATCTCGATGAGGATGATTCCATCTATGCAGATATGTGAATTGGCAAAATCATCTCTTCTGGGGCACTAAGAATTCGCGTGTAATCCACGAAAAGCCATTACATCCTCCGAAAGTAACTGTATAGTGGAAGAAAGATGATTGGCCCATATTTTTTCAACGACGGCAACAGCAACACTATTACTGAGACTGGTGAGCACTACAGAATCATGATCAATAACTTCTTGCTGTCGCAAATTGACGAATTGGGTTTGGCGAACACGTGGTTCCAGCATGACGGTGCAACCGCACATAGAGCACGAGCGACAGTGGACATTCTGTAGCAAGTGTTGTCCAACCACTTTATCTCTCATTTTGGCAATTTGCATTGGCCCGCAAGATAGGCCGATTTGACCATTCCAGACTTTTTTCTTTGGGATTTTTTTAAGTCATCGGTCTTCGAGACTTAATGTAAAAAAATTTAAATGTCTACATAGACATAATCAACAAACAGAACCAATTCTTCTTATTTACAAACAAAGTTACTGCCTTAAATCGAGTGAGGACTTTTGCGCCGCCTAGTGTAAGAAACTGAGCATTTTCTCTTCTTCTCGACTAGAAAATACTGCTGCTACTTTTCTGAAGTTTCAACTATTCGAAGCTTAAGAAGAATTCCAAAGAGCAAAAAGAACTTCGAATTTCCCAAAGACTGAAGTTTTGAGGGATTGGTGAAAATACTGGGTTTAATAAGTCAATAGAATTTAAAATTTATCATAAGATGGTAAAGAAAGTAGCCCTGGTAAGGTATACAGGTTGATTAGCTAAAAAAATAGGATATAAGTGAATGAATATGACATATTTTCAAAAGCTTAGAAACTTTGTTTCTTTTAATTTACAAATTTTTCCTATGAAACTTTAAAACCTCGTTTTCTTGCAATCTTTGGATTTTGTACAACGAAGTTTGCGGAATTCGAAATTTTGAAGTCGTCAATCTTCAAATAAAATTAAGGAATATTAGGGGAAGACCTGTTGGGTATCAACTTTGTATAGTTCCTGATCTATCAAGTTCAAATAACAAAAAGGGAATAAATCTTCAAAACTGAATTCAGTTAGTTATAACAATAAAACCACCTGAACCGGTTTGTTCCCGGTATCACTTAAATGGGATCCCACTATATTTAAAACTTATCAAACAAAACAATAACCAAGACTAAATGTTAAGTAGGTCTAGTAAATGTCAATAACAGTCGCTGCACAACTATACGTAGGCTGTAAAAGAAGAATGAAACAGAGAAACAAATGAAAGTTTGTTTCAAATTAGCTAATATCCTTTCACATCAAAAATCAATCTATATCTTAATTTAAAATTAAAGTATTTATTGATTTATTAAAAGATTTCACCTCTGAGTTTTGGTAGAAGATGTTTTCCTACAAAAGCAGCTTTGCATATGACATCCTAGATGGCCGAGAAAATTACAATGAACTTTTGGATGCACTACTCTCACATCAGCCACTTGTAAACAAGAACCAAAATGGCTCTAAAAGAAAAATAATTTCCTCCACAATAAATCCTAATGGAAATGATGATAAAACAGACTAACAAATAAAGCAATTTAAGCAGATCGGTACCACACTAATAATTCCAAAAACGTAAAGGCAGATATCCTTTTAACACTCTGAAATCAAATGTAGCTTAAAGTGTATGATATCAACTACAATCTGAAATAAAATTAGGAAAACCTTTCTGTACGTGTTAAAACAAAAGAAAATAATTAATTACAAAAAGAAAATGTATTTTACTAAAAGATCTTTTTATTTAAGTGTTCTTAATTACAGTTCTGCCATTTATCAATTTGGCATAGAATGACCAATATACTATAATTATACCAACCTTGTGAATTAGGTTCAGGAAGATTCTCTCTTGGAACGAGGTGCATAACTGTAGTTTTTCCAAATGGTAGGCCAAGTGCCCCTAATGTTACGTTACTGTGTAGAAACCGCCCCTGATAAATAAGCCGTAGTATTTCTGCTTTTGATACTGCCTCTTGACACCAATCTGAAAATAAACAATATATGTAAGTAAACAAAAAATTAACAATGATCATTTATATCTTCATTGTATTTCAAAATACAATGGGAAACATTAATCAGTTTGTGTATAAACAAATCATTATTTGTAATGCTTTCACTTGCTTCACCATCTATGTCAGTTGAAGTTGCATTAATGTTGCAACAATTATGATTGCGTAAATGCAAAAATTCTGAACATAACATACATTAGGAAACTGGAAAGTTATTCAGTTTAATTAAATCAATTAAAATAATTGTAGCGATGTTGGTGCCATCGACTGCTAGGAATTGATGATTATTATACAAAAGAATCAGATGCTTTTCCTTTTTTTCCATAAACAGGGTCATATAAATAAAATTTAAAAAAAGTTAAATTTCTAAAATTATAACTTTAACAAGCTTCTGCAGATTACAGTTTCCTTCCTTTTTTAATAGCACGTATCAGCTAATCAGAATTCATGTCAACTCTGGAATAGACGTGGTGGAAGCAGTTACGACGTATTAATCTTAAGGAGTGATAGAAGACATCAAAAGGAACAAAAAAGTCTTAATAAATATTTTTCTATGTTAACTAGCTTTCGAGTAATTTAGAAAAAACCATTGACATATCTGGCATCCTTGCTTAAGTATAATCACAGCTGGGTATTGACCTTGTTTTAGAAAATCAAACAAACAAACTGATGATGACAGCAGTTGTTTAAAAATAATAAACATCCGAAGCAGATTAGTTGGGTGACTAATTCTACGAAAATTGTAATCGGCACTGTTCTTCCGTAAACAAGATTTGTACGTTAAAAACACGCTGATTCATAACAAACCAACTATAAAAATAAGACAATAATTGACCTACATTTGATATTTATTAATTTCCGGAATATTTTCAACATTTCTTGGCGTATTCGTTTTTTTATTAAAAAATAGTATCTTTTGTAAAAAAAATTGATGAAGTACCATAAAATTAAAATGTTTTTAATGTAACCAAAACAAGGTGTCAACAAAATCCCTTAACCTAATTTAAATTAGATAAATCTTTTCTTTAAAAGATATTCTCTTGTAAAATGATTAAAAACTGTTATTAGATAAGCAGCAACTCGTGCTTTATTGATAAATTATTGTTTCAAAGACGAGCAAATTACAAACTCAGTATTATCTCACTCTAAAAGGGTATTATTTACACAGCTGTGATCAAGCATTAACCCAAATATTCTCCATTAAATTGCAAAGTTGTAAACAAAACGTGCTTTTTTCAAGTTCAACAAACATCCACATCAGCATTTTGTGCGAATGTGGAGCAAATTTTATTACAAACTTTACAGGGTTGTCACGTTTCTTAATTGAGTAAAATGAATTTTTAAATGTTTGTTAAGGTTTGTTGTTGTGATAGATGAGATGCATCTGGCGACAAAGCCCCATAAGTAAAGTGCTATTATTAACGCGGCAAAATGATGTTAAAGTTTCCAATTTTATTATTTTTTTATGAAAAAGTAGTAAATTCTAGAACAAAGTTATACAAGACTTTTTTGTTGTCTTCTATTACCCCTTAAAATTAACAACCCCTTAATCCTCTTAATTAACCCCTTCCACGCTGTATAGCACTCAGAAAAAAGTATATAAAGATAGAAGAAATAGATTTGAAATAGAGTATCTTACAGTTAGAACGTAACTAAAAATCTTACTTGGCAACTGGAAAGCGTTTTAGAAATTCTAAGAAAGCTTTCTTGTCTTGAATAATAGATTACAGAAGCTCAACTCATTCCATAATAAATTCAACAAGAATTAAAATATTTGTAGTTGTATACGATGGAAGAACTGGTTTCTTTTTATTATTTGTACTGATAATAATAATAATAATTGCTACAACCCATAACCTGGAAACCAGGTCCCAGAAGCTATAAACTTGTACGGGAGGGAGGGGGCGATTATTATTATTATTACGTAGGCCCTACGTAATAATAATAATCGCCACCTCCCTCATGATAACTGACAAATTGCCTGATTGTCTGGAGTCAAGTAAAACAATTAAATTTATGATGAGGTATTTTTGGACTTTCTTCCACAGTATGTTTTGAACAAAACAGCTATGAAAGCTCCAGATTTCTGTAACTAAAGCAAGGAGATGCAAACATATGTTGTTTCTCAAATGTTTTCAACACGTGTTAATTCGTAGGGCGTCTAGCGCATACGGAGAAAACACTAGTAGTAGTGTTTTCTCCGTATGTAAACTCCGTAATTTTTCCGTTTTTTTCTTTCTCCGTAAACAATGTTTTCAGCAAGTTTTGTTGAGCACTTGAGAAGTTTGGTCAAATTCCTTTGAACGTTTCTCATAAGAGAGGCAGCTCCAGAGTGTTAAAAATACAAAACGCAATCTCTAAGGGCCACACATCACATATTTCCTATAGTTTTATGATAAGTCACAAAATATGACTGATATTCTTGACTGGAATGTATATATGGAATGAATTTAAATTTCAAAACCTCATACATCATTATGCCTTCCGTTTACAAACATTCCGCCTTCCAACTATGTCATGATATAGATATAGACATACTCCTTACTGCAACCTCAGCCTCAATAAATAATAGCACGATGAATAATCACATCCAGCAGAAATGAATTCAAACTGAATAACATCATAGTAACGCTTGGAGGTGTCGGAGGTTATAGATGCAATAGGCTACATAAAATGGAAGTGGCCTTAAAAAACTCTTAATATTGCATATGCAAGCGCCTCCGTTGAAAAAATAAGTACCGAGGGCTCATACGTTATTCCACCTAGCTCAAAGATTTTAATTGTTTAGAAGATTTCTTTGGGCCTTTTTTCATTATGCTAAATTAGTATGTGTTTTCTGACACCCAATGAGATTTAAAAAAACTGAATTTGTCCGGAATTATTTCTGCAATTGGTCCCCTTTTCGAGTGGCCCAATAATAATATTCCTTCCTTTAACCCTTATATTGACCAGAAAACTGATAACCTCCAGATCTATATTTATCAAGAAAGCGAAAGCAGACTATGTGTCACTCAAAGAAGAAGAATAAGAATCCTTATATTACATATTTTATTGTTTTGTTCCTAAATCTTAAATAAAATTGTAAAATAGTCATTTTCTAATACAAAATTTTCAAAAAAATAAATTAACACTAAAACCATAATCACGTTACAATTTTAAAGGCAGCAAATTTATTCTGCTTAAGAGGGGCTAAAACCTAGCGACGGATCAGAATGAGGACTGATGCCACCTAAAATCTCCAAGCAGGAGCCAGCTAGATCACGTTTTTGTTTGAGAGGTGTTAGTGCTCCAATACTCATCACTTTGTCCTTGCTTGTGGCGGACAGAGACTGAGTTCTCAACATTGAGAACAGGTTGGTTTCAAATCTTCATAGACTGTTGTTAGCAAACAATCCTGAGTTTTCATTCACCAATAGTGATTTCAAATCAAGAATGGAGGAATGTGAGGTGTCCAATGCAGATTGAGAAGAGGAAATGGAAGTGGATCATAGTTGAGAAAGGGAAACGAATCCCAGCCAGCACACTGAGGTTATAATGACGTTATTTTTAAGTCATTACTGGTCGACGACGTCATATGACTAATAAATGATGTCCATAAGACGTCATATAATTGGACGTACGTAGACGTCTTCAAAACGACGTCTTTTGGACGTACAATAGAATATGTACAAGTTTCATTAAAAAGATATTATTTTAGCAGTAGTTTTGACTGTAGTATATAACAAATGTTATTTACAATATTCAACTATTTATTTATAATTCCTGTCTTAGTCCTAGTATAGGACGTTTTAATGACGTCTTATATTGACGTCTTTGGGCTGTGACATAATATCAGTTTTACAACAATTTGACATCGTTACTGCCGAAAAAACGGCGACATTATGACGTCAGTGTGCTGGCTGGGATCCATTGAAAGTGAAAGACTTGGAGGCGAAGAGAGGGAAACCCAGACAGACGTGAAAGACTGTCCGCTATTAGGCACTGGAGACACTAAAAAGTATGGTCGCCAGGAAAACTAGACGGCGATGTTTTTTTGACGCCTTAGGTCGCGTGAGGGACAACAGAAAATATGAAAAAGAAGTTCTATATGCTCTAAAATAGTTGGAATTGAAGTATAATAATATTGTAATAAATGAGGTTTCCCCCATGCACAGGCGATACAACATTCCAGAGCGACAGCGTTAACACCTGCGAGAACCTTCTAGTGTATATACGGGATATACGGGTATGTTCGAGGGATTACTAGAATATTTACATGGAGGTATAAAAACGACACCCCGGATAGAAGAGAGTTAGTTAGTTTTTAACCGGCGGCGTATCGAAGTGTGCTCGGTGTAATTAGTAATCAAATATATTAGTGAAAAAATAAATGTGTAATAATTGTTAATACATAAATAGTTCTTTTATAATTTACTTTAAGTTTTTAAATATTTAGCATTTAACTTCATTAAATAGTTATAATTATAGTGTTTTAATTAGTGAATTTAAATAATATCTCTCTTGTGAATAGACGATTTAAACAGCATTTTTGTTATTATTTTAAAAAGAACGTTACAATATCATGCAGAAATGTTATAGTTTAACGTGGTTTAGCTAAAACATAACATATTAACGTCTCTTCAACTACCAGAAGGATAATAAGAAGATGTAGAAATTCTGTAGTTTACATCATGGCGGCTTCACTAGTATATGATCATAGAGATCAATTTTCAGCTTCAGAGTTGGACACTTGCTTTTAGTACATCCCTCCACCGCAATCTGAATAGAACCAACCAGCAACTGAACATGACAGTTTGAAGTAACTGTCATTTGATTCGGTTTGTTTTATATCTTTGTTAATTCTGCTTTTTTTGTAATCTGTATCCTTTTTCGTTATGAAAAGTAGAACTTCTTCCACTAGCTCAATAAAAAGTTCTCTCGGCACTGTATAAAATGGTTGAAACTCTTCTCGTCCTTTTACTATTCTTTTGTTGTTATCCAATGAATCCACCATTTTATTTCTTTTTAGAATTCTTTTTGTCTTGTTCTTTTGTACGCAAGTACTATATCATCAGTTGAACTGCTCGACATAGTGAACAAACCAACTAAAAAGAAGTTGGTTAGTGGATGAAAACAAGTTAAGCCTTTGAGATTAATTAATTGGCGGAATTGCGTGCAAGTTGTTTTTGGCCGAGGTGGTGGACGAAGGGCTTAAGTACAACAAAAAGAACTTTTAAGTTTAAGCTACAGAATTTGTAACTCAGATCAACCGCGACGAAGTTGCATCCAGTTCAGCCAGCACTATTAATTATTGTAATGCACACTTCTAAGGATCGTTGCAGATTGTGCAGCATACAACATACAATGCACTACATACAATTTTAGCATACAAAACTCTTCATCCATTTTGTTTTGTAATTTGATAAAAGTTTTACATTCGAAAAACAGAAACTCACTATGGACGGGAAAAAAGAAATTTAGCTTAGAATGTATAGTTCACGGCCACTTTCCATACGAAAAATCAATAAAAGCTCTTGAAAACATGACCTACATTTTTTTTACTTTGTGTTTTTGATTATTTAAACGTGTTTTAATGTTATAATCATATAGGGCATTATTAAATATTCTGCTGATTATTACGTTGTAGGCATGCAATTATTTTAGTACTGATACTAACGTAATATAATAAGAGTAGTATGTATGGAGTACTATACCAATGCTTTAAGGACAAGTTTTACAACAAAGGAAAACAATAAAACACTCAGCTGATAGCTTTGTAGTCACATCAAAGGACAAAACTGCTCAGTTCTAAAAGTAACAGTATTGTATACCTTAACGGATTCAGAGAATTGTAAATGTTTATATTTCATTTTTCAACAATATTAGCAACTATCGATCAAAAAACTCACAGCTCTTTATAGTATATTTTATAAGAAAATAAAGTACCTATCACGAAAGAGATTTCAATTTATGACGAAATCCGAAAGGATAATAAATGAAAGACCTTCAACTTTCAACGAGGACTTACAAACTGAGTGAATCACACATACACACCTACAATGTATAGATTTGGTATTTAAAGGTGTACTTTTCATAAATATTAGATTTGCTTCAAAAATCTTTCGATTTTATGCCCAGCCATTCAGTAATATTTCTAACTTATGTAATTGAATTTGCTCCGAAGAGGATTTTCAGATGTGAATCGCGTATAAAATTGTCTTTATATCCTCAAGCACTTTCTCGAGAAACTTACTAGAAAAATTCTTCAGAATAGAAATGAATTTTACGAGAGATCTCATTTTTAATATGAATTCTTCCTTGGTTCGATTTACGAGACTTTAATTAAATAAATAAGGTCAAGAGTACTCCCTTTTAAATTTGCTCATGTTTGTTTTTGTGCTACGGTTGGTTATTGGATGCCAATTAATTTGGAGCTGAAGTTTCTTAATGAAATCAGATTAGAATTTATTAAAGTCCTTTTTGTAGGAAAATATAACCAGCTGATATTTGACTTTAATGATCTATTAATTAAATGTATTTATCTTCTAAAGAAAAAAGTAAACATTATACCTATACAAAATGCTACAAAGGGTTGATAGGAGGCTTAACAAATTTGAAAAGTATTTTATGCAAAAACAACAATTTGAATTTAGGATGTTTTTGAAGAGTTGGTCCAGATACTTATTAGTCTAAAGTTCTTTTGCATTCTGTTGCCATCTCCTGATACAAGATAATGTATAAACTTCTGTAAAACAATTTTGATCTTCACGATATGTGGAGAGAGTATTCAATATACACTATAGGACTAGAAAACACCAGTTCATCAAACGAGAACTTTTGTGTGGGTTGCGCAGACGGGAAAGAAGGACGACATCGGAGTAAAAGAGATGCAGCGTCGCTCGCACTCCTACCTTCCATCGGTACATCTGACTGTATCCAAAGTGCACCGCAAAACGTTCAAGTAAGAAATGCAGTTCAAAATCTCACTTATAGAGGAAGAAAATTCTTCACCAATGTCTCCTTGATTTGACCAATTACCATTTAAAATCTTGGTTAACAAAATTAAAAATTCTGAAAACAAATGGTTACTGATCGTTGCCTCCTTTCAGTTTGTCGACTACTTCGCCAAACAAACGCTACCAAATTGGCCTTTTTGAAGATTACAAATAGCATTACAAACGTACTTACAGGGATGGTGTTAGGTTGAAGCGAAAATTTCCTTGCTCACCTTGAAAAAATTATTCACATCACACCTATATTATTTTTGATTTACTGTTCTCTGTTTTCCAGCTCTACCAGGTGGTCAAGGCGAGTATAGTAGCGTGTGCCCCTTCATTTAGTGTTAAATAGAAATGGGAGGGGGCAGTCAAAATTCAGTATTTTGGCCTTTTGAGTAATTTGGTTTTGCTCATCTCGGCGATCGTAGCAACGATTTTAATGGTATTTGGGTAGATGATCCTGATTGGGGTCCTGCACCTTCTGGTACCTCCACTCTCTAAGTTATAGGGGAAAGATATAAAAAAAAATTAATCGTGGTCTTATTAGTAATATAATCGAAAAATGACGCTATGACAATGTTTCGGCCACTGATTATTCTAAGCCTCAGAAAATTTTGGTTCGTTAGGCGTCAGGTATAGAGGGAGGTCGGGAGGAGTTTTTGTAAGATATCACCGTGAAAACAGGTCATGTTTACGGATGCACCAAAAATATTCTTTTTCGATTGTCAGTGGCGTAGATAGAGTAGGGGTTTTTCAAAATTCAAATTGCCAAAGCTCAGAGATTATAGGGTTTGTTGCAACAGGTGGCGTGAGATGAACTTATTCATGATCCGATTGTATAAATGTTAATTGCAATTAACATTGCCAAACCACAAGTAAATAGATACTTGTGCGTGGTATAGGACACCAAGTTTCGATTAAAGACAGAAGCTGAGCGTCCCAATTGCCCAAAGATTGTCTAGAACGTCTCCGTGACCTGAATATCAACGAATATATAACTATTAAAGTTCCACTGTTCAAAATTCGACCACCCATTACTCCGAACTCACGCGACACTACTACCTATTTTAATAATTTTTGAAAAAAAAATTGTATGAAGGTCTTCTCAAGAAATTTATTAAATAATGGAAAGCTACTAATTTTAATGAGAATCTTGGAAGAAAACATCAGAAGAAAGTAGTCTATACGAATGACATTGAAATGATTAGAAATAATGAAGATATGAAACAAATCGACAAACAATTTTGCCCATCTAACATTATCCTGACCCCTGTGAGATGTATTCCTTCTAATCCTAATCTTCAGGACCGTCAAAAAGGGGGGGGGACTATTAAATATTTTATTTTTAAATCCATACCATTTCCGCTTTGTTTCCTTAGAAAGATGGTTATTTCAAACTAAAAATTAAATTTTAGAAATTTTGGACCCCACTAGAAAATACAAGCGATCCCACCGGAGATATATAAAAAAATAGTTCCTACAAGACAAAAATGCATAAAAAAAATAATTTCTATCATTGATACTAGGTATGCTATGTTCGTCCGAGTACAAAATCCCATGTATTTTCTTATGGAGGTTCATTTTGCAATTCAAGGTCATCCGGCGCTGGTGCATAGGCGTGGTCAAGGGGGCAACTTCATATTAATGGGTTAGTTATCTGATCCCTTCGTGTTCACATCAAATAGATAACCCACCAGGACGAAGCCTTCTACGCCTATATCTGACATTAGTTAATTGATGCGTATTTATTTGTTATTGATTACCAACGAAATCGAGAAATAAGAAATCACAATTATTAATACAATTGCAAGGGTTGCAAGCTCGACTTAAGGACTTTCTCATTTTTCAAGTTTATTATTTATTTTTTGTAATCGATTAAGTTTTCTGAGGTTAGCAAGTTGTAATAAGATGATGCACATGTACATCAAACATCGATACCACTTCGTTTATTATCTATCGAGTTTGATAGTCACAAAGTTTTGTAAAATCTCCAATCTCGGATTTTTCCAGGCATCATTATAAATATCTTCAGCTGGTTCTAGTTAATCTTGTGTATGGACACGCATCTTTAGCGAGTTTTTCAATCCATTCTGATGATTATGTAGCAATTTAAAGAACCACATTGAATTGAGATCCATTGGAAATTTTATTAGCCATCCGATCGCGTTTTCATTTGAAACTTTGTTACGTGCTAATTTCGTAGCACCCTGTATAGCTATGCTTTTGTGTTAGTTTGTATAGCGTTAGGTATTTTCGCATTCTGTCTCCATTTAGTTACCATTTTGTTTGGAACTAACTTCCTTGTTGATAAGAGACTTCACTTCGTTTTTGTTCGATTGTGGAGCTACTTCTTTAAAAAGAATATTTTAGTGACATTGCCGTTAAATTAAATTAATTTTCTCTTTATGTTGTGAAATAGGAATTGCATTTGTGCAGATCTATGATAAATTTTTGGTGATGATTTCCAATTTTAATTTCCACTAATTCTTTTTGGAGGTTAGAAGCACGTTCTAGTAAGTCGTATTGTTTTTAACTTTTCTTTACATTCAGTCTCTTATACTTAATTTTTTACAGGAATCGTTATTTAATCGACGTTAGTCGCATTTGGAAGCGGTATAACTCTTTCAGAAGGTCACCTTTTAGCTAAGGTATCTATTTATAAAATGTTTGCTTGGTGCATTCTGATAATTTGGTTTTGTTTGTTACAGACCTTTTTCTTTCCGGTTTATATTATTCTTTTTATTTTTACCTCAATACACTTCGTCGTATATTTTGGGTTGTTAAAATACCACTACGCTGAGTTTGCCCACGTACAATTACCTGGTTGGTGGCGTACCTATCCAGATTTGAAGAACACCTGTATCGTGAGTCTCTTATAGCAACTATTCGTAGCAGCAATAACGTTTGACAATCCTTTATTGTAACTATAAAACGTTACTGTATATTTGTATATTATAATTTTTCTGTGTTAAATGGTTTTTCCCCAGTGTGCGTGTAGCACTAATATCTATGTATCTATTGCATATACCTATATTATATGATCAGTTTACCTTGTTAGGAATATTTGCGAGTGTGTATACTGTAACAAGAGAGAAAAGGAACGAACCTCTTTTCGAGCGACAGGTGGTGTGTTCTGCCGCCTTCGAGAGAATGACGCATCGCACAAGCATGTAAATCAGACGCGGTTTATTCTAGCATTTTCTAGAATACATAGAAGGTTCCAGCGACTTCTGGTGCGTTTATATGAGGATATAAAAGCGGATTTGCGGATAAAAGAGAGGCAGTCAACAGCAAGTCATTAACTGTGTATTACAAAATAAATAGTGAATATAAATGTTGTATTAGAAATTCATAGTCTGTAAATAATAGTTTTTAATGTTTTATAATCATAGCGTTAATTTATAGTGTATTCATTAGTGTATAGAAATAAATATTTGTTTGTGAATAGACGATTTAAACAGCACTTGTATTATTATTTGAAAAAGAACGTTACAGTGTTGTCAGGTGTGGTGTTCTAAAATAAATAAAATCGCGTAATAATTAAATAAAGTGCTGTGAGAATAAATTTTTAGTGTTAAAATTAATTTCAACAAACGATTAAAATGGTGATGAAACTATTGAAAGATCTCTTAGTAATAGATTTAAAACGGGAATTGGACGAGAGGGACTTGGATAGTAATGGAAAGAAAGAAGTTTTGATAAATCGGCTAAGAGAATGGCTTTCAGAACAGAAGGAAGATCCTGAAAATTACCGCTTCGAAATACCTGGACCCGCAATTGATACTAGTTTGTTGTTAAGTAAAATGAAAGAAGAGTTACTGGAAAGTTCTAGAAAGTCCGAAGAGAATTCTAGAATTTTAAAAAAAGAATTACTGCAAAAGTCCGAAGAGAATTCTAGAATTTTAAAAGAAGAATTACTGCAAAAGTCCGAAGAGAATTCTAGAATGTTTAAACAAGAATTACTTGAAAATACTAAAGCACTGGAAGAAAGTGTTAAAATGCTTAAAGAAGATTTACTGGAAAACTCTAGAACGCTTAAAGAAGAATTACTAGAAAAGTCTGAAGAAAGTTCTAGAAGGCTTAAAGGAGAATTGTTGGAAAATGTCAAAGCGTTGGAAGATAAAGTTTTCGAAGAATTTTTGGAGCGTTAGGACTATTGGAAGGTAGATTGGCGGAACAAGATAGGGTAATAAAGATGGTAGAAGAGAAAATAGCCCAAATGCAATTACCACCAACAACTAAGAAAGACGATATGGCCGAAATGCTGGAAGATAGAATGAGGCAACTACGGTTTCCCTCAACTTCTGAGAGGCCGTTTAATGAAGTAAAGAAACAGTTTAAAGAAGAAAAGGGTCCTGTCGTAGGGATAAAAGTAAAACCACCCACGTTCGATGGAAAGATACCTTGGTCCACTTACTACAAACAGTTTGAGGCGGCTTCTGGGGCCAACGGATGGACAGGCAAGGAAAAGGCCGTTTCTTTAACTGTGGCTTTGCGTGGAGACGCGTTGAACGTCCTGCAAACAATCCCAGCAGGACAGGAAAATGATTACCAATTGTTAGTGTCTAGATTGGAAATGAGATATGGAGACGCGCATCTTCAACAAGTGTATCACGCGCAAGTGAAGAATCGTATCCAGAAGAATGGAGAAAGCCTGCAGGAGTTTGAAGCCGATGTTGCGCGGCTTGTCCGATTGGCGTACCCTACGGCACCCGATTCATTTCTGGGACAACTGGCTGTGCAGACCTTCATTGATGGGTTAAGAGACGGAGAAACACAACAATCATTGAGGCTGGCACGACCAAGAACAACTGATGATGCGCTTGCTCACGCCTTAGAATTTGAAGCTGCAAAACAAGCGTCCCGAGGTCACGGACGTGTTCGGACCGTTTTGGAAGAAGATGAAGGTTCTAAAGATCGCCTAGAAGAATTATTAATGAGAGTTCTTCAGAAGGAAGAGAACCGTAAAAAGAATCCTCAAGAAGTTCGAGGACCCCGTTGCTGGAACTGTGGTGAACAAGGGCACATACGACGCCGCTGCCCTAAACCCAAACAAGTTCAGCCGTCGGAAAACTAAAGGGGGTCGACGAGAGGGGGCGAACGTTGACCTTGAGTGGAGATGCCCCGGAGATCACCATCCATGCCGTAACATCGAAGAACAGTACCAGCAGTTTGTTCGTAGATGGGAAGATTGCTAACCGAACTGTTCCATTACTTATTGATACAGGGGCGACAAAATCCATCGTACGCCCTGATGTTCTACGATCAAGTATTAAGTTGTTACCCACAACTACTCAACTCCGTACAGCAACAGGTGAAGTGATACTAACACGCGGAGTGGTGAAGATGAAGATTGGCATTGGAAGTGAAGAACGTGATCATGAGGTGCTGGTAGCCGATATCACTGATGACTTCATCTTGGGAATGGACCTCCTGAGAAAATTTGGTTTTACGTTGGATTTGAAAGAGGGTGTTTTGAAGGTCGGTAACGAAGAACTTCCGTTGCACCCACGAGAAGATCCGGTTGTAAGGGTTTTGCTGACTGAAGATGTGATATTGCCGGGTCAAAGCGAGATGGTTGTCGAGGCGGGTTTGGATGGAGATCTTCGGGTAGGATGTGTGCGAATGATGGAGCCTGTTTGTGATAAGAAGATCCATAGTGGCATACTGGTGGGAAAAGCGCTGATCAAGGTTGGAAAGAGAGTACCGGTGAGAATTATGAATGTTAATGTGGATCCGGTGACATTGAAGAAGAGTACCCTTGTGGGACAGTGTGTGCCAGTATTTCGAGTAGCCAGGTGTATGGCTGATGTTCCAAAACCAGTGCCCAAAGACCATGGTGGAAAATTAGTGGGTATGGTTACTAGTTCGTGCGAAGACCTTAACAGAACGGAAGTGAAAGAGGTACAGGGTTTGGTTCACCGATACCAAGATATCTTCGCTCTTGACGATAGCCAGAAGGGACGAACAAATATAGTAAAACATAAAATCAATACAGGCAACTCTATGCCTGTCCGTCAGCAGCCGAGGCGTCTACCTCTAGCAAGGCGAGCAGAAGCCGAAAAGATTATTACTGATATGGAAGAACAAGGGGTCATCGAGCCATCCAGCAGTCCATGAGCATCACCGGTGGTCCTGGTCAGTAAGAAGGACGGGTCAACGAGATTTTGTGTGGACTATCGGCAGCTTAATGACGTGACCAAGAAAGACAGCTATCCCTTACCACGCATCGACGACACGTTAGATACCCTGTCTGGTTCACGATGGTTTTCGACTTTGGACTTGAAGAGCGGTTATTGGCAAGTTGAAATGGAACCTGAAGACCGGGAGAAGACCGCGTTCACTATTGGTTCCGGACTATGGCAGTTTACAGTTATGCCTTTCGGTCTATGTAACGCTCCGGCCACCTTTGAGCGTCTAATGGAGACCATCCTGAGAGGGTTGTCGTGGAAGACCTGCCTGGTATACCTAGATGATGTGATTGTAGTCGGAAAATCATTCAACGAACATTTGAAAAATCTAGAGGAAGTGTTCCGAAGACTACGTGGAGCCAATCTGAAACTGAGTCCGAAAAAGTGCCACATATTCAGAAAGGAAGTGAAATATCTCGGGCACGTCGTATCACAAAATGGAGTGGCAGCCGACCCCGATAAGATTCGTGCAGTTCAAGAGTGGCCAACACCGAAAGATAAACACCAAGTTCGTAGTTTTCTTGGGTTATGTACCTACTATAGGCGTTTCGTTCCTGGGTTTGCCAATATAGCGAAGCCTCTGACAAGGCTAACTGAAGATGGACGCGAGTATGTTTGGAGCGGAGAGTGTGAAACAGCTTTCCAACAGCTGAAGCGTGCCCTGACAACCGCACCAATATTGAGCTATCCACGGACAGAAGGGAAATTCATACTTGACACAGATGCAAGTAATCTGGCCATTGGGGGTGTACTTTCTCAGATACAGGATGGACAAGAAAAGGTCATCGGCTATTTTAGTAAGGTTTTGTCTAAAGCCGAAAGGAATTATTGTGTGACCAGAAAAGAACTATTGGCCGTCGTGAAGTCCGTTGAGCACTTTTACAAATACTTGTACGGACGGAAGTTTTTATTGAGGACGGACCATGCAGCGTTGAAATGGCTTCTACAATTCCGTAATCCTGAAGGCCAGGTCGCAAGGTGGATCGAACGATTACAAGGATACGACTTTGACACCGAACATCGAGCGGGCACTAGTCATCGAAATGCCGATGCTCTTTCAAGAAGACCCTGTCCAACGGATTGCCGTCATTGCTCTCGTTTGGAAGAGAGGGTTTGCCAAGTATTAAGGACTACCATCGTCAACGACAATTGGCTGCCGAAAGAATTGCAACGACAGCAGGAGGCTGATCCCGAACTAAAAATGGTACTGGAATGGAAGCGCGTGGGAGAAAGGCCTGCCTGGGAGGCCGTCAGCCCTTTCAACAGAACGCTCAAAGCATATTGGGCCCAATGGGAGTCCTTGAAGGTGGAAGACGATCTCCTGAAGCGAGTACTGGAGAGTGAAGATGGCACCACCATTAGGTCTCAGTTCGTGGTTCCAAGAAGCCGAGTGGCTACAGTATTGCGACATCTCCATGACGGTGCCTCAGGAGGACACTTCGGTGTGCAAAAGACTTTGGAGAAAGTTAGGGAGCGTTTTTATTGGGTCAACTGTAAAGAAGACGTGAAGGAGTGGTGCCGGAAATGTGAACTATGTGCCACTGGTAACGGACCCTTGGGGAAACGAAGAGCACCTATGAGGCAGTACAATGTGGGTAGTCCTCTGGAAAGAATAGCTATAGATATTGCCGGACCATTTCCCGAAACCGACGATGGGAATAAATACATATTAGTGGCAATGGACTATTTTACCAAATGGCCAGAAGCATATGCCCTACCAAACCAGGAAGCTGCGACTGTTGCTGACGTACTAGTTAAAGAGTTTTTCAGTCGCTTCGGAGTGCCCATGGAGCTGCATTCGGATCAAGGCCGCAATTTCGAGTCTGTACTCTTTGGAGAAGTCTGTCGATTGTTGGGCATTCGCAAGACTCGGACCACACCGTTACATCCGCAGTCCGATGGAATGGTAGAACGTATGAATCGGACAATGGGCAAATATTTGGCCAAGGTCGTCTCCGATCATCAACGAGACTGGGACCAATACCTGCATCTGTTCCTGATGGCTTATCGTGCATCGGTCCACGAAACAACCGGTCAGTCACCAGCGTCTGTAATGTTTGGACGCGAGTTACGGTTACCGTGTGATCTGGAATTTGGGTCTCCACCTATAGAGCAGGAGGTAGCCGGGAATGATTATGTCATCAACTTAAAGAAGAAGTTGGAGGATATTCACGACCGAACCCGAAATAATAGTCGAATCGCGAGTGACCGGATGAAGGCTACGTACGATGTGAGAGCCCAAGAAGGAGGGTTTCAACCTGGAGAGCTTGTCTGGTTATACAACCCGCAAAGGCGTCGTGGCTATTCTCCAAAGTTACAGCGAAATTGGGAGGGTCCATACCAGGTGAAGAAACGAATAAATGACTTGATTTATCGCATCCAGAAGTTGCCAAGGCGGAAACCAAAGGTGGTACACTCCAATCGTCTGGCGCACTATGAGGGAAATAATGACGCAGTCCCGGATCGGAAAGATGAGGCTGAGGTGACTATCAATACCGTAAGGCCTGAAGATGATCAACCAACCTTTAGAGAATTTATGGCTGCGTTCTCTGGAACTAGAAAAGCGCGATTCGGAGTCACGACTGAGATGCAACAAGATCTCTTCCGGGTCCCTGGTAATCATTCCATTGCCCACTGTGTCTCCGCGGATCTCCGTATGTCCAGGGGGATCGCAGTAGTGTTTAGAAATAAATTTGGACGGCTGAATGAACTTCGAGAACAAAATCCCTCTGTTGGTAAATCCTTACGCTTGCCTGATCATGACCGATCCATTTACTACTTGGTAACCAAGCAGTTTTACTACCAGAAACCGAGTTACGCCGACTTGTGGAGGGCACTATGGAATTTGAGGATCGAGTTGCTTACCAGGGGAATTAACAAATTGGCAGTTCCCAAACTCGGCTGTGGGCGGGACCAGCTGGATTGGAGAATCGTTAGAAACATGCTGGAAGTTGTCTTTAGAGGTACGGACGTCAAGATCTTCGTCTGCAATTTTGACCCACAACCCGCATTAAGGCCAACGAAGAGTGTAGACTGTTATTTCTACCGTAATGGAACGTGTAGTCGAGGTGAAGACTGTCGATATCGTCATGACCCGTTCTACAGGAACCAGAGCATAAAACCTGTTCTGGGACAGAACAGACTTGAAGAGGGGGGCAGTGTAACAAGAGAGAAAAGGAACGAACCTCTTTTCGAGCGACAGGTGGTGTGTTCTGCCGCCTTCGAGAGAATGACGCATCGCACAAGCATGTAAATCAGACGCGGTTTATTCTAGCATTTTCTAGAATACATAGAAGGTTCCAGCGACTTCTGGTGCGATTATATGAGGATATAAAAGCGGATTTGCGGATAAAAGAGAGGCAGTCAACAGCAAGTCATTAACTGTGTATTACAAAATAAATAGTGAATATAAATGTTGTATTAGAAATTCATAGTCTGTAAATAATAGTTTTTAATGTTTTATAATCATAGCGTTAATTTATAGTGTATTCATTAGTGTATAGAAATAAATATTTGTTTGTGAATAGACGATTTAAACAGCACTTGTATTATTATTTGAAAAAGAACGTTACAATACGTATAACGTTTGCTCCGTATATGTTAAACAATTAAAATCTGACGATTCATGACTGCGCAATCTTTATATCACAGGTATTCGCGTTAATTTACCGTGCCAGTTACTTTTTTGAGACTTGAACTGTCAGTCAGATCTAGAGTAAATAGTCCCGCTCGCATGAATTCTCCCTCTGTTCAAATTTGTATATAAAAAATTAATAACATACATTTAATTTTCGCCAAGGCTATCACCTTGATTGAAAATATCAAACCTGATTGTTTTACCTGACTTGCTAATTTGTTTATTTGTTAATAAAGCATAGTATATCTCACTTGACGACTTATTATTTATATGTTTGGTTATCTTCTCAGATTTTGTCGGCAAATACTAGAGCTCTTTTAGACGATTCTTGGCGCCCATTACAGAAGACCTATTGTGAGACGACCTCACACTAGTTAGTTGGCAGCCGACAGATTTAACTGCGGTTAAAGGTTGCTACCGTTTCCCAATTGGTGATCCCCATTTTGTTGGTAACAACTTCGTTGAAATGGTTTTATGTGATATACCTGGAATAATTTGAATTATTTTAAGCAGATTCTACATATTGTTAGTCCTTTGTGATATATAAGATAATCGTAGATATCAGACCGTCTAGAGTCATTCATAACTTTAATATGGAGATGCGATTTCTATTTTCGAAAACGTCTAGTTAAGATTTTATTCAAAAGGAATCAATATTCTAGCCATGTTCCTAGTAGGATTTTTTTTGGGGGTTTGCAGAATTTTTCAAGCAGTATAAGGTATACGATGTATAAAACCGTCTAGTGCCTATATACTCGTATTATAAAATTGGTCGTACATGCGATCCCTGTGGAATGCTTTCTATATTTGTAAAAAAACTCTTCTCTAATTCTAAGGCAACATGCATTGTGATGTGAATTCTCATGTATATTCTCTATAATGAAGCTCAATTGAGAGTGAGCAGTTTAGGGGATAGCAGATAAAAATTCTGAAAAATGGATTCATCAGAGTAAACAAGTTTTCAAAATAAACCAAAGCACTCCTGGAAATCATTTTCTGACTTTAATATGGCATGCACACAAGAAATCGAATCTTTTCTGTGGATATAACTGAGCATGAACAAATATTTGAGAAATTTCTAGAAGTCTGATTAGGATCTTAAAAAAGAAAGAATTATTAACGTTTCTGTGAAAAATAAATTAAATGTAAACAAGAAATTGCTTTTTACCCATTTGCAAAGGGTTCAATGCGCTTCGAATAATCATGTTATTCTCTGTCTGCCAATTAAGGCTAACGAACTTTTCACAATTTCTTCAAATTCGACAAATTTTCCCAATGCTAAATCGATTTTATTCGGCAAAAGAAATAGGTACAGAAAACGGTTGGTTCCAGTTGGTTACATCCATGAACTTTTAATATCAGTTGTTCGTCTTTAAACAACTTAACAATATTGCCTGCGTGACGCAATCTATGTTTAATTCATTATTAAAATGCCTCACAGAGACTTTCTTTTTTACCAAGTAATGTTAGTTATTACATTTTTTCTTTCTTTTGTACTTATTTATTTTCAATTACAACAATCTAAAAAGGAACAAAATTGAAGCTATATAATATAAAAGCAAGCAAGCAAATGGAATAATTATGAAAACAATATCCATATCATCATCAGAAAAAATACTTTGATTTTGCATAGCTGCAGCATCGAGAGAAAAATAAATTTATTTAGGAATATCTTCTTTTGGGTAAAAATGAGTGCTTCCCATTTCCTCCATAATCGAACCAGTAAATCATACATAAGCATTCAATAACAGAAAGAAATATATTGGGCGATAACTCGGTGTAATTTAGGGAAAAAGGAAAAAACTTTTGCCTAAAAAACATCAATGGTGGAAGTTTTCGCTTATACTAGTTATAATTCATATATTTTAAAATTTGCTTCTATTGTCGTTCGCTTCAGTGGAAAAAACAAAAAAAAACAATAATTTTATTTCGTATGTTTCGGTATGTGTTGGTATACACATTAATTTTCGAACAGTTGGATTGATTTTGATGACATTCGTAGTAGGGAGGAGTTCAATGCACTGGAAATATGCACCCCGAGAGTAACGTTTTGAAATGGTAATTGAAGTGTTTTTGGAAGTGATTTTGAATAATGACTAAATTATTCTGCTTATTTTTGCAAGTTGGCATAAGGAAGCAATTATTCTCCAATCAAACAGCCTGTGATGTTTTGAATGGAAAATAACACAGTACTCAAATTCATAGTGGTAAACAATGAACTCCTAAGGAGCCACGAAATTACTGGAAATTTTGTACGCGTATGGTTTTCTTGATGGAAAATTTTAACCATCGCAAAAGCAAGTGAATTCTGAGCAACTCCACATTTAATCTAGAGAAGATCAATATAGTTTTAGGTAAAACACGCCAAGTTGATTTCCAAAATTAAACTGCTTGCACCATTTTAGAGGGATGACTAGTTTAAAGCTGTATACTAAATTGTGTAACCGAATGAACAATGAAAGTTTTTTGTTAATCGTGCAATAATAATTCAAGATATTAAACATTAATAGAACCCTTATGAACTCATCAGAGGCTAAAATTTTCATTTCAAATAATTTCTCATGGAAATTCTTTTAAACGATGAAATTACGTTCAGAACTGTTCGCCCCCGGATAATCAACAATCTACTGTATCTTAAATAACACAGTGCGACAAATTTCAACTTTTGGTTCATGACATGGGATTTCTCTTCAGGAATGGAAAGATTAGGTGCCAAATAGCAATTCCCCAACGGCATTTTGCTAGGTTAGCTAAAATAAGAGGGTTTTTTAATTTTAAAGTTTGAGAACTATCAGGGTATCGGATTGGCTTGAAAAATTCGGAAAATTACCTAAAAATATAGTTTTCGAGGTGTGTTTGGGCTTGTTTGAAAGGAAATTAAAAGTAGATACAAAAACGAACATATGTGAAATCCTTGAAACACCAGGGGTAGTTTTAAAATGCATTTAAAGCGCTAATTTGAAAGGGGGAATGGGGTAGCGAGTTGGCAGAGGGCGTTCCTTTTTTATAAAAGCTTTTCTCCAATTGTCCCCTATTATACCGCAAAATTCCGGACTGAGAGTAATGTTTCTTCGTAGAAAAATGAGTTTTTGAATTAAATTCAGAAGTATGAATCCATGTTCTTTATTTTGTTTTAATTTTGTTCAACAAATACAATGTTAACTTTACCTCTACTGATCTATTTGCTTCCTTTTGGGCGCTGGTTTCTCATTTTCGCTCTCCTCTCTGATTTGTATGTCTGAGCTGGATTTGTGGACATCATCTTCGCTGTCACTGTTTTCATTCTTGTCTTCGTTTCTTTCTTCTTCGCTATCCTCAGCGTCTCTCTTTAGCCACCAACAGAAATCCCCTAACATGGCATTCAATTTTTTGCCTCTGTACCGAATTTCCATAGGCATTGCAACCTAATGGAATGGCTCTCCATGTTCATCAGACTCTGAAGCTAACTGCTTCTCAAAGTAGCCAAGGTGACTATTAAGGAAATGTATTTTGAGAGACATTGATATCTTCAATTTCTCAAATGCCTGTAACATATCAGCTATCAAGTCACGGTAATTTTCTGCCCGATGCTTCCCCAAGAAATGAAGAATCACGGCCTTAATGGGATTCCAAACAATCGACTGGTCCTCATTCAGATATTTGTCAAAATCCGAATTTTTCATAAGCTTGCGAATATCACGAAACTTGTTGACCCGTCCTTCTTACTGACCAGGACCACCGGTGATGCCCATGGACTGCTGGATGGCTCGATGACCCCTTGTTCTTCCATATCGGTAATAATCTTCTCGGTTTCTGCTAGCCTTGCTAGAGGTAGACGCCTCGGCTGCTGACGGACAGGCATAGAGCTGCCTGTATTGATTTTATGTTTTACTATATCTGTTCGTCCCTTCTGGCTATCGTCAAGAGCGAAGATATCTTGGTATTGATGAACCAAACCCTGTACCTCTTTCACTTCCGTTCCATTAAGGTCTTCGCACGAACTAACAACCATACCCACTAATTTTTCACCATGGTCTTTGGGCACTGATTTTGGAACATCAGCCATACACCTGGCTACTCGGAATACTGGCACACACTGTCCCATAAGGGTACTCTTCTTCAATGTCACCGGATCCACATTAACGTTCATAAGCCTCACCGGTACTGTCTTTCCAACCTTGATCAGCGCTTTTCCCACCAGTATGCCACTATGGATCTTCTTATCACAAACAGGCTCCATCATTCGCACACATCCTACCCGAAGATCTCCATCCAAATCTGCCTCGACAACCATCTCGCTTTGACCAGGCAATATCACATCTTCTATCAGCAAAACCCTTACAACAGGATCTTCTCGTGGGTGCAACGGAAGTTCTTCGTTACCGACCTTCAAAACACCCTCTTTCAAATCCAACGTAAAACCAAATTTTCTGAGGAGGTCCATTCCCAAGATGAAGTCATCAGTGATATCGGCTACCAGCACCTCATGATCACGTTCTTCACTACCAATGCCAATCTTCATCTTCACCACTCCGCGTGTTGGTATCACTTCACCTGTCGCTGTACGAAGTTGAGTAGTTGTCTGTAACAGCTTCATACTTGTTCGTAGAACGTTAGGACGTATGATGGATTTTGTCGCCCCCGTATCAATGAGTAGTGAGTGGAACAATTCGATTCGCAATTTTACCATCTATGAACAAACTGCTGGTACTATTCCTTGATGTTACGGCATGGACGGTGATCTCTGGGGCATCTTTACTAACAGTCAACGTTCGCCCTCTCTTGCCAACCCCCTTTAACTTTTCCGACGGTTGTACTTTTCTTATTTTGGAACAACGGCGTTCTACATGTCCTTGTTCGCCGCAGTTCCAGCAACGGGGCCCTCGAACTTCTTGATGATTCTTCGTACGGCTTTCTTCCTTCCGAAGAACTCTCAGTACTAACTCCTCTAGGTGATATTTAGAACCTTCTTCTTCTTCCACAACGGTCCGAACACGCCCGTGACCTCGAGACGCTTGTTTTGCAGCTTCAAATTCTAAGGCGTGAGCAAGCGCATATCAGTTGTTCTTGGTCGTGCCAGCCTCAATGATTGTTGTGTTTCCCCGTCTCTTAACCCATCAATGAAGGTCTGCACAGCGAGTTGTCCCAGAAATGAATCGGGTGCCGTAGGGTACGCCAATCGGACAAGCCGCGCAACATCGGCTTCAAATTCCTGAAGGCTTTCTCCATTCTTCTGGACACGATTCTTCACTTGCGCGTGATACACTTGCTGAAGATGCGCGTCTCCATATCTCATCTCCAATCTAGACACTAACAACTGGTAATCATTTTCCTGTCCTGCTGGGATTGTTTGCAGGACGTTCAACGCGTCTCCACGCAAAAGCCACAGTTAAAGAAACGGCCTTTTCCTTGCCTGTCCATCCGTTGGCCCCAGCGGCCGCCTCAAATTGTTTGTAGTAGGTGGACCAAGGTATCTTTCCATCGAACGTGGGTGGTTTTACTTTTATCCCTACGGCAGGATCCTTTTCTTCTTTAAATTGTTTCTTTTCTTCATTAAACGGCCACTTAGAAGTTGAGGAAAACCGTAGTTGACTCATTCTATCTTCCAACATTTTAGCTACGCTATCTTTCTCAGCTGTTGGTGATAATTGCATTTGGGTCATTTTCTCTTCTACCATCTTTATTACCCAATCAAGATGTTTCTCCAATTTAATTTCTAATAGTCCTATCGCGCTGGAGTTTTCCAACAATTCTCCGAAAACTTTATCTTCCAACACTTTGACATTTTCTAGCAATTAGTCTATAAGTATTCTGGAATTTCCCAGTAATTTTTCCTTTAGCATTCTAACATTTTCGGACTTCCTAGAATTTTCCAAAACTTTTTCTTGCAGTGCTTTAGTATTTTCTAGTAATTCTTCTTTAAGCATTTTAGAATTCTCTTCTGATTTTCTAGAACTTTCCAGCAACTCTTCTTTAATTTTATTTAACAACACATTAGTATCAATTGCAGGTCCAGGTATTTCGAAGCGGTAATTTTCAGGGTCTTCCTTCTGTTCTAAAAGCCATTCTCTTAACCGATTTATCAACACGCTTTTAAGGCCCGTTGTGTCCAAATCTCGTTCCCCAAGTTCGTGTTTTAACTCTATTAATTTAAGATCTTTTAACAATTTCATCGTCATTTTAATTATTCGTTGGAATTATTTTTAACACTAACAGATTGTTCTCACAGCACTTCATTTATTACACGATTTTATTTATTTTAAAACGCCACACCTGTAACACCACTGTAATGTTCTTTTTAAAATAATATAAATCGTCTATTAATAGAGAAAAGATTATTTACAATGCACTTAATTAAAAACACTATAACTATAAACTATTTAACGAACTATTATTTAAATATTTACAAATTTATTTGAGGACTATTTATATAAAAACTATTTATGTATTACAACAATTATTTAATTAACTCATCATTAACTGCCCCGTTCTACTCGCGATTCAATTTATATCTTTCATACGATGACTCATACATCTAGAATGTTCGATGACGTGTTGATGAGTCATAGATGCAGCTGTTGATAAGTGACGTCGATGAGGCGTGTCGATGAGTCATACTTGCAGGTGTTGATTGATGAGTCATACATGCAGGTGTTATTGATGAGTCATACAGTTGATGACTCATACATCTAGAATGTTTGATGACGTCATATGTGGGTTTACTATTCGTTACAATATAATACTACTAATAACAACAGTTAACAAAAATTTTTGAATTGTATTTAAAATAATAAGTACTTATTTAGAATAAAACACGTTTCTTCAAGCATCACTTTTTTCAATCAAGATATTTGCAACTGACTCTAATTCTTTAGCAATGTTTTTGTGACTATTCAACACTGTTATATTAATGTCCTGACGTCACAGTACTTTGCAAATGGGTTTTTAGTCTGCGTAATGCAGATAATGATCTTCTAGCTGTACATGTGGATATAAACAACTTCTTTAAAAATTGAAATAATTTTTTGTCTTTTCGCAAAAAAATTACAAAAGATACATACTGTCATTATATATGACGTAGTTTGGAAAATATGCAACTATTTAAAAAAATGTTATTTGAGTTGCATAACTTCTAAGAGGGAAAAATCTGTTTAATAATTTTTTTAATGAAACCAAAGAAAAATGTTTCTGATGAAGAAACATGATAAAGAAACACACTAGGTAGAAAAAGAAAAAACTTTAAAGTTGATTTGTCTTTCTATCTTGATAAAATTTCATTGTTTAGTTAACAATGTCCTATCGGTACTTAATTTTGTACACAAATATGAATTTAAAGTCATCTCAAGGCTTGTTTTGACCTAAAACAAACAAGGTGCATGATTGTCATGATATATGCAAATATTTATTACCTTACCTTTAGATTTAATTTATAAAATATTTCTTACAAGTCAACGATTTGGTAGTTTCATTATAATTTTGTTGTTTATAAGGATTAAAAAACTTGTGGGCTGAAATATCTCTTTAAGTTGTTGTCAAGCAGTTCCTTGGGCACAACTGAGAAATAAATGTAAATGTTGGGATTGTTTTTTATAGAAGATATATTGGTTTTAAAATACAAATCTCTGCGTTTTGCCATGGCAATCTGAAATGATGTAATTTAGTTGTTATTTTATACTTTGGATATCTAAAATTATGGAAATAATGTTCAATAGGATGTAAGGATGGATTTTGTAGGAATAGAAGGACTAGGTCTAGTCACTAGGTGGTTTTAATTATTTAATTTAAATTTTAATTTACTATTGAATGCATTTGAAAAATGATTTGGTTGACAAGTTCTAGCAATCTTATTATTGTGTTTTAGTACAAGTTTTTAATATCAACATCATTTTTATTCAATGCTAAAGACAAAACACAAGATATCATGAAATCCGGCATTTACCGTTTGAATTGTTCTTTTTGTAACTCGGTTTATATTGGGCAAACACTTAGAAATTTCGACATAAGATACAACGAACACGTAAATTTTAATATGGAAATTACATCCTCCTTGCAAATGAGGAAACCGTCCCAAAGTGTAACATGGGTTGCATAAACGTATTTATAATCAAGAAATCTCACTGAATGATATCCTTTTTCTGAAATGAAACCTATTTATTTATGCATAAGAAAGCTAGGTTATGTTTGCATGAAATTTTTAATCTTAATTTTTAATTTAAGTATAAATGAACTTAACTATGGTCTTAATTATGCCCATGACATAGCATGTCCCTCTTTTGATATGAATCTGATATAAAAATATTTGTGTTAACGTTTCCGTTCCGTCGTTGATAAAATTTTCAATACGGTGATTTGACAACACCGCACTATCTTTTATAGTTTTTACATTAAATACCCTATAATCAACACACATTCGATGTTCTTCATCTTTCTTTTCTATCATCATAAGATTTTCAACATTATTTCTGACAACTTTTCTTTTGTTGTGGTAGAGACCGTAAGGACGATAAACAATGGGCTTATCATAAGTTATAGATGTATAAACATTTTTTAAAACAATGTCAATTTTGTCAAGTTCGCTAGTATTTCAGCAAAACAGCATCGGAAGTCGTTTAATAAATTAATTTGTTGCTGTTTCAGACTTATGTAAGAGCAAAATTTTTAAAACTTACGCAGATTCATCTAGCTCCCAAAAAGGCCCATCATGATGTGAAAAGAAATTAGAAAGTCTAAGCGAGTTGAGGCTGGAAGTTTTCATCGATTATTTTAAAACTAATAAAAGTTGATAATATCGGTTTTGCATGTTTGCTCATCAACTGTAATTTTTGAGCTTCACGCATGTGATGGCTGACAGGGTCAATTGTTCTCACTTAATAATCGCGTCTGGTACTCGGAAGAAGGGCTGTTTATCGTCCGAGTCCGAATCATAAAAACTCACACACAGGCAGTTCTAACGAATAAATGAAGAAGATGTGATTCTAATGTAAAAGTGCATTGATTTCTCTATAAATAGTAATCATAAAGAAATTACTTAAACATTATTTAAAAAGCTTAATTTTCAGCTTTTGCCTGGTACTGTACTTTTGCCTGAAGCGTATCATTTGATCAATAAGTTCATGTGACGAACACGTTTACTTACAATTAGCTTTAAGGTAGCGTCCTAGTTTTAGAAATAGATAAACATGTTAGGTTACGAATACAATCCACAAGTTCAAGTACATTAATTCTTTATAAAATAAAGATGGAAGTTTTCAAAATGTATTTTTATTTCGAAAAGAAAGCAAGCAGTGTTACCAGCAGCTGGCAATGTTGTAATTAGTACTTACTATACAGGGTGTTCAAATTGAAGTCGGCACTATTGCCAACTTTGTTACTACTAAAGATACGATGTTGATTAAATTACCAAAGTAGTAGCGTTTTTTCTTCCGATTACGATGGTAAAATTTTAAAAACAATTGAACTTCGCGTTTTCGAGATACTAAAAAAAACAACATTTTTTTAAATGGAATACCCTGAATATTTTTGCACATTTTAAACGATAATTTAATTTTAAACAAAATTTATTAATACATAAATACCCTAAACTTACAAATAAACGAACTACAAGCATTTAAATGTACCAGTTCAAGTTGAAATGAATATCATGTAGCCAATGAATAGCCGGTTATTGGAAAGTAAAAGAATAGTAGATTATTCTACAAGTAAAGAAAAGTGGTCGTTTTAATAAATTTTGTTTAAAATTAAATTATCGTTTAAAATGTACAAAAATATACAGGGTATTCCATTTTAAGTGCTTTTGAAATATACAGACATAAACGCACAGTACCTTTAATGAATGAACAAACTGAGCTTAGTAATTCTCCTTTATTAGAAGTGTTAGATATTTAGTTTTTGTATGTATTGTATCTAGTTGCCTATTTTCTGTATGTATTTATCCTTAGCAACGTGTTTGTTTATCAATCTTATCTACCTTTGATAATGACATAAAGTGTCGAAACAATATTGTCAGGTTAAGATATTAATAAAACTTGTGAAACTTTAACTAATCTTTGTATTTATATTATATTTCACTAGTTTGTTTTAAACTAATTTATTTTCAATTGAAATAATGTTCAGTGATGTGAATTTTATTACTGGATAATTTTTTTTTTGTAAGAACATCTTTTATGAGTTATGAGATAATCAATCTTAATTATAAATTGGATGATGGAAGGGAATTTATCAATTTAATTAATGAATGGATTTACCTTATCTCAAGAAAGCAGCTGGTTTTTGATTATTACCAAATAATTTGGACATTTATATGAAGAGAGGTGAATTTTTGTATTTCAATCATCTTAGTTCTGAACCATATGGAAAAAGAGGATTTCTGTTTTGTTACTACATCAGTTGGTAATTGAAAAGGCGCCAATACATTGATATTTTAATATTTTAAGGTATTTAATTAGTTTAATTTAAGTGTTTAAGATAATACGAATGACAAAGATATTACTTTTGAAGATAAAAATAATTAGACTATCTTAAAATTGATCTTTCGTTGATTCAGGGTATCCGCATTTAATTTTTTGATTTATTTCAATTTTGTTCATTTGTTGTGTTAAATAAATTTTGTCATTTCAATTCAAAAAAAACTTATGGTTTATTTTTTTGTTTTGTGTGTAGTTTAATTATTTTTCACAGATCTATATCTATTTATTGCCGTATAAACCGACCCGCCTGTTGAGTCTCAGTTGTGGTAAGATTCAAGTTTCACAACAATTATTTTAGCCGGAGCATCTTTTTATAGTAAAGGTAGGTGGTTTATATTTTGTATATATTTTCACTGTGCTTTTACTGAAGTCTGTCTTAAGTGTTGTTTATACTGATAATTAAATTAATTTTAATAATTTATCAAGTTTCAATTCATTTTCATAAACAACTTACAAAAATAACAAAAATTGCCCGTACATTTTTATTATAGCAATACGTTCAATTTAGATTATCTAAAATATATTAACCATATTAATGAGGACTCGGTCCTCATTAAATCATTTCAATAACGACCACAACCTTCGAGCCACCACAAAATCGGCGACTATGGCTTTGCACATTCAATGACAAAGAAATATATTTAAGGAATATATTTACTTAACGTCAGCCAAGCTTACTATTGGCCACAATATATCGGGTTATTCCATAAAATAAGGCCAGTCAATTGGGGTGGGTTTTGAACTTTTTTCAGAATTTTGGTGCAGTGACTACCTTTGTATGACCTACAGTGATCAAAATCGGTCATATTTGCATCTTTCACAGTTTCGTTTGTATAAGTCTGGCATCATCTGGGAAAATGATTGAAAATCATCATTCTTTGAAAATCAACGGCTAGATTATTATTATCATTAAGCTGTCTGGTAAAACTCTATTTTCTAGACGATTTGAATCATATTGAATCATTGTCTTATCAATCGAAGACACGTAACAGGCCGATTATGATATAGTGGTACGCAGGCATTTCTGGTACAATTAGCCTTCAACACAATCAAGAGTGCTACTTGTTTTCGTTCGATGCGAAATTGTAAATCTTCTTATTGATAAATTGTTGTTAATATGTTATTAGTCGTTTATAATATCACTTGTATTTGTTGAGCTGCTAACAACGCTAAAAGATACATTAGCTTTTAGTGACTTCGAAAAGAAGGAAGCCGATGATTTAGTTAACGTGATCAAAGCTTCTGAATGGAGCTTCCATCCTCTCCTGTTGGGGACTCATAGGGGATCTCAGAGGACTCGCAGCCATTTAGCCTTCCTAGTTTTTTTAGGCTTCCCAACTAAGATTTTGTAAACCACATGCGGAAAAATGCATACCGTAAATCCTGACGGATGTCGATGATTCCTTTTCTACATCAAAAGAACAAAGAGCTGTTATCATTTAAATTATATGACTTTTGCGGGTAAAAGATTTAGTGCCCATTTCACCGGAGAATATTCTTTAAAATCGTCATTCTTCGCCCGACTCTTTGGAATTTATTTTAACAATACTTAAAAAGTTAAACGGCGTGCCTATTGAAATCCCCCTGTTATGGGCGCCAGTTTTGTCGATCACTTCTTACGGTTCTGAAGGTAGGATATTTTAAAAGACTTTTGAGGTTGCTATTTAAAAATTTTTTTTTCCAATAACGGATTCGTCTAGTCATCTATACTATTCTAAGAAATCGGATCAAATAAGTAGTTTTTGAATTCAATACTCATTAGATGTTACTGATTCATCTAATTGCAGAGCATTCTGTAGTTACTTCCTTAACATTTTGAGATTTACTTTAAATTCAACAAAGCACAAAGAAACAAGTGTTACATTTCTGTTCACAGAACAACTAACAAAGCAAAATAAGAAAGTAGTACAAAATATATCCTTTACCTTCTGGCCAATTTTCGAAGACATATTGTGCGATATCCCCTGCAGAATCGCTCGGGCTGAAGAGGAACTCTTTCGTCTTTCCGCTGACGAGGATTAGCCGCAAGTTTATCTGCAACAAAACAATCGATATGAACACCTGACGTACCTCAAGAAAATTCACATCACGCGTATACATTATACTGTGAGGAAGATACAATATATTAAAAGCACGTGGAAGTCCACAGAGTTCAGATTATTTTCCTTTTTTTATATCTACGTAATGTAATATCGGTCATCTATTTATTAATTGCTTTGTATCTCACTTCGTTTAATGGCAAAGATTTAACCTAGAAAGAAGTGATGGGAAAATATTATTAGAGATATTCACAAGCGAAGGGTAAAATCCAGCTCTCTGAAAGGAATGCAAAATTAAAATTTGAATACCTAATAATACGGTAACGGGCAGTTTCTGTTAAATTGCTGCTATACAAGGGATAAGAATTTAAGATTTAAGATACAGAATCGTCGTAATTATAGCCTCCCGCACGAGAAGATTCAAATATTAAAATTGCAATAATTGCAAGGGGATTTCAACAGTGTCATAGTTTTAAAAATATTTTAAAAGCTAAACGCGTTTTTGAATACGAAATTATTTCATCGCCTACAGGTTTAACTCTCTTTAAAGCGCATTCTGATCTTTTCGTCTAAGCCAGAAATCCTGCAGATCCATCCAGAGCCATTTGAAATTTCAAATGCAGACGGGTGCTAATAATCATTTAAATCGCCTGGGGGAAAAACGAGCTAGGGTGAATATAACCCCAAGCAGTTTGGATGGAGACGACAGCAAAGCAGTCAGCTTTTTAATATATAAAGAATATATTTTTCTTTGTCTAACAGACAATTTCAAAAATGGAGCAGATATAACTTTCGCTTGAATACTAGAATGAATATTTCTTTTGTTCTTTGATGCAAAAGCTGTCTTTATTAAAATAATTTTGGAGAAATTTTCCTTTTCTATATATTTTTTTCACGCTTCGCTTGTTTATTTACTTGATGTAATGCGTTCTTTTTTTCTCAATAGGTTCAATTGGCAAGAACATCTATGTATATTCAATCTAATTACGTGGCGTCGCATGGTGGTAGATTCTACAAAAGTATCGATGTAAATTCAAATTTCCAGAATTTAAACAAAATTATTTTCTATTCTTTTCAGAAAATTTAATAGAAAATGTTTCGGATTGATATCTGTTATAAATAATTGTAACTGAAGTGTTCTTACATTCTTTTAATTGAAATTCGGATAATGCTTTCTACCTTTCCGCTAGTTCGCACTTGTCAACGTAGAAAACTTTTATTAACAACGTTTATTAATATGCAAAGCAAAAAACAAAAGTTTTATAGAACACCCTGACCAAGTCATCCTTTTAACTTAACATTTAAAGTTTAGAACTCGATACAAGATGCCATTAAACACCAGTTCTTAGGTCTTTGGAATTCTGACATCAAACCATAAAATTAGAACCATTTTTTTTCCAAATCAGTCTACAGGAACCGAAGTTACAGTCCGAAGGTTCGTTAACTTTCAAAGATACAAAGTCATAAATAAAAAAAAACAAGAATTGCGCTTTTAAGAGTTTAGAATTCCATCCAACACGCTATTGAAAACCAGTTCTTAGCTCTTTTGAATTATGTCATCAAAGCACAAAATTAGAATCGATTTTCATTTTCAAAATAGGTTCACGGCAACCAAAGTTACAGTCCGAAGATTGGTTAAATTTTGTAGATACAAAGTCATAATAAAGGAAAATAATAATTGAACTTTTAAGAGTTTAGAATTCGATCCAAGATACTTTTGAACCCCAGTTCTTACTTCGTTAGAATTCTGACATCAAACCATAAAATTATAATCGATTTTCTTTAAAATTAATTCATTAACTTTTAAAGATATAGCAGTGAAAATTGATTTTTAAGAGTTTAGAATTCGATCCAAGGTGCTTTTAAACAGTTCTTAGTTCGTTGAAATTCTGACATCAAACCATAAAATTATAATCGATTTTCTTTAAAACCGGCCTACAGGATTTTACAGTCCGAAGATTCGTTAACTTTTAAAGATATAAAAATGTAAATTAACTTTTAAGAGTTTAGAACTCGATACAGGATGCCATTAAACACCAGTTCTTAGGTCTTTGGAATTCTGACATCAAACCATAAAATTATAATCGATTTTCTTTAAAATTCATTCATTAACTTTTAAAGATATAGCAGTGAAAATTGATTTTTAAGAGTTTAGAATTCAATACAAGGTGCTTTTAAACAGTTCTTAGTTCGTTGAAATTCTGACATCAAACCATAAAATTATAATCGATTTTCTTTAAAACCGGTCTACAGGATTTTACAGTCCGAAGATTCGTTAACTTTTAAAGATATAAAAATGTAAATTAACTTTTAAGAGTTTAGAACTCGATACAGGATGCCATTAAACACCAGTTCTTAGGTCTTTGGAATTCTGACATCAAACCATAAAATTAGAACAGTTTTTTTTTTCAAAATCAGTCTACAGGAACCGAAGTTACAGTCCGAAGATTCGTTAACTTTCAAAGATACAAAGTCATAAATAAAAAAAAACGAGAATTGCGCTTTTAAGAGTTTAGAATTCCATCCAACACGCTATTGAAAACCAGTTCTTAGCTCTTTTGAATTATGTCATCAAAGCACAAAATTAGAATCGATTTTCATTTTCAAAATAGGTTCACGGCAACCAAAGTTACAGTCCGAAGATTGGTTAAATTTTGTAGATACAAAGTCATAATAAAGGAAAATAATAATTGAACTTTTAAGAGTTTAGAATTCGATCCAAGATACTTTTGAACCCCAGTTCTTACTTCGTTAGAATTCTGACATCAAACCATAAAATTATAATCGATTTTCTTTAAAATTCATTCATTAACTTTTAAAGATATAGCAGTGAAAATTGATTTTTAAGAGTTTAGAATTCGATCCAAGGTGCTTTTAAACAGTTCTTAGTTCGTTGAAATTCTGACATCAAACCATAAAATTATAATCGATTTTCTTTAAAACCGGCCTACAGGATTTTACAGTCCGAAGATTCGTTAACTTTTAAAGATATAAAAATGTAAATTAACTTTTAAGAGTTTAGAACTCGATACAGGATGCCATTAAACACCAGTTCTTAGGTCTTTGGAATTCTGACATCAAACCATAAAATTAGAACAGTTTTTTTTTCAAAATCAGTCTACAGGAACCGAAGTTACAGTCCGAAGATTCGCTAACTTTTGAAGATACAGTCCTAAAAAAGGCAAATTGTGCTTTTAAGAATTCAGAATTCTATCCACGATCTATTGAAAGCCAGTTAGTTGTTAGGTCTTTGGAATTTTGACATCAAACCATAAAATTAAAATCGATCTTTTTCAAAATCTGTTCACGGTAACCGAAGTTACAATCCGAAGATTCCTTAACTTTTAAAGATACAAAGTTATAAATAAAAGGAAAACGAAAATTGCGCTTTTAAGAGTTTAGAATTCCATCCAACACGCTATTGAAAACCAGTTCTTAGCTCTTTTGAATTATGTCATCAAAGCACAAAATTAGAATCGATTTTCATTTTCAAAATAGGTTCACGGCAACCAAAGTTACAGTCCGAAGATTGGTTAAATTTTGTAGATACAAAGTCATAATAAAGGAAAATAATAATTGAACTTTTAAGAGTTTAGAATTCGATCCAAGATACTTTTGAACCCCAGTTCTTACTTCGTTAGAATTCTGACATCAAACCATAAAATTATAATCGATTTTCTTTAAAACCGGCCTACAGGATTTTACAGTGCGAAGATTCGTTAACTTTTAAAGATATAAAAATGTAAATTAACTTTTAAGAGTTTAGAACTCGATACAGGATGCCATTAAACACCAGTTCTTACGTCTTTGGAATTCTGACATCAAACCATAAAATTAGAAGAGTTTTTTTTTCAAAATCAGTCTACAGGAACCGAAGTTACAGTCCGAAGATTCGCTAACTTTTGAAGATACAGTCCTAAAAAAGGCAAATTGTGCTTTTAAGAATTCAGAATTCTATCCACGATCTATTGAAAGTCAGTTAGTTGTTAGGTCTTTGGAATTTTGACATCAAACCATAAAATTAAAATCGATCTTTTTCAAAATCTGTACACGGTAACCGAAGTTACAATCCGAAGATTCCTTAACTTTTAAAGATACAAAGTTATAAATAAAAGGAAAACGAAAATTGCGCTTTTAAGAGTTTAGAATTCCATCCAACACGCTATTGAAAACCAGTTCTTAGCTCTTTTGAATTATGTCATCAAAGCACAAAATTAGAATCGATTTTCATTTTCAAAATAGGTTCACGGCAACCAAAGTTACAATCCGATGATTGGTTAAATTTTGTAGATACAAAGTCATAATAAAGGAAAATAATAATTGAACTTTTAAGAGTTTAGAATTCGATCCAAGATATTTTGAACCCCAGTTCTCACTTCGTTAGAATTCTGCCATCAAACCATAAAATTATAATCGATTTTCTTTAAAATTCATTCATTAACTTTTAAAGATATAGCAGTGAAAATTGATTTTTAAGAGTTTAGAATTCGATCCAAGGTGCTTTTAAACAGTTCTTAGTTCGTTGAAATTCTGACATCAAACCATAAAATTATAATCGATTTTCTTTAAAACCGGCCTACAGGATTTTACAGTCCGAAGATTCGTTAACTTTTAAAGATATAAAAATGTAAATTAACTTTTAAGAGTTTAGAACTCGATACAGGATGCCATTAAACACCAGTTCTTAGGTCTTTGGAATTCTGACATCAAACCATAAAATTAGAACAGTTTTTTTTTTCAAAATCAGTCTACAGGAACCATAGTTACAGTCCGAAGATTCGCTAACTTTTGAAGATACAGTCCTAAAAAAGGCAAATTGTGCTTTTAAGAATTCAGAATTCTATCCACGATCTATTGAAAGTCAGTTAGTTGTTAGGTCTTTGGAATTTTGACATCAAACCATAAAATTAAAATCGATCTTTTTCAAAATCTGTTCACGGTAACCGAAGTTACAATCCGAAGATTCCTTAACTTTTAAAGATACAAAGTTATAAATAAAAGGAAAACGAAAATTGCGCTTTTAAGAGTTTAGAATTCCATCCAACATGCTATTGAAAACCAGTTCTTAGCTCTTTTGAATTATGTCATCAAAGCACAAAATTAGAATCAAAATCTTTTTCTAATCGGTCCTCGGGAACCGAAGTTACAGTCCAAAAACTTATTAACTTTTAAAGATTCTGACATCAAACCACAAAATTAGAATATTTTTTTCAAAATGGGCCTATAGGAACAGAAGTTACAGTGTAAAGATTCGTTAATTTTTGAAGATACAGAGTATAAAAAAAGCAATTTATGCTTTTAAGAATTTAGAATTCCGTGCAACATGCTATTGAAAGCCAGTTCTTAGGTCTTTGAAATTCTGACATCAAACCATAAAATTGGAATCGATCTTTTTCAAATCGGTCCTCGGGAACCAAAGTTACAGTTCAAAAATTCATTAACTTTTAAAGATTCTGACATCAAACAATAAAAAATGGGCCTATAGGAACCGAAGTTACAGTCCAAAGATTCGTTAACTTTTGAAGATACAGAGTGATAAAAAAGGATATTCGTGCTTTTAAGAATTTACAGTTTATATCAAATGCTGCAGGCGTTACTATTTTACTTTACTCGCCAATTCTATCTAACGATAGTTCTCGTTAAGGACAATAATCTTTTGCTTTATTGTGAGTGTTCTCCTCCACTTTTATTAAGCTCAATAACCAAAGCCCAATTCTGCCCAAATTCTGAAATACGAAGGTTTGGACATAGTAAAGATTGACTAGTGCTACTAGTGCCTTGACGAGCCTGTCGGTTAATATAAATACGAGCTTAATATTTTAAATTTCAATTTAAAAATCTAACAATGGTTCTATAATTCGTAGTTAGCTCAAATTCTGGTGACGGTATTAAATTACAAATTTTTCACACTTTTGAAAATAATTACCCTGAACATGCCAATAACATAACTTCTAATGGCTGTTTCAGATTACCAAGTTTCGTTGAAATCGAGAATAATCTTTGGTTAGTTTTATATCAATTGATAAAAAGAACAGTTTTAAGAAAAAAAAAATTCTGCAGTTATTGCAAAAAAGCTTCGATTTAGCAGAAATTGAAATCCATATGTATGCAGAGTGTAGTTCGATAGTGACATACTCGTCGCGGTTTCTTTTCGAATACAAGTGAACTACTTTGTATGTAGCATGTTCTAACAGTTAAAAAGAGTATATTCTTTCGCGCTTTTTCTCAAACTTTTGCTCAATTTTCTAAATATAAATATTTATATACCGCAAGAATTTATTTATTTTAGCATTTTCTAATTCCTTATTTTACCACTCACAAACGATTTTTTTTAATTATTCATGAAATATCTTCGACAAATTTATTGGACCAATTTATACATTTATTTTTGGATAAGATCATCAGAAAAAAATACACAGTGCAAATGACTGATTTAAAATGCATCTGATGAATATATCTGATCATGTATTTGAGGCTATACCGTAAATCTTGCCCAAGTAAGTCTGAGAAGTTCGCAAGGCTAGAAAAGCCCTTCCGATAATCTCTGTGTTAATTAATGCTTATGAGAACGTACTCGAATAACTTATGTAGGTCCCTGGGGGCTTTAAAAGCTTCTGTTCGCAAGTTTAAAACTTACCTAGTTTGAATATGTCGTGTTTATCTGTTTTCTTGTAAGAAATCTGTCCACGCAGAAAGAGATAAAAAGTAATTTATTTATTGATGTTGTTTAAACCAGTCGATTCAATCACGGAATTCTTGATTAATTCATTGAATTACAACTTGACATCTAGTACGCAGTAAGTCTGTAAAAGTTTAATCTGACTTTGCAACACATTGCAGTAATCAACGCTTTTTGAAATGTAGTTTGTTTAACAAATTATGCGTAATTCATCATAATTCTAGGATGTTCCTGACTCACACTCTCTTACGTGCTTTCTGGCCTTCGTAGCCTAATATCTGGAGTATCTAAAGAAGGCCGTAGTTGAACATGTATTGTTTCACATTTCATGTGAAAACATGTATTTGTATTGGACTTTCTTTCGTCATCATCAGATCGATATATCTGTCCAAATATTTATTGTGTACGGTCCACTAAGGATTCGAATTAAGATACGCTCAATTAGCGCGCACTGCTTTCACAGTGCTACCAGTAACTCACTGGTTGGAGCGAGGTTACTATCCATCCCCTACTAGCTCTCCAGGCTAGTACCGGAGCGATAAACGCGCTCACCCGTCGGCACTTTCTCCTAGGAGATTGTACCTCGTCCAGCTTCGGACTATCTCCCAATTCCTGTGGAATTGAGGAATTCTAGGATAATGCACTTGCAAACTGTAATTCGTATAAAGGTATCTGAGGTTTCCAACTAGCCTGCCTGACTGTCTGCTGCAAACTGAAGCTTCGCCATTGGAATTTGGAGTTAAGACAATTTATATCATTGACGTTGGCAGCGAGTTCATCCAGGTTGATGGGGAGGATTACTGCGGGTATCCTCCAAGGCTCTCTTCTTACCCTGACACTGTACAACATCTACGTGTGGGACCTCCCTTCAATGCCAAGCGCGATGAATGAGCTCGAGAAAGTCAACTCCGAAAAGAACTCGGCAATCTCTATGACCTAACGGAGACATCGCGTTTGTTTGATGTTTATATATACTATTATATTTACTTTTATATATACTATATATTATTATTTGTATATACGTCGTATACAGTACTTCATGTAATCCAGAACCAGGCGCTTAAGGATGGTCTTCCACGCTTCGCGGTTCCTTTGCCACTTCGCGTTGAACAAGAACGTCAAAATTGCCACCATCAAGGAATATATTAGAGTCACTCAGTAGAGAGAGGTTCTACAATTCGCTTATGGGTCATCCAAATCCACTAATCAGTGCGATAAGATATATACGTCATGGGCATACTTTATCGCCACAAGTCCGAAGTTGTTATTGGTCGATGATCGTAGCAAGCAGCGGACTCTATAAGCCGGGGTTCAGCTACTCACATCTCTACATGTTGACGAAACTTTCAGATGGCGAAAATAAAAGAGTATGTACAGGTACTGCAGGTAAGCCATGATGTTCACCGTTCACCAGCAGAAGTAGTTTCAGGTAACAGGCAGCTAAGATTATTGCTACATCGAAGCCATTAAGGGAAAATCGTAAATAGCACCGTCTTTTAATGTCGAGCACTATCAAAATTTCTTGCGGGATAATTACAGGCTATTTATAGTGCAGAGCCTATCGATTTTTAGACTGCATACATTATAACAAAATCACACACTAGGATATCAAAAACCGTGAATTTTGAGATATATTGAAATTTCCTGTGCAATAATTACGTAGGCTATCTATAGGTTGTAACAACGTTCTTAGTCACAATTTCTAGGATGCACCCCTTGTAGCAAAACTACCCTTGAGGGCATATAAAAAATCACAAATTTTAAGATACATCGACATTTCTTGTGCGATAATTACATGCTATATATAGGTTCTACAACGGCCTTGATCACAATATTTATTTAGGCTGTTCCCCTTATAGCACAACCGCTCTTCAAGGCATGTCAAAAATCGTTAATATCGAGATACGAGATTCGATTTCTTGCGGGATAATTACAAGTTATTTATAGGGCTCTACAACGCACCTAATCACGATTTGTATGCTGCATTACTTGCAGCAAAGCTACCCTCGAAGACCTCAAAAACCGTAAATTTTAAAAAATATAGAAATTTTCTGTGCAATAATTGCTCAGGTTATTTGTAGGATCTACAACACTCTTAGTCAATTTCATTTCTAGGCTACCCGTTAATAACAAAATCACCACCGAAAAGAACAACCGCAAATTTTTAGATATATCGGCATTTCTTGTACAATAATTACAGGCTATGTACAAGCTCAACAACGCCCCTGCTCGCAATATTTAGGGCTGCAAGGTACAACCACCCTCGAAGACATCAAAAACAGTAAATTTTGAAATAAGTATATCGAAATTCCTTTTGCGGTAATTACAGGTTATTTATAGGCTCTACAATGCTCTACACTGCATCCCTAATAGCAAAACTACCATCAAGGACATCAAAAATTGTTAATATATGTCATGTCATGATATGTCAAAATTTCTTGCTTGAAGCTTATAAACTATTTATAGGCTCTACAACGCGCTGGTAGGCCCGTCAGAAAGACTATAAATAGCCTTCAATTATCGCCAAAGAAATTTTGAAGTGTCAAGATCAAGTAAACAGTCTTTGAGGGGTAGTTGTGGCATTACAGGCGAAGCCTAAAAACCGTGATTAGGGGCGTTGTAGAGCCTATAAATAGCCTGTAATTATCTCACAAAAAATTTTAATATACGTATTTTAGAATTATTGAAATTTTTTGATTTTCTCAATTTTTCACGTTTTCGAGGTCGGTTGTGCTATGGGGTGCAACCTAAACATCCTGATTATCTCGTTGTAGAGCCTTTAAATAACCTGTAATTATCGCGCAAGGAATTTTAATATATCTCAAAATAAACTCAATTTTTTATTTTATCAAGTGCTCATGTCTTCGAGAGTAGTTTTTGCTATAAGGGGTGTAACCTAAAAAGCCATGGAGGATGTCATTCACTGAACATTTCTGGGGAAAAAGAGTAGTCCGGTTGAAAAATATTGATTTTCTAGGATTCTATACCAAATCTATGAAAACGTGTTTTTCCCATATAAAATACATGGGAGACTTTAAGGGTTTTGAGGCACCCCTAAACATAGGAGTACTTTTTTTTCGATATACAATAATCCTAGGGGGTGAGAGCATAAGATTTCCGACTTTGCTTTTTTGTTGGACCACCCTATAATGTAAAGTCTATAATAGCGTGTAATTATCGTACAAGAAAGTTCCAAACATCTCGATATTAACGATTTAGGGAGATTAATAGCTCGACGAGCTATCTTAATCTATACTTAAATCACTGACAAAGATATGTAATAGAATAAATGATTTTAATCTTTTTATGCATCAGCTAGGACTATCGTGTGAGCTATTTCAAAGATTGCCACCAACTTTATACTACTATATACGGCGTTTTTTCTGCAGAGGTCGTTCTTTGTCCATTAACTCAGACCGTGCAAGTCTTCATGCATAAAATTCTTGTTGACGCACCTGACGAAATAAATGACCAGAACTCGCCTCCAAAATTGTAATTGCAGGTTAGGTAATTTAGCCCTATAAAAAATCGGCATTAGTTTTACTAACGTCATACACTTCATTGTATTAATTAAACAAGCGTAATAACGAAGCATGAAACATATTACGTCTACCTACATATACATATAACATAAAGCTCTTTATTAATCCGTTATTTCATTAATTAATAATGACACAATAAAGCCGTTATTATTACATTCTATTGCAAATTTACTAAAGTGTGGAGATTTCATTACGTGGTTTGATATACCGTATAGCATTTCCATAAGAAATATTATGCGCTACTAATAGAGTGCATTAAAGGCGCCTTGTTTCATTATACTCCCAACAATTTAGAATTCATGAACCAAGCAAAAGCAACCAAAAAGAATTAAGTCAATAAATTCGAAACTATTTCCGCATGTTTGAGAAGTTTTAGAATTTCACAAAAATGTCAAAGTTTGGAATTTTAAACCGAGACTAAAATAAATGGTACAGAACAATACGAGGAAAACAAAGGCTGTCTCGCATAGTTTCATGTTGTTAAGGCCAAAGGTTACGTAATGACATATCTGAGAGAACTCGTAGGTGTTTTGTGTAGCTATCTTTAGCCCTTATAGTTATCGAGCGAGCACATCCAAGAGGATTGAATGCATGCACAGCAGACCGGCACCAGCTTAAAAAAAAGTTTAATTAAAACGGAATTACTAAAGTAATAATAATACTAGCGGCAAATTCTTGAATGAAGATTTTGTAGGGTCAATTATTTTAAATTCTTGTTTAATCTGGGTAGGTATCGTTAATTGATCTTAATCAATTTGGCAAGTTATCATATGTAGGTCATATTTACTTCTAAAGCATTTTGATTTTTGAATCATTTTTTAAGTTTGATCTCCCGTGGATTTAGGCAACACTTCGTACTCTTCAAATGTCAGGTTATTAATTTAGGCTCCGAATTGATTTGTATCTCAATTTGTGTATTTCGCAGTGGCGTCGCATAACATAATTTCGCTTTGTTTATCTTTATCGTTTTTTAAGTAATTACCTCATGTTTATAGCGAATGATTAATAAATTTTGTAGCCTGTTCCACTCCGCTTATGATTTTGTTCGATTATTCTAGTTTGGTAAATTGCGCTAGATTTCAAAACTTTTAAAAGATCGAAGATAAGTTCTTCATGTTTCCGGCTTCTTTTAATTTTTCAAAGAAATTTTGCACGTTTTTACGACGTAGTGGTGTGGGTGTGAAAAGTCTCTGTTAAACGTTTTTTACTTATTTATGATTTCGGTTTATTTAATTAAGTATTATTTCTCTTACAATATTATTTAATCATTTGCAACATTTTATCTTGTTTGCGGTTTACGGTAAGTTTATTTAGAGTATTACTTGGTAATTATCGATATCGTTTGGCTCCAGTGGCGTGACGCCGTTAACGGATATTTTTGTTTATCGGTTGGGCCGAAAGTGTTTTATACTAGGTATATATCTTTTTGAGCGCTACCGAATCAACATCCTGGATTTTTCTGGTAATTACGACCATCAACTCCTTCTGAACTAGTGAACACCTCGTGGGAACGTTTCACGCCTTATTTTAGCATAAGTAAGTGATAAGTATAGCAATTTCTCATCAAGTTAATTTGGGGGTTTTATTTAACCTTTTTCATTTCACTTTTGAGAGCTTTTTAACACATGCCAACAAAAAATGCAGCCTGTTCTATGTAATAATAACTTTGATTGTGGTCAATTTAAAAGCTGGTTCATGTGTAATTTTATATAGCCTGTGGTGTGTACATGATTACAGCTAAATTATAAACTGCATGAACGTGAAAATTGACCTAGCATCGATTAAGCGATTTAATCGGGAGATAAATTTACGTAGGGAAATCAAAGCAGAAATTAAATATTTGTCAATTTAAGAGCTTTTTAATATGCGAAACGATGCCACGATAAGTGTTTAATTGCGTGAATTTTTATTGTTCGATTTAATATTTCAGCCACGAATGCTGCATTTTAATTTGCATGTTTTTAAGACATCTTCTAGCTATAAAATTCCCAGTTTGTTGTTTTTGGTCACGCGAGCCATCCTCGCCAGAGAAAATATTTTAACGGTTAACGACAGCAGTAAGCACATACACAAGAAGTCCTAGGGAGGAAAATACGAATACTTCGTGTTCCGCACGACTGACTTCACGGGAGAGAAAAAAAAAGAGATCTAATAAGTTCCGCAAAAATTAATTAAATACAAGCCCACTTAGATCCTCAAAGTATTAATCGAAAAACTTTTATTCACGCTTCGACTAAGAATCGGAGAGTTTGGAAAGTATTTAAACTCCGAACAGTAATAGTAATAATATGGCTTGCTTGAGAAGTCAAATAACGAAATGTTATTTGAATTCTATTCGGGCGAAAGGAAATCTATTTGAAATATTATTATTACTATCGCGATCGCTTTCAATTAACATTACTGATAACGAAGGTATGCCTTAGACTCTACAATGAACTCATCAACGTACAAAAAATGTTCTGGAATTAGTAGGGCCAAATTAATTTAATATTTGGAAAGCTTTCTCGACATTTCATTCAAATTACAAGAAAGAAATATTGCTTCGTATGATTCGAATAGATCTGCGTTAAGAGATTAGAAATTAAGATAATAGAGCAATAAGTCGACGTAACTCTAGATTAAAATACAAAAGAACATGAGGATTAACTAAAAAAAAAAGATTCTAACAAATTATATGAATGGTAGCACGATCATGTGGCTAAAAGCGATTAGCAAACGTCTAACCATTGAAAACACAGGTTAGTTGCAACACAATCGTCGTTATTGACTACCCATTATTGAATTTAACTCTAGATTTGGCTTAACTAGAGTTCCTCAATAAAAACTTTAACTGTGTTATTTTAGAGTTAGGACACGGATGTCAAAATCTGTCTCTTTCTACGCCAAAACTAAGCTGCCTGAAACAGATATACTTTTTTCTCTCTTTTTACTTTAGTGACAACATTCAGCAGCTGTCATCAGTTATAAATTTTAGGTTATGCTGTCATGTTTATTTTAATGCATGTAAAACTTTTTTGTACGACCATGCTATTTCGGATTGTTTACCATACTTGGTTTTAGAACAGTAGGTTATATTAACTGGTTGCTAAGCAAAAACGCGTCGGTAAGTTTATTACTTACCGTTCAGTTCTGTCAAAAACAGAACGGTAAGTAAATTATATGTAATTTATAAAATAAATGCATGATCTTTAGATGTCTCTTTCGCGAGAAATCATTTATTTCCTAAATAATTGGACTATTTAAAAAAATGTATGTTGTTTATTTAAATTTGCTCAGGCCTCTCAATATCCCAATTATATTCGTTTTCAGATTCACTTATTCTCACGAGTTTGACAAATATCGTGACATTCAAAAATAATAGTAATTACAAACGTATCCATGGTAACGACAAAACCTACTTAATGTTTGGTGGATATACAGGGCAAAAATAAATTATCTTTTTCGTTGACCGTTTGTTAATGTCAATATTAATGAATGATTTTTTCTAAAAAAGGATGTATTAATGGACGTCATTAATACACTCTTTTTTATTAAGTAACTGTTTTGTGAAAAAAGGATGCATTAATGGACCTCATTAATACACTCTTTTTCATTAATAAACCCGTTTGTGATTTTGACGTTTTGATGATGTTTTACTTTGGGCAACCAGATATACGCACAAGTTTGGATTCGGTATTATTTGAAATTTTCTATCTTAAAATCGAAGAATTTTACGGTCAACGAAAAACTGTTGTAATCAATTCGTTTGTTAATGAGCAACTAATGATCTCAACTATTAAAGGCACTCACTCCCTATCGCTCGTTCGTGCTTTAAACAGTTTCGATCATTAATCGCTTTCATTAACAAACTAATTTATTAAATAACTATAAATCTATTGTTTTCGGGGATATTTCCTTAGTTAATACCTTTGTATTCATAATGGTCGTACAAAAAATAGTATAAGCATCTCAAACAGTAAGGAGTTTACCGATCTCCTCCAATATTGTCGTCGATCGGTAAACTGTCCTTACTGTTCTTGATACTTAATATATTATTAATGTGCACATTATAATTTATTTAGTGTTTGTAGAGAATTTTTAAAATTACTATAGTACATATATCAATTTTCGACAGCTTTTAATAAAGTATTAATTGTACCGACTTTCAGACTTATATAATTGTCATACTGACAGTTTAAGTTATTAAACCAATTTTCATGATTACCAACCTTATAATAAATAGTTTCAAAATATGAAATGTCACTAGGAAAAACTGACATGCGTGTCTTAACTCTAAATAACAGAGCTCAGTTCATATTTAGGAACCCTAGGCTTAACTAGCTCAGAATCAGAATTATCTCAATTTGCTCCGCGGCTGTACCTCTAACTGGCACCTGCGACTGATTGGATTAAAAGCTGAGGTGAACAGAGTCATATAGGAGAATCTAGATAGTAGAGGACTAGAGTGATCCTAGGTGAAACAAAGACTCACCAAGATCCCTCTGCATGCCAGTGGCGTGCGGTCCATGGAAGCAAGGGAAGCCATGCTTCCCTTAAGAATTTATTAAAATTAAAAACAATGCTAACAAAAATAGTTTTATAAAATTATGGTTATCGTTTATTTAAATTTGTAATGTTTAATCAACTTAAAGCTCAATATCAATTCCGTACAGTAAAAAGTATAATTATTTAGAGTACTATTTTAAATTAGGTTCATTAAACTTGCGCGGAAAGGTAATACCGATTCAAATGTGTTAGTTACACTGCATATAAGCACGGATTTCGTTGCTTCCTGCACTTCTTACTTTCGGCAGCGGGGGAGTCGCGAGTGCGTTGTGGGCTACAGTTAAACACCGTATAAGGTCGAGTATTTTTATTAGCGTACTCCGTGATCAGATGTTTATTATAATTTCGTTATTTATTCGATTTTTCGTGTTTGTTAAATGTTACTTAAGCAATGTAAATCTGCGAATGAGACTGTATTTTGGAACATTCTATTATTTCAATTTATATAAGTTGGGATTTTTTTAAAGACAAATAATCTTATTTAGTTTGTTCTGTATGCAACATTTAAACGTGCTTTATTGTTGTGACTTCAAATTCAGCTGCTTCTGTGGAAGGTTCGAGTACGTACGATACAACCGTATCGCAACAATTTTATTGTTCAATTTGTAAAGTATTATTATTATTTGATAAGAAATTTCCTTCATACAGTTTCAGAGGAAATTATTGAGAAATGCAGACCAAAAACAGAACTTTTAAATTTAACAACAAAGATTAAAACCTGCACCAAGTATTTTGCTAAAAAAGACCGGAAAATCGAATTGCATTATAAATAAATAGTAGTACTTTTTTTTAAATAAAGAATAATAGTCAACAAATTCCATAAGTATAAAAGACGTATTCTTTGCACATTGTGATTAAATCTAAACAATCATAAAAATTTGAAAATGCTTTGTCACAAAAGAACGTTGGCAATGGTTACAAGTTTCGTCACACCACTTTTTATGCTTCAATCATGTCAATCACAGAATTTCTACGATTCAAAGGGGTAAGGGGATTACCAATCATGCTAAAAATATCTTACTAGGTGGGGGTTAATCAGTATTCAAAAGAACGAGATGTGCTACAAAATTACCAATCCGATTAATCATTATAGAGTAAAAGAATACTACTGAAGTGGAAAAGTTCTTTAAAAGACTTTTAAGCTTAATAATTATAACACTGTTTTTTATTGTACCTAGGTGTATTAAAATGTAAATCGTGGTTGCTTCCCTAGCCTAAATTCTCACCGCACGCCACTGCTGCGTGCCATACTCTGTTGCAGAGCGTTGGCATCTCCCTCCTATACTTGTGTTGTGCGTGTTCAGTGATCACAAGTATAGGAGACCTAAAGCTTAAGTCCAAGTACATAGTACTTTTCTGGAAATTTTCTGGGCAAAGATACCTCGGTGGGTTGCCATGGCCTTCCGAGGGAGAAGCGATTTTTAAAAATCCGGTGATATATCACCAACATAGTTCTATTAAAATCCTTCCTGGATGATAAAAGCGACTGTGGTTATGAACATTGACACTTGCAACGGCAAGATCAAAGAAATGCCGGATGGGATGAATAAGCTTCTCACCAAAGATCTCACGCATCCAGTAGACCAAGAAATATACCAAACGCTGTTTAAACACAAAGAGCAATTTCGCTGATTATGAAAGAACTAGGCTAACCCTCACTACAACAAACCACCACATCTATACGGCCTAACCGACAGTATACAAGAATAGTATCCGATTGGCACCTCACCTTGTCATCCTTTAGGCCGGTGATCCAAAACACTAAACACTTTGTAGAAACAATCCGTAACTCAGAACGGGATCAAGATGACATGCTGGTTAAGCTTCGACATCGTCAGTCTATTTGAAAATGTGCCCACAGAGATAGTTATGAAACTTGCTAACACTATGTATAAAATCCAGTAGCGTATGAGCGCCCCCTCCCTCCAAAAAAATGTTTTATTAGTAGGTGTCAAAATCTATATTATGTAAAAATCTAAGTATTTTTCCGAATTTTTATAGAGTATTCATAAACACGCCATTGATAAGAGCAACATAATTCCAATTGGGCTGCATATTCTATCAGCAGAAGTTTAATTTGGCAATGGGCTTCCCGCTCTCTTCTGTAATGAGTATCATGAAAGAGTTAGCGCAATACGTAATAGACCAGTCCAAATACAAACCCAAGTTGTGGTTAAGATACGTCGGCGACACCTTCGCTATACGGAGCACATTGAGTTGATAAACTTGATAGCTTTTTAAAATCTCCCAACGAACAATCCAATCAAATTCACAATGAAGGCTGAGTCCACAAATAACTACCGTTCTTGGACGGCTTGGCCCGCAGGGACGGGGAAAGCTTCCAAATGAACGTCTACAGAAAAGCTACCCCTAGAGGTTTCTACATTACGACTCAAATCACCACAAAACTATAAAAATGTCTGTTCGCAAGAAGAGCATCTGACTAAGAAAAGAGGGAAGATAGCAAGAACTGTAGAACTATTCTGCTGCGACCCGGAACTCTGTTTATTTAATTGATTTTTCGAAATTTGTGCGCTAACTTCATATACCTCTTGAGCTGAGCTCGTAAGAGGGCGCCTGCTAATTTCTTATGTAGTATTCTGGTAGTGAAAATTTCGCACGATTTTTCTTCTCTTTGTAAGCGGTATCACACATATCCAGTGGCATGTTGTATTTATGTCAAATTATTATTTTATTTTTATTGCAATAATTATTTTTGACGCGCCTATGACATTGTGTCAAAGTTGTGTCATGTCATGGAAAGCCTTTCTTACTCACTTAAAATTTAAGAAAAATCGGCCTACTTGATAAATTTTTATCAGGGAAGCTGATTTTTGTTAAAGTTTAGATGCGTAAGAAAGACTTTTCATGACATGTATTAAGCTTTGACGCAATATCATAGGCGTATCAAGAATAACTATTCCAATAAAAATAAAATAATATTAGTTTATATTTCCTGGTAAACAAATATGACCTTGAATTGGCAAATAGAAAAAAAATCAACTTTAAGTACTACAAACCACTGGACCGCTTACAAAAGGTAAAAAATCTTGTGAAATTCTGCTGCAACAATAGTACATATGCTCGATAGCGATCAGGTCCGTATTCTTGAACTCATACGAACAAATTCTCGCATACGAGATGACGTAACTTTTACGTCATAAGCAGTGGCGTAACTGCCGCCACCGCAGACCAGAAATAGATTGAGATTGAGAATAGAAATTTGAAAACAAGCATTGGAGGTAAAAAACATTTTATGGGCTATTCTACGGTACTGAATTACGATTAATTATTGAATATTTTATTTTAATAAAAGGTGACAAAAGTCACCTACGTATAATTGTATACAGGGCGTCTGATTTCTCATTGTCCAGATTATACCTGCTGAAATATTAAAGGTAGAGGAAAACGTCAAATGAGAGACTTGTTTAGCATAACCTGATCTATAAAATAGCACAAAACCATTTTTTTCGTGGCCAACTTATTTTCCGGAAAAATATCTTGAATTTTTCTTTACAATAATATATCAAGTGGCGTTTTACTTTTAAATTACACCATACACTGAAGCATTTTCAAAACGTCCTACTGTCCAACATGTATAAAAAAATGTCAACGAATCTAATTTTCACAGAAATGGAATTTTTAACAAGCTTAATTCGCATTATTGGGATTATGAGAACCCTTGCAAAATTGTTGCAACTTGCGCAAGTACACTTTTCAATTAATGTATGGTTAGGGATACCTGGCAACAGAATCTTAGAACCTCATTTTTACGTTTATTATTTTTGCAAAACATCAATCTTACACGACGAAACTTGTGGTTTCAACACGACGAAGACCCACTTCATAGCGCTGCATTAACAAATTGTTTAAAGGTTTAAATAATACATTTGGTCATTTTACGTCATACATTTTGTGACCTAAGTCATCTGACTTGTTTATTTTTGATTTATTTGTATGGGATTTTCTAAAAAAAAACTTTTCATCCAACTGTAAGATGTAATTTAAAGGCATACAGCCACTTGCGATTTATCAGTAAAGATAAATGTATTTAGAACTCTATTCCGTAAAAATATAGAGGACGTTCTATTAAAAAAATTAAAGTTGGATATTTTTCCGAAAAATAAGTTAGCCATGAAAAAAGTTTCTTCCGCCATTTTATAGATCAGGTTATGCTAAACAGGTCCCTTATTCAATTTATGTCTCTACCTTTTGTTATGATATAGGCATCCCGCATTACATGTATGCACGTTGTGTTGCCTATCTTCCAGGCGAAAGAAGGATTTCACTATTTTTTTTATTTTAAAACAATAAAATTTTGCATTAAATGTGTTGAGGATACACACTACAACGCTGTGAGATGGAAGGGGATAAGTTTTAAACAGATTCTTCACTTGAATTTCACAAACTCAATTTCATGATGGACGATCGATCCTATGTGATATTTTGATATTTTGATGGTTGATATTTTGACATTTAGATATTTTGAAGCCATTTTATGGCACGTTTTCATCTGAAAATTATTAAAGGTATAATTAACAACAATTTTTTTTGAATTTTATTTTCAGATGGATATATTTCAATGTTAATTGAATTTCTAAGTAAAGTATTTTACTGCAATATTGTTAACAAAGTTCTAGGGTGCATTTAACACTAGAATATTAAAGTGAGGAACTTTTTATAAAAGAGGCTGAGGACTTCCTTAGGAAATCTCAAAATTGTAACGTTTCAGCATGGCCTGCTAGAATGTTAAAATTTAGTTTATATTTATAATTTTGGTGTCAAAATTTATGTAATTTTTGTTTGATAGGATCTTAGGATTAATTTTATGATAAGAAAAAGATGTAGCAAAATGTTAAAATGTTTTTATTTGAATTTTTGTAAAGTAATGTTTCTGAGAAAAATTCAAGATGGTTGTCAATAAATTCTAACTCTAAATTTGCATTTTTATAGCCATGTTGGGTACCAAAATGAAGGAGAAATTCTCCTCTTTCATTTTATAACATTTATTTAAACAATTAATTTAATTTTTTATCAACAATTTGGTTAAAAAGGTTTTTGATGGGAAAGATGTTGTTTTGTGTCTAGTAAGAAACCAAATTAATCTAGTTCCTAACTAGGAAAATTACTAGCGATGCGCAATTGTTTTCCAATTATTATAAAAACAGCACTAAAATTTGGTTACTCTCTCTTGAATTTTCATACAGAGCAGAAGTCATGTCAGTTATTTTGATAAAATTCCGAGGTCATGTTGGTGAATTTTATGTCACTTAAATGTCAACAAAGCGAGGTTATGACAAATGTCATCTTGTTTTATTTTTCAATTTTTTTCAAGTTCTTAATAATTTAAATGAACAATCAAAGTGAAATAAAACGAAAGTGCAGTGTTTAAATTTCATGTTCAGACTGTTATTATTATTTAGAGAAATGTTTGGAAATTTATTTTGTATAGAACAAATTGAAGGAAGGTAATGGAATCTCGTTGCAAATAACCGAATTAATTTATGTACCCACGTTATGGAAGATACATGTTGCACCTTTAATAATTATAATTATCCATAATTATTCATTATTCATAAATCACAAAAAATCAATTTGAAGGATGCCATGGAATGAGAACACCTTGTCAACAAATAGTCAGGTAATTTTACCAACTGTAACAGGAATCTGCTAATCTTCAAGTTTCGGTGATTAATTTTTTTGTGTGGCGCCAAATTTTAAAATTTAAAATAATTTTCAATTTTTAAATTTTTTTAATAATAGTAATTTAAGATTGTTAGATTGATCTGATAAGAATTAAAAAGGACAAAGAGAATTAGAATGTCTCTTAATTCTTATTTTGTTAAATCTATTTGACACCGAGATTTAATTTGATTTTCTTTCATGTTTGTTTAATTAATTTTAATTTAGAATTTTAATAGTTGTTTTCTTTTCTCTTCATGGAATTTTAAATATTTATTTCTTTTTTGTGTTCATAAATAAAAATTATCCATTTAAATGTTTAAATAGAAATTTATTTGTGTATTTATTTGTGTCTGGTTCATTAACAATGTTTTACAGATTTAATTTAAACAGCTTCCTAATTAATTAGCGACCCGTCTGATTTCGTCTCATGCATTTATGGAACTTGTTTTCCAGTTTAGAAATTATAGCCGGAGAATTTTGTTTATAAAGGTAAGTGATATTTAGTTGTGTATATTTTCAGACTGTTTTACTATGATTTTGTGTTAATACAGCCGGAGAATTTTTTTGTTAATGATAAAGGTAAGTAATATTTAGTTGTGTATATTTTCAGATTGTTTTACCATGATTTTGTGTTTGTGAGTTTTGACAATAATAAATTTTATTTTGGAATTTATAACCTTTCATCTTTCATCAAGTGTTGGAGGGTTTATTATTCACTACAATACTTTTTTTATTGACATCGTATAACAATACCAGCCCCATCTGCGTGAAACCCCATGAACGTAGTGCTTTCCTTTTTCTTATTGACAATCTATATCATAACACTTTACTATTCCAACAGATATATCCTGGACAAGGAAAAATCAACCACCCTGTATATGAGGGGCGCAAATGTAAGTTTCACAGGAGCGCGCAATCTTACGTTGTTACGTCACTGAACGCAAATTTCAGTATCCCTTTCTTCCAGCGGCGTGCGGTGAGAATTTAGGCTAGGGAAGCAACCACGATTTTAATTATAATACACCTAGGTACAGGCGCGGATTAACGGGGAGGGAATAATCCCCCCCCCCCAATTTAGACATAAGTTTACATAGAATAGAAACAAATAATGTTTATGTAAATAATGTACAATAAAAAACGGTGTTATAATTATGAAGCTTAAAAGTTTTTCAAAGAAGCAATTTTACACTTTATACTTATGGAATTTGTTGACTATTATTCTTTATTTTAAAAAAACTACTACAATGTATCAATTTTCCGGTCTTTCTTAGCAAAATACCGGTACAGGTTTTAATCTTTGTTGTTAAATTTGAAAGTTCCAGTTTTGATCTGCCTTTCTTAATAATTTGTAATTTCTTTCCAAAACTGCATGCGAAAAATTCTTTATTAATAATTTACAAAACTGAACAAAAAATCGTCCCGATTCGGATATATCGAAGGTACTCGAACCTTTGACCAAAGCAGCTGAATTTGCAATCGTGACGATAATGCAATTTTAAATTTGCATACAGGCACACTAAATAGAATTATTTGTCTTTAAAAAAATCCAACTTATAAATTGAAATAATAAAATGCGACAAAATACAGTCTCATTCGCAGATTTACATTACTTAAGTAACATTAAATTTAACAAACTATGTGTGTATTATAATAAATAAACATTTGGGCATGAAGCACACTAAAAATAACGGCTAAACAATGCTACTATATCACCCCACGCCCGTTATTTCACGCCAAGGCTAAGAGAAGAGCAGTTGTAAGCAGTGCTTATATGCAGTGTATGTAACACATTTGAATCGGTATTACTTTTCCGTGCAAGTTTAATGAGCCTAATTTAAAATAGTACTCTTAATAATTATACTTTTTGCTGTACGGAATTGATATTGAGCTTTAAGTTGATTAAATATTACAAATTTAAATAAACGATTACCATAATTTTATAAAAATATTTTTGTTAGCATTGGTTTTTATTTTTAATAAATTCTCAAGGGAAGCATTGCTTCCATGGACCGCACGCCACTGCTTTCTTCGTAACTTTTACGTATCCTATTGGTCTAGCAGTATCGAGATTCATTAGATTATAAGCTTCCATTCCTCTTGTCACTATGTTTTTTTTGGTTGCATGCAGTCTTACATGTCTATTGTCTATGATTCAGTGTCAAAGATGATCTTAATAAATTAAGGTTGATAACTACAGTATGTTATGAGGTTCGACGATGTATAAAACAATCGTCAACTCAAATCAAATCGGGTCTTCGCCCTTCAGTACATACCACAAACTATGTATTCCAACATCGTAACTGCAATTTATATATGATATCCATCTATACCCGTACCTACACCCCCATATCCCATATCAAGATCAAGAACTATCCTATCTGTGCACTCGCTTGCTTTTTCAGGGATATCAAACACTATTAAACTGTTCAAGCGGGTGTAGCGCTTTTACTTAACAATCTGCTGCTCAAGCTGCCCACTTTTCCTTATATAAATTCCATATCGACCTTAAAAGCAAACCATAACATTTTAATTTTAAAAAAATGAAAAGTGGTGCTACTCCTCATGTTTTTTATGTTGCATCAAACATTCAGATTCTGATTTTATTAGTTTGCTTAATAACTTACTTCAATTGACGTTTTATATCGAAGATAAAAATTAATATTGCAGTAGACATCAATATATGTCACCACTGCAGGTAGCCAGACAACAACATATTGACTAATAGACTATTTTGATGCTGCTTAAAACTTGTGGCGCGGGGTGAGCGTCTTTTCCGTAAATGCGTTAATCCGCCACTATTTTCGAATCATACAAAATAAGCAATATGTAATATTGTTATAACAAGTTTAAAATTCATTAGAAACTTATACAGTGAGAACCAGATTTTGTTATATTTACATGACCATCAAGCGGCACTTGAAATATTATGAATTCCATCAAAAGAAAGTATAAAAAGATTCCTTTATGAGTATTATTACGGACAGTAAAAGCCATTTACAGAAATGATGCCGAAACAGATAAAGACTTGCTGCTTATGATGTAATAAGAACAAATATAAAAAAGTTCAACAAAAATGAAGTAACTTTTTATGTTGCAACAAAAGAAAGGAAAAAACCAGAACTTAAACAAAAATATTACAGAAAAAATCGCGTGTTACAATAACATCAACAGTATGAGAAATCTTAAATCCCGTGGGACTTGAAAAAGTCGTTCTTTCAATTCTAAGTCGTTTTGTCCTAAGGCTAAACGAGTTTTCCAAAGTTGGGAGACCTATATCAAAACCCACAGGACTCACTACAATAATAATAACGTAGGATCTGTAACGGCAATGGTGCCATTTTATTTATAGCGAAATCTCTGCACGCGGCAGCCAAGCCACACAAAAGTGTCGGATGAGGAGAAGAACATCGAATCAGCCGAAATAGTTCTTCTTCGGACATTTTTCACATGCCACAGTAAATTAATCTAAAGAAAAGGGGTCACAAAACGCTTTGAAATTTTATGGTCCTATTCTAAAATGCAAAAAGGGGATTCACTCCAGAAATAATCCTTGGTTAAAATTTAACCACGCCTTTATTAAAACTGACTCATCAAAGGAATGACTTTCAGAAAATTCAGCTCACGTCGTTGTTTTTCTCTTTCTAGCACTTATTATACAATGGGGAAAGATATAGCATAATAACGTAAAGAAATGATAATAATCATCTAGGGGAGAAGAGAAACTAAAACTGTGAGGGGCTATTTTTATTGGTTCTCAAATTACTAAGCCGCAATTATAACACAAAGGACTAATAGCCGTGTTTTGGTGGTATTAATAGCCACTTGGTCAACCATAATTTTTTTCTGTGCGACCGTAACGGCCAGATTAATTTCAAGTAATTTTCGGATGGTATTTCCTGCATCTTTTAAAAAATTATCAGGGCGTCAGATGTAAATTATAAAATATTAATGAATGTTTCTATCCCCTGCCGTTCATGATAGTCCCACATGTTGCCTCAATGGCATAGAATTGAAAATAAAAATGGATAATTTCGCCCACCACATAACAACAAATTCGTTTCAAGACAATTAAAAATTTATATATCTTTGTTACGGAATGGCTGATTAGTTGGATCGATAAGATTATTCCTTGTTATTAGATAAATTTTAAAATAAAGGTCTGGTTCTCTAGTTAATGGGCAGAATGGTTTTAGATTAAATCTTTATTCGTTTTAAAAATTCCGAATGATTTAAACCACAGACAAAATTTAAATTCGTGTTTTGAACAAACAAATTGACTAATTTCTAAGTTATTATAAATATTTTAATTAAAAACGCAAAAATGGTTTCGTGCTAGATAATAAAACGTGTTTCTTTAAAACGTGCCTATACAGCTACCCCCGCCTAGGTGTTATAAATTGAGCTGTCATTAAAGTAGGAAGGGCAATTAAACTATTATCATTATTATTCTTCATATTATGGTTAATAGGTTGTAGTTACTTTCTTATTTTCTAAAATGACAATCAATCTCGCTATATTTAGCAGCTTACTTAGTAGATTCGAAAAGAGTTGTATTAAGTTATTAAGTTGTATTCGTTTATTAAACGAATCCACGATTGTATATCAGGTTTGCATTTTTATCTCATAATGGTTGATAACTGAAGTTATGCTACTTAGAGACTTGTTTATATCTAGTACTTTTCCTCAGCCATTTCATATATAAACAAGGGTGTGCTGGCCCACCGGGATCCGGGACAATTCCCGGTGGCCTGGGGGTTGGGATAGTAAAAATTAAAAAGTACAATATGTACCTAAGTATTAAAATTAGCTTTAATTTATAATTGTTGGTGTTGCCAAGGACGTTGTTTATATTTATTTTGAACGTAACGTCGGCGTCGATAACAAAGTCAATGCTAAGCGGGCGTTATAAATGATAATGTTCGCGTTTAATGCCCCGGTTGTTATTAGCACCGCGTTTATTGGCTCTATCAACAATACAAGCTCGCTTAACCCAGGCTCCAGAACACAAAATCATTATTATTAGTTTGACTTGTTTATAGGATGGTTTGCACCACAGGTATAAACTTCAAACAACATGAAACATTGAAAAATAAATAACTTTATTTCCATCTTCTGTGTAAATGACCCTTTATAGGCATTTATAGTAACTAAGTAAATGAGTGGTTATAGTCAGGGCCATGTAAGATTTTACAGACTCCTGAAAGACACCTGTAATAGTAATTTACATTGCCAGATCGTTACTTAGAACTTTACGTCCGAGCACGGTACGTAACAAGCGAGCAATTAGCGAGCTTGTTATACGTGCCAGCACGTAAGGTTCGTGTAACGGTCGAGCATTGTACATACAATGTTTTATGGTATTCTGAATTGTAAAACTTTAATAAATAATACTTACATTTACTAAATCAGTACAGCACAACACCTAAGAAACATATGAATGTTTTAAATAAATTGTATGTTGCTATGGTATTGATGATAAAGAGCTCGTAATAATTTCATAACAGACTAGCCAGTAAAAAATCTTTGCCCCTAGAGACAGAACTTAATAAACAGATGTTTACAAGTCAGTATACCATAAAACTTTACAAAATGCTTCCTAACAACAAAAAGCTAATGGAAACTAATTTGTTGTTTATAACAACAATGCCATGACAACGTAGATCGTAAAAATATACAATAAATTAATTAAAAAATTCTGTGCGAGGGTGAAAATAAAACTTTGTACGCGGCACGTACGTGCTTCGCAATTAATCTTTACTGGGCTCCCTGGATTATGGAAACTCACTCATTTGTTGCTCGCCCCACAAAATTTCCAGCTCACCCGTAAAAGTTAGTTTACAAAGCATTGCTATCGCGACGACCGACGTTATACTGAACTTGAATTGAAAACGTCTAATCAGTGTAAAACTAGATAGATTACCTCCTAACTGTATAAAGAATATCGCATAGTGTATACTTTATGATCCAGTGGCCTTTTGTCAAATTTGCCGAATTTTTGATATGTTGTAGTCCTAATGGTACTAATCATTGTACCACCAATCCTTTGATGAGTTAGTCCTGTTTAAGAGAGTCAAACGTCACGTTGAAAAATATAGAAAAATCCTCGTAACAGCATTATTTTCTTAACACCCCCTATCAAGTGGAGTGTCATTAGAAAGATATTGGTCTTCGATCAAGAATATATAAAAACAGTCCATCTGCGACCTATAGCACACAGGTAAGGGCTCCAACAAGGTCACAAAATCTGTTTTAATTTGACCTCATCGAATGGGGTGTCATTGGACAGGCCTTGGTTTCCCGATCAGGAATATGTAACAATTGCACATATGTGTCCTGTAGGTCACAGGTAAGATCGCCAAGAAGGTCACAACATATGTTTTTATTTTAACGTCATCAAGCGGGGTGTGCTTGAAAAGGCTTGGTCTCCCGATCAAAAATATATAACAACTTCATATCTGCCACTTATAAGTGGCAGAGAAATTGCAAAAAGGCTAGTTTACAAAAATTCTCTTGGAGGGGCCCTTATGACACTTAAAATTGGAATTTTAAATGATATCTCGTCGCGCCGCTGGGGAGTTAAAAGTGATTTTAGTTTATAATGGTAGCGTAGAAGGTGATTATTCTGTTATTATACACAAAAATTGTTGTTCATGTAAGTCAATGTTAGATCTTTAATCCTAAAATTACGCGATGTTAAGTTATCCACTTTATACATCGCGGCTCCCGGCAAATATCGCGATCGCATTAATAACGTCTTAAGTTTTGACACGTAGCAAAGAACCTTTCCATGATATTGTTAATATGGTGGCTTAAAAACCACATTAGAATTAGAAGCTGTAATAGTAGATATGATTTTATTATATCACGATAATTACAGAAAAATCACTAAGCCTAAGACAGATACCCCAAATTTTAAAAGCAAAGTTTGAACAAGTTAGTTATAATTTTATTGATATTTGCACATATAGCTGTATGTATTCCAGTTTTTTGATTTGCAAAAGCAAAAAGAAAATAATCAAAGTAGAAAGACCATTTTGTATGACCAATTGCTATTAAAGTCAGTAGGCCGCCCATAAAAGGTATAAGTACAAATAAACCAGATTCAAGTACCAGTAGACTATATTAAAAATATCACCAAGCGCAGGTAAAGTACTGCTACTGTAGATAGTGATTGTCGATGGTGATATTCACTATGCTGATTTAAATGGGTATTATCCTCTTAACCCGTTGAGAAGCTACTAAAAACCATGAGTCAAATAAGAATTCACGTGATTCAAACTGCTAAAGCTGCAGATTTGACATTGCCGAGTGCCGAATAAGAACTACTCTACGGATTTAAAGCTAGAGGAGCGTGGCTAAATATTAGGAGTAAAATATACAATTGCGAGATTTTTTCTCAATCACCATCAGGAGCACAAAGAATATTTTTTACTACACCCATTATAAAAACTTTTTAAACCCCACTGGCACAATCAAAATCGCCCATCTTTTTTGTTGAGTGTACTGTATGTCTAGACAACTTTTCACTCTACTGCTATTCAAGTTTCTCAAAAAGATTTTGACCATTTTAGACCTACCCTAGCGTCCATGTAAAAATTTGGATCTCCCGATCAAGAATTTATATAAACTCTGATGACCTACGCACATGTGACTTATAAGTCACAGTTTCATTAGGTTATAGATGTGCAGCTTATATAAATACTTGATCGCGAGATCCAGATATTTCAACCGTACTGAATGAGGTTTTAGTAAACACAGATGTTGTGATCTATTGGGGCGCTGACCATGACCGATTAGGTTGTAGATGTGTACTTATTACAAATTATTGATCAGGAGACCAATATTTTTGGGCCCAGACCTGTGACCTATAGGTTTCATATGTGCAGTTCTTATATATTCTTAATCGAGAGACCGAGATCTTAGCAATGACACTCAACATGATGATAGGTCTAACATAAAAATAAATGCGGTTATCTTTTGAAGCCCCTACATGTGACTTATAGGCCGCAGATAGATTGATTTTATGCGTTCTTGTTCGAAAGACCAAAATCTTTCCAAAGACAGCCGTTGTAAGAAAATAACGCTGTTACGAGCATTTTAATAAACACGGATGTTGTGATATATTGGCGCCCCGACCTGTGACCTATTAGGTAGCAGATGTGCAGTGATTAGAAATTATTGATGGAGAGACCAATGTCTTTCACTTGATGGGGTAGAATAAAAACAGATATTGAGATATAAATATTGTGACCTATAGGTTCCTATAGGTTTTTATAGATTCCTAATCGAGAGACCAAGACCTTTTCAATGCTGGGTCTAACATAAAAATAAATGTTGTGACCTTTTTTGGGCCCTTACCTCTGACCTAAAGGTCAGAGAGATTGTTTTTATACATTGTGTTTATGAATGGGTTTTAATAAACACAGATGTTGTGATCTATGGGAGCCCTGACCTGTGATCTATTAGGTCGCAAATGTGTAATTTCAAATTCTTGATCGGAAGACCAAGACCTTTCCCATGACAACCCCTCATGATTTTTATGTATTCTTGATCGGAAGACACCTTTAAGAAAATAACGCTGTTACTAGGATTTTTATGTATTTTCTGATGTGACCTTTGAACCTTTCATAGGATCATGTTGGGGGCAATTTAAACATTCATCAGGACCATCAGGATTACAACATATAAACAATTCGGAAACAAGAGGCCACAGGATCATGTATGCTGTATGATGACCTATGAAACAAACTTTAGATCACCCATAAAAATCTTCCTGGGTATAGCTAAATAAATCGATTTCTTTCGTAATTACTTGGTCAGTTTTTTAGTAGCTTTCTTCACATCTCAGTGGATTAGTTTGCCTAATACATCTCGGCTTGCGAGTGTTTGGTTATCCTTAATTTCCCTAAAAACATGATGTTACTTCTACTAAATGTTACTAATTACTAATTCTACTAATGTTACTTATATTAAAGGAAAGAAATTTCGATGTTAATGACCTTTACAAGGACAAATGCTCTCTTTACAAATTACTTATAGAAGGGATTATAGATGCTACGGTGCCCAGATATTGTATTTGAACGAAAGAATTTTTATGAACATTTATTTATTAATTGCAAATTTGAATTTTTTTAAAACATGATTTGACATAAAGTCTCTTTCAAATACAAAAACACCACATAACAGCAAACTTTCGAATTAATACGAACTTCATAGAGATTCACAGTAAAGAGTCAAAAGTGCCTAAACCAATATATTTTCTTGTTGAATAGTTGCACCTTATCGATTAAATTAACGATCACCTTAACAATTCATAAGCAAACTTTATAAGCATTTCGCGAAAAAAATTTATTAAAAAAAGGATAACTGAAAGAGTTAAGAAGTGCACAATACTGCTCCTTTTTGAAATGCACATTTCTGATAGCAACTCTAAATAACGAAACAAAAACCAAAATTTGATCGATCCTGGATTTCATCGATCACCCTAAGAGGTACTGCCAAAATCTGTGTATATGTATATGTTTTAGATGAAGTTAATTGTTATTAAGTTGATTAATGATTTACATTAAATTATATTTTGAATGCAAATTCATATAGAAAATCTTTTTTCGCCTCGGCCGGGAAATCGAACCCAGGACCCTCCACTGGCTAGGTGGTATCTCTTTGTATGTTTGCTAAAATATCTAATTCATATGGAAAATCTCTCGCTATGCAGATAGTTGTTCTCGGTAGCTCAGTTGGTAGAGCTGTCACCTAGACAGTGGAGGGTCCTGGGTTCAATTCCCAGCCGAGGCGAAAAAGTTTTTTCTATATGAATATGTATATGCCTATGGAAGAAGAAAATACGAAAGGACGTTTTGAGTCGGGCTACTGCTGTCGAGCAATTGCTTTAGTGGAAACGAACATTAGACTTTCCACGTCATTAATTCATCTTTGACACGCTCATTACTAAAAAAGGAAATTTTTCTGAAAATTCATAAAGGTCATCTAATTTTGGCATGCTTCGTGACAATTTGTCGAAATTTTATGAATTTTGGTGAATACGTATTGTATTTTCTTTTACATGCTTCTTGGCCTTACAAAAAAATTCCATAATCTATTTAAATCTATTGTAGATATGTACATAACAAAAATAAGATATTGTAGAATTTCGTTCAAAAGTTCCTGTAACTTCCATAACTTGCTAAAAATGTCCCATCTAATTCCACTTTATATCAATGTTTTGAAATAAATCCAAAACAAGTCTTGCAATTACGATTTCATAAATAAAACCTTTCATTCAATGTGACTTAAACGACCAAAGAGAAACAAAATCCACCATTTCCTCATTAATATGCAGGCATTCGCTTGAAATATCGATCGAGCCTATTGTGTGCACAACACGATTATAAATAGATGGAAACAATTCACCTAATTGAACGGGGGCGAGAAAAAGATTTTAGAGATCTTTTCACGGGAGTAATTCGTAAATCACATCAATTTCGATAATAAAAGTATTTTAGTAAACTCATCGTGCTCACATTAGCTATTTTATATAAGATATCCAGAAATAACCAAGAAACTACTTAATTTAGATTAGTTTTTACGTAGAGCAAACGATATCGCCAATAAAGGTATAAGAATTTCATCTCTTCACCTCTAATCAAAAGTAATTATAAACATATGGAAATCTAAATTTTGCAACTTTAAATCCTGAAAATACAAAATTCTGAAACTACAAGTATCAAAACGTATAATTTTCGATTTCTGAAACTGACTCTCCAAAAATCAGAAATTTAAAGTATTTTGGAACTGCAAAACTTTAACGCACAGTAACGCGTGAAAATGCATAAAAGTCTGAGGAACGGGTTAAAAACTCACTGAATTTGAATTCAATCGAGTCACCTTTGCGAGGGGGCGATACATCAGATGTCATCATGAATGGATTACGCACGTCCCTGTAGATTTCTCTGTTTTTTTTTCTGCAAGGTGGTGCAAACGTCATATGTCACAGAATCAGTCAGTTTTGTTCGAAATTAACCAATTTAACCCGGGGTAGGGGCAATTTAGACAAATGCGTGGGTTTTTACAAGTTTATACGATTTTTTGAATGTTACTACAGAAAGTCAAACAAGAAGCAGAAAAGGTAAAGAATCAGAAATCGCATCATTTTGCTTGGCGGTGGTATTGACGATTCAGATTTTCATAAAGCTTATGCAATTTGATGCAAATGATCAGGGGTTTAGGGCAAGGTTCAAGTTACTTCTTGTGACGAATACGTTATTCGAGAGACAGTGGTCCGTGACAGATGGAAGAGGCGGTGTGTCGTGTTGCAAAGTTCAATATTAGATGTCAAACTGCCATGTCAAAATGACAGATAAAGTAGGTATTTTCGTGCTTCAAGTGGCATATGTTTCGCTAATCTTCAAACCCAATATCTTAAAACTTTCAATCTTTAGCAATCTAAACGTTCAATAGTTACTTTATTACTTAATACTTGACTTAGTAAAAACCTTTGAATCTCAACTTTCATGAAAGGTAGTGCTAACACAGCATATTTGAGAGCGATACAAGTATGTTAACAAATCTTGATGCAACGCATGAAAATAAACAAAGCAGGCATTTATATTATATATTATACAGGGTCATCAACAAAAACCACAAGCCACGTGACTACTAATTTTAAAAGTGGCGCCAAATTTATTTTTTTGGCGTTGCCAGTACTGCAAAACGAACACTTCCATCTTACTTTCTAACCTCACTAACCATTGGCGTTCGTTGTTGTTGTTCCTCGTGGTCGTGTTTATTAACTTTTAGAAAATTATTATTATTGTTTAGTTTTGTATTATAGTCGTGTATAGTGTAAATATTAGGGTTGTGAATCTTGTGTATTGTTTAGTTCAATTAGTTTTAAGTTTTCTTTCGAAATATAGACTTGTAATTGTAATGCTACACCACTGGAAAACTCAGTTTTAATACTACTTGTCAGGCTTACCAATAGTGTCAGATGTGTTGCCTATATAACAGTAGATGTATGGTCACGTGGCTTGTGAACAATCTTGATGACCCTGTATATATTAGAGTCACTACATCTACCCGTGTGGTTGGGTACTCATCGGGCGCGTCCCAGGTGGCGGATAGGGAGCTCACTCATTTATTGTGAGTGGGTTGAGCCGGTTGCAGTCCACCTGAGCGGCCTAAAACCCGTAACATGGGGACGAAGCCGGCTCTCGCGGACCAACCTCCCCAAAGACCCAGCTGTCGTGTCGTGGCGAAGGGCCTGCACTGGGGTATAAAAAGGCGCCGGTTTCTCTCTTATGGGAGACCGAAAAACCATGCTTCGTCTGTTGACTGTGGTCATGTGTCGCGGACAGACGGAGTGGGGGGTATTGGCTTAACCGCCTGGGCCAAGAGGAGTATACCTCATTAAAAACCTAAATTCAAGCCGGTTTGGAGCCAGGGCGAAGGATGCGTGGCTGGATAGAGGACCAGTCTTCTGACTCCAACCTCGGGGCACCGGGCAGCACCCCGTTGAATTTATGCCTTACCGCGGTGAACGCAGGGCTCTGCCGTCGGCGAACCAACCCAGTCCCTAGCTACTCGTGGGAATAACTATGAGCAACACTTTTAAAACAAACCCCGACGAAGAGGGTTCAAACCTCGATCCTCAGCCTGCTGAGGAAGCAATGGAGATTAGGGTCGATCCCGCTCCTATCACCTCCCCTTCCCCTCAGGAGCAAGGACTGATACAGCCCTTAGGGGCTGTATCAGGAAGGGGAAACGGAGGAAATAAGTAAAGATGATGCTGAGGTGGCCGCACAAATCGGCGACCTCACGCTGAAAAAGAAGAGGCTAGGCGGGGCCGCTAGGAAACGCTTTAGCAAAATGCTCAAGAGCGGAGTTGATTATGAAACCGCCTTGAAGTCCGTTCTAGAGCAGCGGAAAGAGACAAGCCAGCAGAAAGAGAGCGGGACGTCCGCCTCAGAATGCGCTGGCATCAGCAAGCGCCAGAGATCAAACGGTAGTACGCCTGATCAGATGGTCAAGAAGCTCCGCAATGAAGGTCCTGCTGAGGAAAAGATACGACCGAGGTCGTACAAGACAGTAGCTGAGGGAATCAGAGTGGGCATTATCCACCCTGAATACCCCAGCCAGGTACTGTCTAACCAACAACTTTTAGACCTACAGAGCGCTATCATAGACTCTGTGGACAAAATCCCAGATGAGGGGGTACAGGTTCGCTTCCAGAGCTGCACTATTAGGCCTGGCTCCTAGTAACCTGTAAAGATGAGCAGAGCTCCTCCTGGCTGAAGAGCGTGATAGAACACCTCAAGCCATGGGAAGGAGCGACGCTCAAGGCCGTTCAAGGGGCTGAGTTGCCCAAACCTCACGTCTGTGTGGCCTACATTCCGGACGATAAGTCGGGTAGACTATCTCCAGAGGTTGTGCTCACCAGGCTGAGGAAGATGAACCAGGACCTGAAGACACGGGAGTGGGTAGTACTACACCGTGAGGAGGCAGGCCCCGGACAAACCTGGACGTTTGCGGTCGACGAGGCGTCCATGAAAGCTCTGGAGGACTTGTCGATGAGGCCATACTTCGGCTTCGGGCAGGTCACCTTCAGACTGCGAGCTCGAGGCAGTGGCAGCAACCAGCCAAAGCCATCCACTTCTGGGACAGTGGTGAGTGAGGAACTGTCGAAGCCCACGAAGGATGGGGTTACACCCTCCATCAAGGGCAAGGCACCTTCCCTCACGAAACCCAAAGACCCAGTTCCACCGAGCAGAGGGGGAAAACCCAAGGGAGCTGCTCCCAAGGGGAAACTACCTGCTACTGGTAAGCATCCTCCCAGGAAGGGCGGTAAATCGCCCTTGAAGAGGGAAAGTGGGGAGGAAGCCGTAGTGCGCCATAATGGCAAACTATATTAAATGCTTGCAGGCTAACCTGCAACATGCCAGGGCAGCTTCCTATGTCCTGGGCAAGAAATTCTTGGAGGAGTGCGTGGATTTCGCCTTCATCCAGGAACCCTGGTTGGACCGAACGGGCCGAGTGAGCGGCCTGGGCGTCTCATCAGGTAAGATTGTCATTGACCCCTCGGGGAACAGACACAGTGCATGTATCATTGTCAGGAAAGACATTGAATACTTTACTTTGTCAGGTTTTTGTACACAGGACGTGGTCGCCATCCAAGCAACACTCCCGGTGGGGAAGGGCAGGCTCGATGTGATCGTCTGCTCGGCATACTTCCCGGGAGACAGCCAGAAACCACCTCCCCCCGCTGCAGTGAGAGAACTAGTCGCCTACAGCAGGAGGAACAACCTCCATCTGGTGATTGGATGTGATGCTAATTCCCACCATACGGCCTGGGGCAGCACAAACACCAATCAGAGAGGTGAGTCGCTTTTTAATTTTATAATAGAGGAAGAACTGGTTGTCAACAATACTGGTTCGGAACCAACCTTCATAACGAGAAATCGTAGGGAGGTATTAGATATTACAATCAGCTCCTACTTTATGAGCAATAGGATAACCGAATGGAGGGTATCCACTGAGCCGTCGTGCTCAGACCACAGACATATTCAGTTTAAAATCGAAATGGGCCCTAGGCCCATAGCTGAATATCGAGACCCTAGGTGCACAAATTGGGAAAACTACAAGCACGATCTAGAAGAACCGCTAGGGAATGCCATTACCACCATCAGGAATCATGATGAGGTTGAGATAGCCGCGGAACAGGTCCGCCATGCAATTGTCTCATCATACCATGATAACTGCCCACTCAAGAGGAAGAAAGATAACAGAGGAACCCCTTGGTGGAATCACAATTTAGATAAAATGAGGAAAGAAGTTAGACGATTATTCAATCGAGCTAAAGTATCAGGCAATTGGGATAATTACAGAAGTGGCCTAACTAACTATAACAAGGAAATCCGGAGAGCCAAAAGGGACTCTTGGAGAAGGTTCTGTGAGAGTGTGAACGATACACCTAGCAGCGCCAGGATTCACAAGGTCTTGGCCAGAGAGTCGACTCAGGTACTTGGGTCGATCAAGCGACCCGATGGCACCTACACGACCTCCGGCAAGGCCACTCTAGAGATCCTCGCTCAATACCACTTCCCCCCGATTGTCAGATACTCAAAGACGCTGACGAGGAACCTGCCATCACGGCCCTCATAGGCGAGTACAGACGGCCTAAGAGGGAAGATTGGTTGGCGGTTAACAAGGTCGTCACCTTTGAAACCATAAGCTGGGCAGTTCAATCCTTCCAGCCTTATAAATCACCAGGAGGGGATGGTATCCTTCCCGTGCTATTGCAACAGGGATTGGACACCCTCCTACCCCACCTTATTAGACTGTTCAGGGCCAGTTTAGCGTGGAATCACATACCATCTAGCTGGTCCACGGCAAAGGTGGTGTATATACCTAAGGTGGGTCGCAAAGACACCCAACCGAATTCTTTCAGGCCAATTAGCCTGACGACTTTTCTGCTGAAAACCCTTGAGAAGTTGTTGGATGGGTACATCAGGCGGGAAGTCCTTCCGACCAACCCCCTCAGTGCTCACCAATATGCCTACCAAGGGGGCAAATCAACAGAACTGGCTTTAAATAACCTTGTGGGAAAAATCACCCAAACTCTGGATCGAAAAGAGATTGCGGTGGCAGCTTTCCTAGACATTCAAGGAGCTTTCAATAATGCACTAACCGACTCCCTTTGTAAAGCGGTTGCAGCTCGGGGAGTGGTACCCACCATGGTGGGATGGATACGAGCAATGCTCAAGGGCAGAACGATAACGACATCACTGTGCGGAGAGACTGTCAGGTTTAGGGCAACCAGGGGATGTCCGCAGGGAGGGGTTTTATCCCCCTTGCTTTGGACACTCCTGGTTGATGACCTACTGGCGATCATCGAGGCACATGAAGCCGAGGTTCAGGCCTACGCTGACGATATAGTCATTCTGGTCAGAGGCAGAGATGAAGAGGTCATCTCTGAAATTCTGCAGGAATCTTTGGATGCAACGATAGGTTGGTGTCAGGGGGAGCTACTCAGTGTTAACCCCCAAAAGACGATTATCCTACCGTTCACCAGGAAACGAAAGACTGATAACCTCAGATCACCAAGTATCCTCGGTGAAACAATCCCATTTGTGGAAGAAGCCAAATATCTGGGGATTACACTAGATAAGAAGCTTAACTGGAACTCCCATTTGGATAACACCATCCGCAGGGCCAAGCAGGCTCTTTGGACCTGTCGTAGAATCTACGGAAAATCCTGGGGATTAAAACCCAAACAAATGCACTGGCTATATGTGACGGTCATCCGACCTATAGTCACATATGGATGTGTTGTTTGGTGGCCTAAGTCCTCACAAAAGACAGCCAAAGATAAACTCTCTAGCTTACAGAGAACAGCCAACCTGGCGGTGACAGGAGCTTTAAGCACTACACCGTCGGCAGCTATGGAAATGCTACTGGATCTACCACCCCTACACATTGTGTTAGAGGGAGAAGTCAGACTGGCCACATATCGATTCTATCAAGCGGCAAGACAGAAGCCGGAGACAGTGATCTTCATACCAAACCGACTATTACCTGTAATAGAATCGGATAACCTCCTAGGTATGATGACCGACACAATGTCTACCAGATATAACTTCAGCAAACCGTATAAAGTCCTATTTCCTAATAGAGACGAATGGGAGCAATCAAAGAATGCCCTGCAGAAAGCTGACATCGACTGTTACACTGATGGCTCCAAAACCTCGGATGGGGTAGGAGCTGGAGTATACTGCAACAATCCAAGAACTGAATTGTACTACAGTCTTGGAACGCATACAACTATTTTTCAGGTAGAGGTTTATGCCATCGAGATGTGTGCAAGGACGTTAATCGACCTGCGTCACGCACTCAAATCGATAAAGATCTTCTCTGACAGTCAGGCTGCTCTCCAAGCCCTGACAAACTGTGGCTGTATATCAGCAACAGTATGGAGCTGTCAGGAGGCACTCTCCAAATTGGGGAAAGCCAACAAAGTCACCCTAATTTGGGTTCCCGGTCACTCTGGCATTGAAGGGAATGAGTTAGCTGACCACCTGGCTAGGAGAGGTGCCAGCTCGAAGTTTATTGGCCCAGAGCCGGTCCTTGGCATTTCAAGGGCCGAGGCCAAAAGTGCTGTAACAAGCTGGATGAGGCACTGTACACAGGAGCTGTGGCATAGCAGCCCAGGGATGGCTTATTCCAAGGCAGCAATAAAGGGCCCATCCAAAGCCAGACATACCTCACTGTTAGAGTTGAACAGACTAGGACTGCGCAGCGTAACTGCCCTTCTCACTGGGCACTGCCGTCTTAGATACCATATGCATAAGCTAGGCTTAGCAGACGAGACCGTCTGCCGTCTATGCTTAGAGGCAGAGGAAACAGCAGAGCACGTCATATGTACCTGTCCCGCAGGGGACCGCACCAGATTCTCACTGTTTGGTTCAGTGCAACTGAAGCTGGAGAATCTGACCAACCTATCACCCACCAGACTACTCACCTTCCTTAAAAGAATGGGACTGGAGGGTGAACTCTAACCTAGGTGTGAGCCACAATAGGAGGTCGCAGTGGAGGGGCGGACAGGACGCCACACTCACCTTTAACCTAACCTAACCTAACCTAACTACATCTAGTCACCTAGGCCGCGCTGGACGATCAGAGTACCGCAAAACGCCGCCATATTGGCACAGAAAATGGTGGTTTTTTAATAATGGACAAATTAAAACCACATTTTACGTATTTGACATATCAGAAGTTTGATGTTTCAGAATAAGAAAAACCTTTTAAAGCAAACGTGGATTTGATTAAATGGAATCAGAAACAAATAATGATCAATTTTGTGCTTCTTTTGCCCCAATAAGGCGGCGTTTTGCGGTACTCTGTTCGACCAGCGTGGCCTAGGTGACTAGATGTAGTGACTCTATTATATAATATGGGCAGAACGCCATCTTTTGTAACGGGATTTTATTTAAGTTCATGTAAATGTCAACTTTACTAAAACACAGTTACAGATAATGTGTAATTATAAATCTAGAAGGAGAACTAGAAGAATCATCTACCTGACTATAAAACAAAAGACATAAGATTTTGCAAACAATTCTATTTTTTAAAATAATCCCTCTTTACATCAATGCGTACATCAAAGAGTTTGTTTCTTATCGTCGGAATGGTTCTCGATGGTCCCAATTCAATGCTCGTCTGTCCCAAAACAACGTCCTCTGAGCTTTCTTTTTAAATATCTGGACAGATAGAATTCGAAACTCAATAAAGTTGCATTCGTGCATAACTGAACGGCTTTTTGCATGGTGGTTTTCCAGGAAGGAGCACATATTTGGCATATTCCTAGCCAGAGCTATACGCAGCTTTTAAGAACATAAATCTCTGCAGTGCCTTTAGGCACATATTCAATTAAGAAATATCACGAATGTTCCAGAAGATTGTTGCCATGAGTCTTCCTGCTGAAGAGTGCCTGAGAGTTTTCTTTGAGAGAGGAGAACCATTGTGAACCCATTACATAGACTCAATTTTATCTCAGTATCCCAGTGATTTATTCGATTCTCATGTCTGGTCACTATTCGCACTAAGAAGTCGGAATCAGCTACCGAAGGCTCTAAATGGTTTAGACAAATTTGATACCAGGATCCTTTATTCGGGCGGCACTTGGGACTCGAGTGGTAAACCGCCGAAGAAGTTTGGCGTACAAGTTGTGAGAAGTAACTACAAAGGAAGCGCGGAAAGTACAGGGAATTCAGAAGTTCGAAAAGTATAATGAAGTATAGAAGAAGTACAAGGAAGAAATTTGTAGTAAAAGGGCAACTATGCGCCATACAAAAGTATAGTTAACCTGTGCTAGCAGATGGATTACCTCAAATAGAATCCTTTGTGGCAACGCCCGCAGATCAAGTGCAATTAAATGCTCTCAGACAGCTTCCAAAGTTAACTCTGCTCAGTTTTTAAGATGTTCTTGACGCTGGAAGTATATAAAAGTTGAAGCTGGTCATAATGGTATAATTAGAGGTGATTTTTCATCCGATTCGAACACAAAACTTCTTAAAATGAGATTGTTTAACTGGAAATGGTACCATGTGGGTAAAGGAAATGGGAGTGAGTGCTGCTTACAAGGCATGGTGCATATCTTTACGAAAATAAGAACCAGAGTTTTAATATAAAGTGTTCTGTTACCTGTAGATGATTTCTTTATTAATTTTGATCACCTTCAACAATCATTAACAATATTCTTAAAGATAAACATTTTTTGATTGCATTGGATTTATTGACAGAGTCAATCTAAAGATACACAAACCTACCTGAAATTAATGAGTTTCATTAAATGGGCATTTCTGGAATCCCTTTTAAAGTTAGAAGTTAACCAATTTTCGCATTATGCACTTGTAGCAGAAACATTTATGTTGTTGAGAAGCCAAAAGGCAAATTAATTGATTTTAAGACTACATATAATTAGAAAAACTTTAGCAGACGCATTTATTTACCTGATAGCGGATATTAACCTATTTGGGAAAAACACTGAATACGGGATACTGAAGGGAGCGATTGAGCAGCCAACTAAAGCTTAGGAGCCCTACGCCTAGCGTGTGGAGTATGGCTGTGACGCCACAATAGTAGCCGAGAATTAACTATAACGTTTTATGCATTTATTGGGAAGAAGTTTTAAGTAGTCATTTAAGTAGTTCTCGGCGCATTTGTTTGCTGTTGTATTGATGAAAACAGTTGCTTAAAATTTGCTATAAATTAAATTTTAAAATTAAAAAGGTAATGGAAGGTTTTTACTAAAAGATTTTGCTATTGTGCACTTTCTACGAATTTATTAGACATTTCCAGAAAACGAACATTTACCTTTATTATTTTGTTCACAGCTTTAATTTTTTTAATTTCATTTTGTGCCATACCAAGTTTTGTTTCACTAATTTTAAAAATATTACCTACACCGAGACGACAACGCAAAAAAAGTAAATGTAGAGAAAATACAAATACAAAAGAAGTGCAGGAGGTACAAAGAAAGTGCAATAGAATTGCTGAGGAAGTACAGTACAGTACAGTGAAGAAGTTCAGGAAGTATTAAAATTTTAGGAAGTAGGAAGATAGGAAGGATTTTTTGATTCTTTTGAATTTTACTAACGACTCATTATTAGTCACAACCCCAACCCCAAATAAAAATAACTGGCGGATTTGATTGCAATCTTTCATGCGACTATAAAAGACTTATCACTAGCACTACACTAAGTGTACCATTTGTTTTTGTCATGGCTAGGAAGATAATCTTTATAGCAGATGCAGATAATTGATTTTAATTTAAAAATCAAAATTAACCTTTAAATTATCTACGAATGTAATAATGTGTTTTATTAGACTGATATTGAAAAATATGCCAATTGTTTTTAAAATACGAGCCACTGACCTTACATTTTATTGCGGTGCCACTATTGTGAACAAACCACAAAATCTGCAGTTTCGGCAGTTCTTATTTAAAATGTTTTGCTTTGAAAAATCCATCGCATAAAAGATTGCATGTGTTAAAAAGAGTGTACCGTTCTATATTTTCGTTTTTCTCAAAACCCACTTTTAAGGAAAAATGTTATGGTGAATCTTTGTTTTGTCTTATCTATGTCTATGACGTCATGTACAGCAAATAAATTTGCCCATTAATAATTTACGTATTTAAACAAAGATTAAAAACGTCTAATTATAAAGGAATCAGCAAAATCACTTAATTGGATGACTACTACGCTACAACACGTCGGGGGACTAATTATACTTCAATTTACACACCATTTACACCTACATCTTTAAAATAACAACGACGTTTTTAATCAGAGCTTTGATTGACATCCCATTCACTCTGCATTTGTCAAGAACTTTTAACCTTAGGTCGTTAATGAAGAAATTACCTGTCATTGCTCAGTTAATGCCTCAGTTATACAATGAAATATTGTTGCAGTTTTATTTTTAAATTCCCCTTTAATTATGTTTTGTTAAAAAAAAATAATTTGCATCTTTACATAATGAAGTTACAACTTAAAATCTTAATCTCCAACTTTCCTCTCGAAAAAAGCAAAACACAACATTAATAAATACAGCGAGCGCAGCGGCGACGGTGTTAGTTGAAGAATAAATCTGCTTCCTGTTCCTACTTTTCCACTATGAAAGTACAAAAAGAAGAACTAGAACGTCGAATCCGGAAGTAACAACGTGTTACCAACATTTTCTCACTTCGAGATAAATTTAGATTAAATCCTCACTTTCCACACCGGTTCATTCTATCGCCACCACCGTCGCTGCAGATGCACGTTTATTCCTCACGATTTCTGATCTTGAAATGTACTGGAAATTACAGCAAAAACAGCGTTCTAATTCGTAACTTCCAAACTGAGAGGATAGATATATCACTTTACAAAAGGAATATGCGACAAGCACGCAGCTCGTTGCAAAAACAACAATCGTAACTTCGGACATATAAACGTCTCTGACCTGCTTTCTTTATGAGTTTCTCTTTTAAGGCTTTTAGTAGCTGCGCAAATTGTGCCATCTCCTTGTAATATCAATGTTTTATTGCAGTTATAGTATCCGAGTAGCATTCAGAGAATCGAATATCGAACAATACAGGTCCCAAGAGGGAACCTCCATAACAAGCATGACACAACTAGTAGTTGTTACGCTAGTAGCTACAGTAGCGTAATTTTCGAGATGGCGAAGCTGCTATAAGAATATTTTTCGAGTTACTAGCCGCTGGGGGAAATGCAATACAATTATAATCCCCTTCTATTTTAGAAACCTGGGGTGGTGTCACCCCATTATATGTAATGTTTCTCAGTGGGAATTCGCTTTAACAAGAGAACCTTTGATACCTTAATCTTTATCTGTCACAGAACGAACAGGAATGCGTAAATTGAATTTCATTGTTTTAGATGTAGAATATTGTGTAAGAGAGTAAGCACCTGAATTTCCCAAAATAGCTATAATTCTCCCGCAAAAGTTACTAAATGTGAGAGACCGACTATAGAAGATGAGAAGAGCGTCTCTCTGATGTGCCTTAAAGACTTTGTAGCTTTCGGTTGTTAGTAGTTCGAGTGATATTATGGTAGTACATGCAGATAGATGTTCATCATGGGAGCCTGGAGAAGGCGTGGTATAAAAATTAACTGGCATAAAATTAAATCACACGAAATAAGTTGTTAACGAGAAAATTTATCATCTGTCATTGACAAGGGCGTATCGTAACACCCACTTTTAGCTTGCTGGAATTCACGATTAATTCATTTTTGACAGTTCTCTGGTGCATTATAAACATAATGCAGGGGAGATAATATTGGTCCATATCTATCTACATTACTAGTTATTATTGTGTATATATAGTGGTTATAGAATTTAATATTTAAAATCTATATAAATTAATGAATGACGAAGATAATTTCTTAATGATATAATTAGCAATTTTTGCGTACGAGTGCGTACTACTGACGCAAAACATCACTATTAGGATAAAATTAAGCGTAAAATTATTGCATTAGAATGATTTATTATATTACTATTAATTATGAGTGAACTGATTTATTTATCAAAAGCGTAACTGCTGTACTTATAGGACTCGATTCGTGTTATAGGACTTGATTCAGTTTTATTTTATAATTAAGACTATGAGGCGTGCGTATCTAATGTAATGAAAGTGGAAATAATAAAAGATATTCTACAATAAACTAGAAAGCTTGATGTTCTATTATTAATACGCGTGGGAGGAAATTACAAGATAAATCCTTTGCACTTCCGTAAAGAGGAACCCTCTAGTTTTTGAAGCTGACAACTGCTTGCCTACAAAGTTATTCTTTCTTTGTACTCTTCCAAACGAAAAAATCAAAAGTAGTAAGATCAGGAAACCTAGCTAGGCATTCAACAAGTCTACGTCTGTCAATCCATCTGCTAAAGAATACTTTAATACTGAACTGCGTTAAGTATCCAAGCTTCTGGCAAATTCTTAGAATTGCAGCCCAATAGAGCTTCCATTGGAGTTGCGTTGATAGCTTTACTAAACGTGGTATTTAAAGAGCACTGAATTTGTTTCACAAAACAATCCCATTTATCGGGTTCTTTCTCAGCTGCCATGGTAGCAAGTGCATTGACAATGGTTTTGTGGTATCGTTCACATTGCCATTTGCCCTTGGCGTAGCTACTGCGTTTAGCACGTGTTTAATTCCATAATTGCTGCAAAATGTTTTAAATGCACACGAGGTAAAAGCTGTTCCTCGATCACTAATAATTCTATGAGGCACTCCAAATAAATAAATCAATTGCATTAAAGTTTTAACAACATGTTTGGTTTTCTGATTGTGGACAGGCTCCAAAATACAGAATTTCGTGAAACCATCGACAATTACTAATAAAAACTTATTTTTCTTTCTACTCGTTTCAAATGGGCCAACATGGTCGATATGTATGGTGTGAAAAGGTATTGCCACTTTTTCGATTGGATGGAGTTTACATTGTTTTTGTACTCCCGACTTTTTGTAGTATGCACAATTTAAACAAGCTTTGACATACTTAGTAATGAATCTGCGCATTTTTGCAAACCAATAATTCTCTTGTACACGTTTTAAAGTTTTCTCAACACCTAGATGTCCTGCGTTATCATGACAGAGCCGACAAATTTGCATTATCGCCATTTTTGGAAGTACCCAAGTCATTTTGCCACTATCTAATTTTTTATAAAGTTTATTATTCTTAAATTTGTATTCTTTAAAATATTGCTTCGTATCATTATTTAACACACCTGCTGCCAAAATGTCTCGAATTTGCCTTATTTGTGTATCTTCTTGCTGTGCTGCTATGATCCACTCACCTTCTGTTATATCTACGTGATTTACTTCTACAACTAAAGTGTCAATGAGGTTGCGGCTCAAAGCATCAACATGAGACATTTTTGATCCGGCTCTATACTCAATGTCAAAAGTAAATTCTAATACTTCCAACCACCATCGCCCTATCTTGGGGTGAAAGTCTTTCCTTGAAAATGTCGTTTTTAAAGCGTTGCAATCTGTCACCAACTTAAATGATATACCAAGCAAATAAACCCTAAAATATCGTAGTGCTAATACGACTGCCATTGTTTCAAGTTCGTATGAATGATAATGCCGTTGATCGTTGGTTGTCTGCCTACTAAAATATGACATTACATGTTGTTTTTGATTGTCATCAAATTGTAATAGTATTGCTCCAACTCCTATTGAACTTGCATCAGTATGAAGTTCTGTCCTCCATAGAGGATTGAATATTGATAGAATTGGTTCATTAGTGAGCAACTCTTGTATTTGAACAAATGCCCTTTCCTGCGGAGCAGCCCAGCTCCAATTAACACTTTTCTTAGTCAAACGAGTAAGTGGTTCTACAATAGATGCATAATTTTGTATAAATTTACGAAAGTAACCAGACAAGCCTAAGAATTGTCGTACTTGCTTTACGGTTCTTGGTTCTGGCATCTGTAATAGAGCATCCACTTTCTTTTTACCCGGTCGAACCCCATCAATACTTATTTCACGACCTAGGTACGATACGTGTTCTTGAAAGAAAGAGCATTTGCTTAATTGCAGTGTAAGATTATGTTCACGAAATTTTTGTAATACTAAACGAAGTCTTTCTAGTCCTTCTTCGACTGTATTACTTGGGATGATAATATCATCCATGTATGGGAAAGCAACGGAGTTTTTGAGATTACCTAAGACTTTATCTATTAAATATTGAAATACTGAAGGAGCATTGGCCAGTCCAAATGGCATTCGCAAGAACTCATAATGGACGTCTGGCGTTACAAAAGCAGTTTTTTGAATTGAATTTTCTGACATAGGTATCTGGTAATATCCAGATGCAAGGGCTACTGCAATAAAATATTTGTTACCTCCTAAACGGTCAATTTGATCTTCAATTAATGGAAGCGGATATCTGTTTTTAATAGTAATAGCGTTAAGCTTTCTGAAATCAACACACATTCTGTAGTCGTTTGTCTTTTTCTTGACTAAAATCACCGGACTAGCATAGGGTGACTGTGACTGTCTAATAATATTATTTTCTAAAAGGTCCAATATTGTCTCTCAAAACTTTCTTTTCTGTTTCGGGTATAGGATAAGGATGGTAAACTATTGGTTCCTCAATTGTACACCTTATCTCCATGGCGACAGTATTTGTTTTCCCTAAAGTTTTTAAGGATGAAGGAATTCGATCTGAAAATTCATTAAGTATCTTTACACACAAATCCTTATAAGTAGTATTAATGTTTCCAATGTCGATATTTTTACATTGAATTATCTCTTTGTTATAATGGTCCACAACGTTTATGCCAACAAATGATGCAGACACATTCGATAACATTCTTAACGTAACAAAATTAGTATGTTTTACCATTATTATGTGCTCTTGCTCGAGATAATCCCTACCTACTATAAGATCGTACGATAAATATTCATTCAGCACTACAAATGCATGTACATCGGCTATAGCTTCCATAATACGTATTGAAAGTTTAATACTTTTATTGCATACAATAGTAGACCCCATAAAACTCTTTAACGTTACATCTTGTAGCTCCTCAATAATATTTCCAACTTTTTTGGCGAAGGACATCTTAATCAATGTTGTAGAACACCCTGTATCTACTAAACATTTTCTTTTATGACCATTTATAAATGCGTTTTTCATATACATATTTGAAATGATTTGTTTATTGCTTACAATATTAACTTCCGTTTTAGTGTATCTGTTTGCAAAAGGACACTTGTCTTGCGAATGTCCTAATTGTTTACATTTAGGTACATTTAGGTTACACTCCAGTAGTGGCTTTTTACAATTTCGCGCAAAATGTCCAGTTAACCCACAATTATAACAGTTAGGAGGTCGGATTTTGGTTTGCTTTGTATCTCGTTCTCGTTCCAAGAACTGTCATACTTTGCCTGTTCGTCGTACCACTATCTAGCATTACCACGCAGCCTACTTGCTATCAAACGCATAATTGAATCATCATCCCATCTATACCGTTCTGCCAGCTTGTCTACACGCTGTATCCATTTTTCCACTATCATGTCATCTTTGGTCGGATCGTATATGGGAATTAGAAATTCGTCTCCAGAACAAGCCCTGGACATCGAAGGTGTGTTGCGTAACTCAGTAACTTCTTTCTTCAACTTTTTAAAAGCCTTTTTCAGATTACTACCATCTGATGATGTAGATGTGGATGAGTTACTCGTAGAACTGCTGCTGCTTGACGAACGGTGCTTTCTACTAGATTGCGTCTTTCGCGATCGTTTGCTTTTACCCATATTCACTTGAACACTTGCTAATAATTATGAACGAAATAACACTCACTATTCGTTAGTTCCAAAAGAAATAACACTTACTACTCGTTAATTACGAACGAGAGAAAACTTAAACACGTACTACTCGTTAATTACAAACAAAATAGCACTCACTACTCATTAATGAGAAACGAAAACAAACAAAAAAAGGATATTAACCACGCAATGAGACAGGTATAATCCCATTCCTGATTATTGTAAGATAATTAGCCAGGTAAATCAAAAGCCGATAATCCAATCTTAAATGTTTAATATAGAAATGTATCAATACATGGACCGAATTCGACCAGTGTTAACTAATAACTAAAACTTCCCTTTCTTTTAATAATCGTCTTGCCGTTACATGGCAGACGTTCAGCATCATTAAGCATTTACGACCCTTAAAAGTTATGTATAAAATCAGAACGTTTCACATGTTTTACAGAAAAATATCATATTACCATATAGGTTCATATAACGAACCGGCAAGACCAAACATTAGTAAGCGTGAATTAAAAATAACCAATGGTAGAAATATAAATGGCTTATTCATTCTCGTATCCCTACAAATAGTAAACCCACATATGACGTCATCAAACATTCTAGATGTATGAGTCATCAACTGTATGACTCATCAATCAACACGTGCAAGTATGACTCATCGACACGCCTCATTGACGTCACTTATCGACAGCTGCGTGTATGACTCATCAACACGTCACCGAATATTCTAGATGTATGAGTGATCGTATGAATATAAATTGAGTTTGCGGGTAGAAGGAGGCAGTTAATGTTTAACCGGCGTCGTGTTGAAATGTACTCTGAATAATTAGTTAATACATAAATAGTCTTTATATAAATAATCCTCAAATAAATTTGTAAATACCTAGCATTTTAATAGTTTTATAAATAGTTTATAGTTATAGTGTTTTTAATTATGTGCATTGTAAATAATCTTTTCTTTATTAATAGACGATTTTTAAACAGCATTTTTGATTATTATTTTAAAAAGAACGTTACAGTGTTGTCAGGTGTGGGGTTTTAAAATAAATAAAATCGCGTAATAATTAAATAAAGTGCTGTGAGAATAAATTTTTAGTGTTAAAAATAATTTCAACAAACAATTAAAATGGCGATGAAATTGTTAAAAGATTTCTTAGTGATAGATTTAAAACGGGAATTGGACGAGAGAGACTTAGATAGTAATAGAAAGAAAGAAGTTTTGATAAATCGGCTAAGAGAATGGCTTTTAGAACAGAAGGAAGATCCTGAAAATTACCGCTTCAAAATACCTGGACCCGCAATTGATACTAATGTGTTGTTGTTAAGTAAAATTAAAGAAGAGTTACTGGAAAGTTCTAGAAAATCAAAAGAGAATTCTAAAATGCTTAAAGAAGAATTACATGAAAATACTAGAATGCTTAAAGAAGAATTACTGGAGAAGTCGGAAGAGAATTCTAGAATGTTAAAAGAAGAACTACTGGAAAAGTCCGAAGAGAATGCTAGAAAGCTAATGGAAAATACTAAAGTGCTGGAACAAAAAGTTTTTGAAAAGTCTAAAATGCTTAAAGAAGAATTACTTGAAAATACTAAAGCACTGGAAGAAAAAGTACTGGAAAAGCACGAAGAGAATTCTAGAAGGTTTGCAGAATTACTAGAAAAATCTGAAGAAAGTTCTAGAAGGCTTAAAGAAGAATTACTAGAAAAGTCCGAAGAAAGTTCTAGAAGGCTTAAAGGAGAATTGCTGGAAAACGTCAAAGCGTTGGAAGATAAAGTTTTCGAAGAATTTTTTGAGACTGCCAGTGCGTTAGGACTGTTGGAAGGTAGATTGGCGGAACAAGATAGGGTAATAAAGATGGTAGAAGAGAAAATAGCGCAAATGCAATTACCACCAACAACTAAGAAAGACGACACAACCGAAATGCTGGAAGATAGAATGAGTCAACTACGGTTTCCCTCAACTTCCGAGTGGCCGTTTAATGAAGTAAAGAAACAATTTAAAGAAGAAAAGGGTCCTGCCGTAGGTATAAAAGTAAAACCACCCACGTTCGATGGAAAGATACCTTGGTCCACCTACTACAAACAATTTGAGGCGGCCGCTGGAGCCAACGGATGGACAGGCAAGGAAAAGGCCGTTTCTTTAACTGTGGCTTTGCGTGGAGATGCGTTGAACGTCCTGCAAACAATCCCAGCAGGACAGGAAAATGATTACCAATTGTAGTACCTAGACACTAGTCTAGATTGGAGATGAGATATGGAGACGCGCATCTTCAACAAGTGTATCACGCGCAAGTGAAGAATCGTGCCCAGAAGAATGGAGAAAGCCTGCAGGAGTTTGAAGCCGATGTTGCGCGGATTGTCCGATTGGCGTACCCTACCGCACCCGATTTATTTCTGGGACAACTCGCTGTGCAGACCTTCATTGATGGGTTAAGAGACGGGGAAACACAACAATCATTGAGGCTGGCACGACCAAGAACAACTGATGATGCGCTTGCTCACGCCTTAGAATTTGAAGCTGCAAAACAAGCGTCCCGAGGTCACGGGCGTGTTCGGGCCGTTGTGGAAGAAGAAGAAGGTTCTAAAAATCATCTAGGGGAGTTAGTACTGAGAGTTCTTCGGAAGGAAGAAAGCCGTAAGAAGAATCATCAAGAAGTTCGAAGGCCTCGTTGTTGGAATTGCGGCGAACCAGGGCACATACGACGTCGTTGCCCTAAACCAAAACAAGTTCAGCAGTCGGAAAACTAAAGGGGGTCGACGAGAGGGGGCGAACGTTGACCTTGAGTGGAGATGCCCCGGAGATCACCATCCATGCCGTAACATCAAAGAATAGTAACGGCAGTTTGTTTGTAGATTGGAAGATTGCTAACCGAACTGTTCCACTACTTATTGATACGGGGGCGACAAAATCCATCGTACGCCCTGATGTTCTACGATCAAGTATTAAGTTGCTACCGACAACTACTCAACTCCGTACAGCAACAGGTGAAGTGATACCAACACGCGGAGTGGTGAAGATGAAGATTGGCATTGGAAGTGAAGAACGTGATCATGAGGTGCTGGTAGCCGATATCACTGATGACTTCATCTTGGGAATGGACCTCCTCCGAAAATTTGGTTTTACGTTGGATTTGAAAGAGGGTGTTTTGAAGGTAGGTAACGAAGAACTTCCGTTGCACCCACGAGAACATCCGGTTGTAAGGGTTTTGCTAATTGAAGATGTGATATTGCCGGGTCAAAGCGAGATGGTTGTCGAGGCAGGTTTGGATGGAGATCTTCGGGTAGGATGTGTGGGAATGATATCTTCGCTCTTGACGATAGCCAGAAGGCACGAACAGATATAGTAAAACATAAAATCAATACAGGCAACTCTATGCCTGTCCGTCAGCAGCCGAGGCGGCTACCTCTAGCAAGGCAAGCAGAAGCCGAGAAGATTATTACCGATATGGAAGAACAAGGGGTCATCGAGCCATCCAGCAGTCCATGGGCATCACCGGTAGTCCTGGTCAGTAAGAAGGACGGGTCAACGAGATTTTGTGTGGACTATCTGCAGCTCAATAACGTGACGAAGAAAGACAGCTATCCCTTACCACGCATCGACGACACGTTAGATAACCTGTCTGGTTCACGATGGTTTTCGACTTTGGACTTAAAGAGTGGTTATTGGCAAGTTGAAATGGAGCCTGAAGACCGGGAGAAGACCGCGTTCACTATTGGTTCCGGACTATGGCAGTTTACGGTTATGCCTTTCGGCCTATGTAACGCTCCAGCCACCTTTGAGCGTCTAATGGAGACCATCCTGAGGATGCTGTCGTGGAAGACTTGCCTGGTCTATCTAGATGACGTGATCGTAGTTGGAAGATCATTCAGTGAACATCTGAAAAATCTGGAGGAAGTGTTTCGGAGACACTGCGTACAGCCAACCTGAAATTGAGTCCGAAAAAGTGCCACATATTCCGAAGGGAGGTGAAATATATCGGGCACGTCGTATCACAAAATGGAGTGGCAGCCGACACCGATAAAATCCGTGCAGTCCAAGAGTGGCCAACACCGAAAGATAAACACCAAGTTCGTAGTTTTCTTGGGTTATGTACCTACTACAGGCGTTTCGTTCCTGAGTTTGCCAATATAGCGAAGCCCCTGACAAGGTTAACTGAAGATGGGCGCGAGTATGTTTGGAGCGGAGAGTGCGAAACAGCTTTCCAACAATTGAAGCGTGCCTTGACAACAGCGCCAATATTGAGCTACCCACGGACAGAAGGGAAATTCATACTTGACACAGATGCAAGTAACCTGGCCATTGGGGGTGTACTTTCTCAGATACAGGATGAACAAGAAAAGGTCATCGGCTATTTTAGTAAGGTTTTGTCGAAAGCCGAAAGAAATTATTGTGTGACCAGAAACAAATTATTGGCTGTCGTGAAGTCCGTTGAGTACTTATACAAATATTTGTACTGACGGAAGTTTTTATTGAGCACGGACCATGCAGCGTTGAAATAGCTTCTACAATTCCGTAATCCTGAAGGCCAGCTCGCAAGGTGGATGGACACTTCGGTGTAAAAAAGACTTTGGAGAAAATTAGGGAGCGTTTTTATTGGGTCAACTGTAAAGAAGACGTGAAGGAGTGGTGCCGGAAATGCGAACTATGTGCCACTGGTAAAGGACCCTTGGGGAAACGAAGAGCACCTATGAGGCAGTACAATGTGGGTAGTCCTCTGGAAAGAATAGCTTTAGATATTGCCGGACCATTTCCCGAAACCGACGATGGGAATAAATACATCTTAGTGGCAATGGACTATTTTACCAATACAAAATACCAAATCGCCAGAAGCATATGCCCTACCAAACCAGGAAGCTGCGATTGTTGCTGACGTACTAGTCAAAGAGTTTTTCAGTCGCTTCCGAGTGCCAATGGAGCTGCATTCGGATCAAGGCCGCCATTTTGAGTCTGTACTCTTTGGAGAAGTCTGTCGATTGTTGGGCATTCGCAAGACTCGGACCACACCGTTACATCCGCAGTCTGATGGAATGGTAGAACGCATGAATCGGACAATGGGCAAATATTTGGCCAAGGTCGTCTCCGATCATCAACGAGACTGGGACCAATACCTGCATCTGTTCCTGATGGCTTATCGTGCATCGGACCACGGAACAACCGGTCAGTCACCAGCGTCTCTGATGTTTGGACGCTGGTTACGGTTACCGTGTGATCTGGAATTTGGATCCCCACCTATAGAGCAGGAGGTAGCCGGGAATGACTATGTCATCGACTTAAAGAAGAAGTTGGAGGATATTCACGACCGAACCCGAAACAATAGTCGAATCGCGAGTGACCGGATGAAGGCTACGTACGATGTGAGAGCCCAAGAAGGAGGGTTTCAACCTGGAGAGCTTGTCTGGTTATACAACTCGCAAAGACGTCGTGGCTATTCTCCAAAGTTACAGCGAAATTAGGAGGGCCCACACCAGGTGAAGAAACGAATAAATGACTTGATTTATTGTATCCAGAAATTGCCAAGAGGGAAACCAAAGGTGGTACACTCCAATCGTCTGGCGCACTATGAGGGAAACAATAACGTAGTCCCGGATCGAGAAGATGATGCTGAGGTGGCTGTCAATACCTTTAGAGAATTTATGGCTGCGTTTTCCGGAACTAGAAAAGCCCGTTTCGACCGAGTTGCTTACCAGGGGTATTAACAAACTGGCAGTTCCCAAACTTGGCTGTGGGCGGGACCAGTTGGATTGGAGAATCGTTCGAAACACGCTGGAAGTTATTTTTAGAGATACGGATGTGAAGATATTAGTCTGTAGCTTCGATCCACAGCCCGCATCAAGGCCAACAAAGAGTGTAGACTGTTATTTCTACCGTAATGGAACATGTAGTCAAGGTGAAGACTGTCGATACCGTCACGACCCTTTCTACAGAAACCAGAGAATAAAGCCTGTTCTGGGACAGAACAGACTTGAAGAGGGGGGCAGTGTAACGAATAGTAAACCCACATATGACGTCATCAAACATTCTAGATGTATGAGTCATCAACTGTATGACTCATCAATCAACACGTGCAAGTATGACTCATCGACACGCCTCATTGACGTCACTTATCGACAGCTGCGTGTATGACTCATCAACACGTCATCGAATATTCTAGATGTATGAGTGATCGTATGAATATAAATTGAGTTTGCGGGTAGAAGGAGGCAGTTAATGTTTAACCGGTGTCGTGTTGAAATGTACTCTGAATAATTAGTTAATACATAAATAGTCTTTATATAAATAATCCTCAAATAAATTTGTAAATACCTAGCATTTTTAATAGTTTGTTAAATAGTTTATAGTTATAGTGTTTTTAATTAAGTGCATTGTAAATAATCTTTTCTTTATTAATAGACGATTTTTAAACAGCATTTTTGATTATTATTTTAAAAAGAACGTTACAATACTAAATCTTGGTAAACTTGTATATAAGTGATTTTAGGCGGAGGAGGGAAGTAGTGACCAAAGTAAAATACAAACTTTGCGATGTGAGAGAGATCATGCAGTTTCATAGGTTACTTGCATAGCGTGAGGAAGTCTTATACCAATAATGTAAGCTTTGGCAGGCATTTAGGCATTTTAAGCTAGAAATTTGGAACAAATTATTTTGTCGCAAAAAAATAAGAAAATTGGAAAATGCGCGGCGATAAAGTGTTAATTGTAGAAACGATACAAGCCAGTTTAAGAAAAAATACTAATAACTAGAATATATATGTTCAGGATCACTCATCATACAGGGTGATTCAGAAATAACTGATATCCTTTAAATGGTAGGTAGAGGGGAGGCAGTAGAGCTAATTTGCAAGTATAGTATAGTGACAAGTATAGGTCAAAAACGAATAGTTTTCCAGAAGATAAATTTTAAAGTTTAATGAATTTTGGATCCAAAAGGATCCAAGGTCAGGACCGGATCCAAAAATTCAGTAAAGCTTTAAAATTAATTTTTTGGAAGACTTCCTTTTTCACCTATACTTGTCAAGGTAAATTAGCTCTACTGCATCCCCTCTACCTACCATTTAAAGGATATCAGTTATTTCTGAATCACTCTGTATATTGATTACCCATTTATCTTCGTTACTATTATAGATAGAAAAAAGTTTTATATAAAAGTTGTTCTGTTGTGCCTATATATTTTTTAAAACGCCAAAAAAACAATTGCATGCATAGTAGGATGGCCCATATTTTGGCAAAGTCAACATTTTATCGATCTCACCCTAAAATATAGTTTAGTTTGTTGAAATATTGCAGCAAAATGTTTTGCTGCAATATTCTTAATTAGATTCTAAAGCACCTTTAGCAATAGAATTTTCAAGTGGGTAGCTCTATATAGAGAAGGTTTAGCCCGTTGAAGTTTATAATTTGTATCGTTTCAACCTTACCTGGTAATATGATAAAGTTGTTAATATTTAAAATGTTGGTGCCAAAATTGTTGTAAATATTGTGTGATGGAATATGTGGATTCAGTTAATTATTAAAAAAGGAGGGAATAAGTGAAAATGTAATTATGTATAATTTTATAAAACCATGTATTGTCAGGAAATTCAAGATGGTTGCCATTGAACCCTGGAGTAAAATTTGTTTTGTGTTAGACATGCAATATACCAAAATATAGGGAAAATTATCCTCTTTCCGATTATGTAATTTGTTTAAACATTTAATTTCATTTTTTAACAACATTTTGGTTATGTAGTTTCTAGTTACTTACCAAATTTTTGTTGGTGGAGAAATGACGATCGTCATTTGTTTTACAAGAAAACATAAAAGCAGATCGAAAATCTGGTTACTTGCTTGTTGATTTTCATATAAGGCAGAAGCCATGTTGGATTGTTAAAATTTTGAGGTTGTGTGGCAGATTTTACGTCAATGAGATGTCAAAAAAGTGAGGTTATGACCAATGTCATACAAATTGAATTAGTTTTTTTTTAAAGTGTTTAATAATAAAAATAACATTGAACAATTAAAGTGATTTAAATAAAAAGGTAAAGTGAAGTGTTAATTTGGTGTTTGGACTATTTATTTATCAGAAGAAAATTTTTTTGAAAACGTTTTATAACTTTATTTCTGGATGAAAGCAAATTTTATAACTGGATGTAATAAGAATTTTTGAAAAATAGACAATTGATGTATGTACTCACGTATTGGAGGTAAATTGTTCAATATTTAATAGTTTGTAATAAATTACAAAAGAAGACCTACAAGAACAATTATGGAAATGCGTGTTCACCAATGCTACAAATAACCAGGTAAATTTACAGAGAACTGCCAAATAATAATAGTATGTGCAATAATCCAAGAATGGCGCAAAATTTTTGAATTTAACAATTTATTTTCAAAATTTAACTTTGTTTTTATTTCGTTTTCTTTTTTTTTAATTTTATTATAATATAAGATTGTGGGATTGATCAAATAAAAATCAAGCAAGACAAAGAACATTAACACTGTCTTTTGATTCTTATTTTGTTAAATCAAATTGGCACCATCAATTAAATGAATCCATTTTAGATAATAAGGATTTTTCGTTTTCGTTTATCTTTTCATTTTTTTCATGTGTTTATTAATAAAATATTTAAATGTTTAAAAGCAGATTCATTTGTGTATTTTTCTTGTTTTGTGTCCATTAATAGAATTTCGCAGGTAAAAGTTGAACAATATTTTATGTTTTTGTCAAAGAGCGACCCGCCTGAAATTTTCTCATGTAATTTACTTGAGCTTGTCTTTGGATTTTAAAATCATAGCCGGAGCAAATTTTCTTTTCATCACAAAGGTAAGTGGAGTTTGTTTCTGTACAACTTTTCAGTTTGCCTTGCTACACTAAACATAAGTGAAGTAAATTGTTGGTCAAGTGTTGTAAGGTGTATACTAGTACAGCGCATATCACCATAAAATTTAATGTGATGTTTATTTAAACATTAAAATATAATATACCATAGCAATATGTTGAAACTTATGAAAACTTTTCTTTTTTATAACGTTCTTCCGTTTATTCTTAAAACGTTTATTCCGAAAATACATTTTTAAAGTAGAGGCTCTCAAAAGTTAATGTCCGTTCCCTTTGTAAAAGTAGTTTCGACTGGTTTTCGGCAATAGCGTTGGCCTTGCATTGGTTGTTGTTTGCTGGTAATAATTCTTGGATGATGCAAAATCAAATAAAATGCTTTATTTTTCAAATTGACAGTGGTTTTTTAATTGTTACTGTTATTATTATTGATATAACTTGATGTTCTGAGTTGGTGGTGGTTAATTTAATTAATAACATCCATCTGTTTTAAAGATTTATTATGTTTTAAAGAACTGATTGTATTACTCCTTTTTCGTTATCTTTTGGTGGGCAATAAACTGCTAAAATGGTTACTATCGTCAATCCATCGTCAATGATGACGCTAGAGTCCTACAGAAAATCCTTAGTATCTTCCTCTGTTTCTTGATGCTGGATGTTACCTCGAATTATTAATTGCCATGTCGTAAGAGTGTTTAGTGACGTAAATTTTGTATTTCGATATGCGTATGAAATGTTTATCTGTAAGACGGGTATCAGATATTAGCATAACAATTAATTATGTTGTGACTTGTTATGAAAGTTTTTAATTCTTGAATATGTTGATGTAGCCATATTATTTTTTATAATTATTTTGCAAAAGTTATTATTTAATTTATTGATGACCGTGGTTAGCAAATTAACCATTGTGCTCTTTTGCTCCGTGAATTTGCTAAAATTGATTGTTATTGTTTTGTGGATGATCTCCGACAGCTTGTGCGAAGCACATACCTGTTTGAATTTATTATGGACGGAATAAACGAAATATGTAGCTAGCTTTGCTAACTTCTTTTCTCTAAGGACCGGGTAGAGTCGCCGTTGCAACTGTTTATGAACAATGCAGCCTCGATAGTTGGATGTACAGTTAACACATTTTATTTTAAGGTTTTGAAGTTTTCGCTAGCATTCTTTCGTTGGGTGAGCGCCAGCATATTTCGCACACACTGTTTTTCGACAATAATTTCTTGTGTGGCTATGTCCGTTGGGCATGGAGTGATTCAAACTTTATGATATTTTATTCAAGTTTTGTTATATTATACATAAATTTCTATCTCAGTAGCTCTATGCTTGCTTTTATGTATGTTTAATACTTCGTGCCCTTTTTCTTCTAGTGCCTGTGTAATGGCTTCCGAGGTTCTTCAGAAATGTATTCTTCACAGTACTATTACTAACAGAATAAACCCATCCACCATTAGAACTTTTCGATCATTTCTAAAACTTATTTATAAATAATGGCCTATGATATATCATAGGCCATTTTTATTGATCAGGGAAAACCATGTCTGCTTGAAAATTTGCTAAACTGAAGACATCTCTGGATCATGCTCCCATATGCTTAATATAGCTGTCTTTCTCTTTCTTGGCCGATTTAACTTACGACAAACGGTTGCAGTTTAATGCTTCCATATGTTATGTAGAATGCTCTACACGTGTTTCGGTTTGTTAAACCCTTTTCTTAAGCTTCCTAAAAGGCAACTAACTACCAGAGAAACCAAGTTACCGGCTTCGGTCTACAACCGACTCTTACTAACCCTGTATGCTTATCTTGTCTGAAACTTATAAATGTATTATTATTGTAAGAGTTTTTAATTTCTAACCGTTGCAGTAAATCTAACCTATTACCTTCCTTTTGCACATATAATAAATTTATTTTATCTATATTTATGAAATGATTGTTATCTATAACAATGATCGGCTATTTCATACAAATTCTTATAATTATAGAATATCGCGTTTGTGTTCCGCTAGACGTTTCTACCACTTTGTCCGATATAAAACGCTTCGCAGTCTTTATCATAAATTTTGTATACGCCAGATTTGTCCATCTTTTCCATTTTATATTATTAATTAGTAATTTTCATATTGTAACGAGTGCAAAGCCTCGTCTGGCCGTCAACGGGCTGTGAAACATTCCAGAGCCGCGGCGTAGACGCACGGCCTTCTGGTGTATTCTAGAAATACATGGTATGTTCGGGCGACTTCTGGAACGTTTATAGGAGGGTATAAAGTCGGCTTCGCGGAGAAAAGAGGCAGTGAACAGCGAGTCGTTAATTGTGTTTCACAAAATAAATAGTAACTGTATAGATAAATGTTATATTAGAAATTCATAATCTGTAAATAATAGTTTTAATGGTTTATAATCATAGCGTTAATTTATAGTGTATTCATTAGTGTATAGAAATAAATATTTGTTTGTGAATAGACGATTTAAACAGCACTTGTGTTATTATTTGAAAAAGAACGTTACAGTGTTGTCAGGTGTGGTGTTTTAAAAGAAATAAAATCGCGTAATAATTAAATAAAGTGCTGTGAGAATAAATTTTTAGTGTTAAAATTAATTTCAACAAACAATTAAAATGGTGATGAAACTATTGAAAGATCTCTTAGTAATAGATTTAAAACGGGAATTGGATGAAATGGAACCTGAAGACCGGGAGAAGACCGCGTTCACTATTGGTTCCGGACTATGGCAGTTTACAGTTATGCCTTTCGGTCTATGTAACGCTCCGGCCACCTTTGAGCGTCTAATGGAGACCATCCTGAGAGGGTTGTCGTGGAAGACCTGCCTGGTATACCTAGATGATGTGATTGTAGTCGGAAAATCATTCAACGAACATTTGAAAAATCTAGAGGAAGTGTTCCGAAGACTACGTGGAGCCAATCTGAAACTGAGTCCGAAAAAGTGCCACATATTCAGAAAGGAAGTGAAATATCTCGGGCACGTCGTATCACAAAATGGAGTGGCAGCCGACCCCGATAAGATTCGTGCAGTTCAAGAATGGCCAACACCGAAAGATAAACACCAAGTTCGTAGCTTTCTTGGGTTATGTACCTACTACAGGCGTTTCGTTCCTGGGTTTGCCAATATAGCGAAACCTCTGACAGGGTTAACTGAAGATGGGCGCGAGTATGTTTGGAGCGGAGAGTGTGAAACAGCTTTCCAACAGCTGAAGCGTGCCCTGACAACAGCACCAATATTGAGCTATCCACGGACAGAAGGGAAATTCATACTTGACACAGATGCAAGTAATTTGGCCATTGGGGGGGTACTTTCTCAATACAAGATGGACAAGAAAAGGTCATCGGCTATTTTAGTAAGGTTTTGTCGAAAGCCGAAAGGAATTATTGTGTGACCAGAAAAGAACTATTGGCCGTCGTGAAGTCCGTTGAGCACTTCTACAAATACTTGTACGGACGGAAGTTTTTATTGAGGACGGACCATGCAGCGTTGAAATGGCTTCTACAATTCCGTAATCCTGAAGGCCAGGTCGCAAGGTGGATCGAACGATTACAAGGATACGACTTTGACACCGAACATCGAGCGGGCACTAGTCATCGAAATTCCGATGCTCTTTCAAGAAGACCCTGTCCAACGGATTGCCGTTATTGCTCTCGTTTGGAAGAGAGGGTTTGCCAAGTATTAAGGACTACCATCGTCAACGACAATTGGTTGCCGGAAGAATTGCAACGACAGCAGGAGGCTGATCCCGAACTAAAAATGGTACTGGAATGGAAGCGCGTGGGAGAAAGACCTGCCTGGGAGGCCGTCAGCCCTTTCAACAGGACGCTCAAAGCATATTGGGCCCAATGGGAGTCCTTGAAGGTGGAAGACGATCTCCTGAAGCGAGTACTGGAGAGTGAAGATGGCACCACCATTAGGTCTCAGTTCGTGGTTCCAAGAAGCCGAGTGGCTACAGTATTGCGACATCTCCATGACGGTGCCTCAGGAGGACACTTCGGTGTGAAAAAGACTTTGGAGAAAGTTAGGGAGCGTTTTTATTGGGTCAACCGTAAAGAAGACGTGAAGGAGTGGTGCTGGAAATGTGAACTATGTGCCACTGGCAACGGACCCTTGGGGAAACGAAGAGCACCTATGAGGCAGTACAATGTGGGTAGTCCTCTGGAGAGAATAGCTATAGACATTGCCGGACCATTTCCCGAAACCGACGATGGGAATAAATACATCTTAGTGGCAATGGACTATTTTACCAAATGGCCAGAAGCATATGCCCTACCAAACCAGGAAGCTGCGACTGTTGCTGACGTACTAGTCAAAGAGTTTTTCAGTCGCTTCGGAGTGCCCATGGAGCTGCATTCGGATCAAGGCCGCAATTTTGAGTCTGTACTCTTTGGAGAAGTCTGTCGATTGTTGGGCATTCGCAAGACTCGGACCACACCGTTACATCCGCAGTCCGATGGAATGGTAGCACGCATGAATCGGACAATGGGCAAATATTTGGCGAAGGTCGTCTCCGATCATCAACGAGACTGGGACCAATACCTGCATCTGTTCTTGATGGCTTATCGTGCATCGGTCCACGAAACAACCGGTCAGTCACCAGCGTCTGTGATGTTTGGACGCGAGTTACGGTTACCGTGTTATCTGGAATTTGGGTCTCCACCTATAGAGCAGGAGGTAGCCGGGAATGATTATGTCATCAACTTAAAGAAGAAGTTGGAGGACATTCACGACCGAACCCGAAATAATAGTCGAATCGCGAGTGACCGGATGAAGGCTACGTACGATGTGAGAGCCCAAGAAGGAGGGTTTCAACCTGGAGAGCTTGTCTGGTTATACAACTCGCAAAGGCGTCGTGGCTATTCTCCAAAGTTACAGCGAAATTGGGAGGGTCCATACCAGGTGAAGAAACGAATAAATGACTTGATTTATCGCATCCAGAAATTGCCAAGGGGGAAACCAAAGGTGGTACACTCCAATCGTCTGCCGCACTATGAGGGAAATAATGACGCAGTCCCGGATCGGGAAGATGAGGCTGAGGTGGCTATCAATACCGTAAGGCTTGAAGATGATCATCCAACCTTTAGAGAATTTATGGCTGCGTTCTCTGGAACTAGAAAAGCGCGATTCGGAGTCACGACTGAGATGCAACAAGATCTCTTCCGGGTCCCTGGTGATTATTCCATTGCCCACTGTGTCTCCGAGGATCTCCGTATGTCCAGGGGGATCGCAGTAGTGTTTAGAAATAAATTTGGACGGCTGAATGAACTTCGAGAACAAAATCCCTCTGTTGGTAAATCCTTACGCTTGCCTGATCATGACCGATCCATTTACTACTTGGTAACCAAGCAGTTTTACTACCAGAAACCGAGTTACGCCGACTTGTGGAGGGCATTATGGAATTTGAGGATCGAGTTGCTTACCAGGGGTATTAACAAATTGGCAGTTCCCAAACTCGGCTGTGGGCGGGACCAGCTGGATTGGAGAATCGTTAGAAACATGCTGGAAGTCGTCTTTAGAGGTACGGACGTCAAGATCTTCGTCTGCAGTTTTGACCCACAGCCCGCATTAAGGCCAACGAAGAGTGTAGACTGTTACTTCTACCGTAATGGAACGTGTAGTCGAGGTGAAGACTGTCGATATCGTCACGACCCTTTCTACAGAAACCAGGGAATAAACTTATTCTGGGACAGAACAGACTTGAAGAGGTGGGCAGTGTAACGAGTGCAAAGCCTCGTCTGGCCGTCAACGGGCTGTGAAACATTCCAGAGCCGCGGCGTAGACGCACGGCCTTCTGGTGTATTCTAGAAATACATGGTATGTTCGGGCGACTTCTGGAACGTTTATAGGAGGGTATAAAGTCGGCTTCGCGGAGAAAAGAGGCAGTGAACAGCGAGTCGTTAATTGTGTTTCACAAAATAAATAGTAACTGTATAGATAAATGTTATATTAGAAATTCATAATCTGTAAATAATAGTTTTAATGGTTTATAATCATAGCGTTAATTTATAGTGTATTCATTAGTGTATAGAAATAAATATTTGTTTGTGAATAGACGATTTAAACAGCACTTGTGTTATTATTTGATAAAGAACGTTACAATATATTATTTTTATCATTTTTTGAATTGTATTACCTTCACAGAAAAATTAATAAACTGTGATTATTACTATTTGTATCTCTGAATACTTAAAAATAGGTGGGTGGTTTTATTATTAAAAATCCTAACACAATCCGCCATTAATTATATTATTTGCAGACGAGTAATAACGAACGCTATGTGTAGTAATTATTTACTTTATGCTAGTTTCATAAAAGGATGAATACTAATTATAATTAACAAAACGGCAAAATAAAAATGTATTCAGCAAACACGTGTAAACAAGGTAACAGTAATTATTTTTTCTTCAAAGGAGAAATTAAAAAAAACGGAAATATTTAATTACGTGTAAATAATCTAGTCAAAGTGTGTTTATTTGCTTTTAAATATAAACCCCACTATTATACAAGCTTATATAGAAGTTGTGTTTGTGTGTTATTATATCCTCCTCTCTGTATGTGTATTCTTCGTCACTCTTAGTGTGTAGTTTCCTACATAATCCCTATGTACTCATTTATAATTCTGTATACTACCCCATTTAATGTATTCCAATGCATATTTTCACTATAAATGTGTCAGTCATTTCTAAACAGATTAACAACGTGAATAAAACATTACTATATGAATATACATAGGTACAAACAACAATAATATCATTGGTATGTATTATGTCAAATTAATAGCGTTAATAATTTTTAAATTGAAAAATTTATATTAAAGGTCATGTTAAGATTAATTTTGAAAATAAACGAATAAAAAAAACACTCCAGATTTATTAATTCAATGAAAATCCTAATAAGAAGAGGTGGTATTTATTAAGTGCTACTACTATCTACTTTGATTAATTAACAAGAAACCACATACAGCAACCAATTAAACCTACACAAAATTAACAATTAGTACAGAAATTAAATTCCGTACACGCAATCTTATTATCACCCATCAGGAACCACATTTTGTTATTGTTTTAAAAGTTTTTTTTTGTTCTTGTCAATTACAATGATTACTTATTACAGCATGAATTTAAGCTTTTTTTGTTCTTTTGTATTTGCTAAATGGTGTAACTGATATGTGATGTAACCAATCTATGATATTTTTTTTAGTTTACGCCTACACTACGGAGGAACCATCGGCTAAGGTCAGAAGTCCCCCATCATCTACACATGCAAATACAATCACGCACAACCATACTTGAGGTGGCCAAATTCACCATTTGAGAAATATTCTACCGGAGCAGGTGGAATTTGAACCCACGACCTTTGGGTTAGGCGTCGTGCTCTCACCCAATTCGTCTACCACCGACCCAATCAATCTACCAATTACTTTCCATAGACATACATTGATTTTTTTCTCCAGCTGATTTTAGCAAATTAATGTGATTTCTATATTGATGAGGAAACTTCCTCCGGTGGTAATCATGTGAAAGGGTTTTTCCAAAACTACATTTTCCAAAATTGTAAAAATTGCAAGAAAATGATCCTGAAATTTTAGAGGGCAAGTAATTTCCTTAATTGCGCATGTTATATTATGCTTTAATTAGATTCGCAAATAAACTTTAGTTGGTGTTTGACTAGTAATTTTCGAATTTATTGTCAGCCCCGCGCGTTGAACAGCAGGGCTGGTGGACTGTAATGACGCATGGTTTACATGATTATCAATATTTGGTCTCAGCAAGTAGGTGCGTTATCACATTTTGCATTTCCTGTCGGTCAATATCTGGTTAGTATTCCCAAACCAATGGATTGCTAGGCATTGACCCCTGGAATAGCTCAATCCTCTTTGGCTGACCTTACTCCCCCCTGATTTCTTTCTTTGGGAATATTTCAAGGTTATCAAAAGTACACTTGAACCAAATCATAATTAAAAAAAATTGTTTTTTGCTTGTTTGCTATTTTTAATGTAACGTGAGTGGAAGAGGCGTACTGAAAATCTGAAAGGCGATTTTCTCGAAACTACTTACCAGGAAGCCACCACTGTCTGGATTAATATTAGAAACTAAAGTGTTAGCTTTATTTCTTTTGAATATAAATTTTATTTATGTTATTTATTCTTTCAGAGCATATGGAAAATGGAAGGTAAATACCTTCCGACGTCAATTTCTATGGTTGACTTTAAACTTTTTCTTCTTCTTTCCAGTTTACTGGGATATGCTATACAATAATGGCTTTACTCTGAGCTTGCCTCAATGTCTCACCTTGCACACCTCAGGAATATTAGGTAAATTTTCCTTTTTGATTTTAATTTCTTCTTATAGTATTGATTATTGAAACTCGTGTAGACTGTTTAAATTATGATTGATTTGAATTATTCCCGCGAAAAAAGCGCTGCTGTGATTGGTTCTTACAAAGTCAAGTTGAACACACTAAATTAACTAATTTTGTTTACATGAGGGAATAAAACTGTAGTCTAGCAATGCGCATATTGGCAATCCTTATATTAAATAATTCGAATAATTTTATATTGAGTACACTGAATAAACCAGTGCCGCACGTCGCTTATTTTGACATCGTGTGACATTTTTGAGGTTATATAATAATCAATCAATATTTAATCTTTGATTGAAAACAAGGAATTACATTTTGAGTATTTATTCTGCAATTTTTTTAATTTAAATTTCATGTCTTTGTATCCCAAAATGTATCCATGTGACGGCAATGAAGTTTTATTGGTTACTTATTTGAAGGACTGCCAACAATTTGTCTCTGCTCTCACTGTATAATGTAACCTGTACTGTATGTAACGTGTATTGTATCTAATATGATCATATTTGCTGCTGAATTGGTTTCTATTAAGCTATGTAAACATGTCTGTTTCAGCTATTGCTACGAATTTTGCGACAAGCTTGTGTAGTTCTTTTAAATTTTGCAATTAAACTGAAAATCGTGTTACCATTTGAAGTCAAAAGAACTGCGAAATTTTTAAAGATCTTAGAAAAAGCTTAACTTCACTTAACCATTTCTTCGATTTCCTCTTATGTGACAATCTTTTAAGAACTAAACAGTAATTATAGGTATTTGAGATTAGTACTTGGCTATGTTTTACAAAAATAACTAAAAAACTTTATCTGCAATTTACAACTTAGAAGGCCATCATAAGATATACTATGACACTTTTTTCGCTTTCCGCATTCGAATTTATTCTCCCTTATATGCAACCATTCGTACACACTCTCATACTGAACCTTACTAACCCAGATTTCAGTCGCTCGAAAATCCGGTAGCGACTGGGGTTTGAACCCGCGCCCCCGTAGCTGACAAGCAAAACCTGTTTACCCTTCGGTGCGGGTTGTCTCAATTGCTCACAATAATAAAGATTTTTAATTCTTATCGTGCATTAGTTTCTTACGACTAGCCTTCGTCCACCAGCCCCTCCTAAGTACAAATTTGATCAGAATTGAGTGAGGAATTCTGTCGTAACTCCCCTCTCAAAACTGCAAACATTGGTTTATAGTGATGCTAGTTCAAATTCCAAATAAATTGCTTATTATGAGCCCAGTTGACATTCCCGGTATCAGCGGGGTTCATGGCAGCGTTTTAAGATTGAGTTTCATGGTTGCATTGCATTAATATATAATATATAATATATTTTTCTTTTTCGTAGGTAGTTTTCATTTTTAAACAAGAGTTATTAAAACAACCACTTTTTTCAATTTCATAAATATCTTTTTTGCTATTTCGGAATATTTCTAATTAATATTTGAGTGGACATTATAAAATCAGTAATAGTAATTTATCTTGACAAACACAATTAAAAGAAATCCATAAATTACAAATAATCACAAGGCACAGCTTATTTACTGTCTTAATAAAACACAGAAAATGTAAACCGTGCGTCATTACGGTACATCAACGCCAGCTGTCAGCGAGGGTGTCAGCCGGGATAATAATTAATTGTTTGCTTTAATAGACCAAGAAAGTATGTATGGAACCGATCGAGATCTGAGACTATTTCAATATGATTTCACTTCAGATCAGAGATATGGACCTCTCATCCCTGATATTTCACAAATATGCAAAAATGGGTCTCTATAAATTCTCCATTCGCCCATAACTGTGCAATTTGCTGATGCTCAACAAAAAAAACACAGTCTTAAGTTTATTGCGCGAAAGAATCAAAGAAGAGATTGATATAAAGTTTGTAAAAGAGGAAGAAACACTTCAACTCGCATGTTGACTTGCATCACTGTATCAACAAGAAAATTTTCATAGTATTATAATTTTTTCTTGATATTTTTGATCTTGGCATGATTTATCACTGAATCTTAAAATTCAGCTTTTGAATAGAATTGTATATGGTATCTCCAAACGCCTCCAAATATCAAAACAGTGCCACATAATATTATGAATTACGATATCAGCCACAGTGTTGTCAAATTTGACAATTCTTTGAGTAATTACTCTGAACAACGCTGCATCCGAATTTCAAATTAGGAATTCTTTATCTCTTTGCAGGTTTTTGAAAAATAATATCAAATTCTAAAGTTTCATGGTGAAATCTAACAGCATGCTCATCACTTACGGCTCCGGGATTCCATAGAACATAGATAAAGTGTAAGTAGAGGAATTGGATTTTTAGGAACAGGTTACGCCACCGTGCCATTAACAAATCGTTTACTAAATCACTATATTTCACAAATTCTAGTGTTGTGTATTGAACCTATTTGTCTGTAAAATTCCCCAATTTATATTTTTGGAAAAACAATCGATTGCTTAAATAAACTTTTTTCTATTACCAATAAAAAGCAACAGCTAAGAGCTTTTTGTTACAACACAGTTGTTTTAGACAAACTTGGAAATAAAGAAATAAAAGATGTGTTTCGATTGTCTTACTAAACTTTTCTAAATCTTCATTCGAGCATCACATCGTCCTTCGCGTGGCATTGCTTTTTAAAAATGTATGTATTTATCTTCTAACCGTTGTCTGCATCGTCCTAATTCTTTCCAATAGTTTTCTTTGGGGAATATCTATTAGGCACAACTCATTTGACATCTTTACATTTACCCAAAAATTCTAAACCTCAAGATGACCTTCATCATGACCTCAATCATAACACAAAAATATCCAAATGCTTTGGATTTGCCAATTTGTTCTGTTGCCTGAGAATTATTTCAGTAGATAAAACATTAGTTATACATCTCGCTACCTTAATTTTACAATTTGGTACGCTAATATATGGTGATTGATGAAGCTTATAAGGACCCATCCTAAGTATATAATTAAATTAGCTCTTACATGTATATCCAAAATCTTAATGTAGCGCACGTCTAATCCCATTTTGAGGGGTGACAGTTACTGAATTACCTAAGATAGGTAGGACCTTCTACTCTTCTAATAAGAACGAAGGACTTCAAAAGTCCTGTAGAGGCATAAATGACACAAGGAGCTAAGTTCTGGGTCAGAAGGGAGGAGCCTTCGTGGGATCGATAACGAGCCCTCCTGTGCGTTGTATTTATCAACCGCGGTATTGAAGTTCCACTTGCAACGCCATAAAATTAAGAATTTATCAGCCAAACTTGCAATAAAGAAAAGAAAATTCAGCAGCAGACGTCGTTTCAGTACAAAACGTAATTATAAGTTCAAACTGCAAGTTCTCTTTCTCTCCTCCTTTCTGTCGTCCCGAGAAAAACTTTAACAATTCACTCGAATGAGAAGAAAAAAGTAAAACTTGGAAGGACATCTCAAGATCAACCTGATGATCAAAGTTTTAATTCGCAAAAAAGTTGCATCTTACTCTGGAAGGAACTCGCTGAAGATAACGTCGAACGATGACGATAATAAATTTAAAACAATTCAGATCCACGTCTCGTTCACTTCCATAAAACATGTCAGTTTGTCCTTTCAAACAAATGTTACTCGTGAACAATGGAAAGGGAAATAGTTTTAGTTCGCTTTCATTGTTTTAAGTGAAACTTGCCTTGTACAACGCTCAGCTTAGGAAGAAATACATTGCAAAAAAACTGCCTAGAAGACGTTTTTAGAAGACTCTTTTAAATAAATTGGAAAGATGTTTTAAATAATTAAATATCCGCATTACAAAAATTGAAAAGATGTAGGTATATATCTGCACTTGGCCAAACCGTTGAATAATTTAATGTGATATCTGGAAAAAAATTGGAAGCCACGAAAGTATTCCCAAAATCCTAAGAAGAACCAGTGAAAAATAAGAAGATTAGATCGCGAGTCTGAGATATACGAAATTAAAATTAGATTGTTAAAAATGAAATCGATAGAAGGGGAATAAAAACAAGGCTTTTTGCATCGTAGGATACAAAATATAAAAATAAGGAGAATCGATTCTAAAATGTTGAGAGTATTATCTTGAAAAATTGATATGCGATTGGTACATACGAAAATGTAATTAACTGGATTTGATTATTTTAAAAATTAATATGCAATCATCAATGAGATATTAAATTAATACAATACACCTTCCGCAAACTTCTTTTCGATCCACACTCTCACTCAGACTTTCATATGAAATACTAGGCCATGCTTGTACTTGATGTTACAGAATAATAATTAAGAGGTTTTATATTGTAAAGTCACGAATAGCAATTCAAATTATTCTAAGCATTTATTGAAGGTATTTAAATTGGAATGGAATTGACTTCAAACAAGAGAAGAAGCTGATGTAAGATCTACAATTAAACCTAACAACAAACGAGAGTTACTTTGCTATTACAACATCATGTGGAGACATGCACAGGCCGGCAAATTAAAATGGGAAATAAATAGCACTATTTATTAAATATAGTAATATTTAATTACTTCTGTACCCCGAACGGAAAACCTGTTGGCCAGCGATTCGGCGTGTGTCAGCAACCAGCCTCAGAGAGACTCAAGATCATGTACTTTGGTAAGCAGTCGTGCGCTTGGAACACATTAGGAAGAATCTGCATGTTAGCCTTATTTTTATTATTAAATTATTAACTAAATGCTTCTCACTACATACTACCCTTGCTTATAAATGAGTTCCCACAACTTAAATGAAAACCAGTTAAAAATAATCCAGGTGTATACAAAATGGGGTTTTAGAAAATTTAAAAGCTTTCAAAAATTGCAAAGCTGATAAATATATCCAGAAATATTTAAGACCTCTCAACAAACCAGAAATAATAAAAGTTGTCGGTGTTATACCAGGTACCTTCTTCTAGTAAATAAAAGTAATTTACGAGTACAGGAATTAATGTATTTAAAACTTCGTTTATTTTGAAGCTGTAAACGTGTTTTTGAAATAATACATATGCTGACCGAAAAATATCTTTTGTACAAACTATATGACTCACTTAATACTTACCGACAAACAATCAACACTAAAGTGACAAGCGATAAAAAAAATTATAATAGGACAATTTATTTACCATGTATTTACCTGCTGTTCTTAACTTTAAAGAGGTATTTCTCAATGGAAACTTTGGGACAAAAAGATATTAGATGATGGAGGCTATGTAATATTGCTACCCGAAATTTCTGAGAATCCTAGAGACTTTAAAAAAAATATCTGGAGTTCCGAAAAAGTAGTTCGAGACTCAGAATCACTAATTTCAATCCATCAGTTGTACACTGGTTATTCGTGATTAATTGGTGTTGGTTGCAGAATTTACATAATGAGAAATAGCACCCTAAATATATAATTGATAATTTCTTTCGTTTGCACATACATACATACCCAATGTCACTTCCATTTTTTACAAATGCCCATGTTTACGGTTAGAATTGCGCCTTACCTGGAAAAAGAAAAATAAATAATTAATTAGGGTATTTTAAAACACGTCGTTGTAACTAATTATATATACTAGTTTACATACATAGAGTTAAAAGTAAGTAACAAATAAGTCTCTATTTTATACTATAACGTCGAAATTCACAACCCATTGTTTGTTTGATGGTCACTGTTTAAAACCAAGCTTCTCCGTAGTTTGGTTGTCACTGGTTTTCCCTTTCCTCGGTTTATCGTAAAGTCATACCTGCGCGGTTAAGCGCTCTCTCGATAGTGCCGCTGATAGAACAAAATGGCTGGTTTTGGTACTGGTAGTTGAATGTGCGAGATATATTAGGAAATTGGTTTTAAATATTAATTCGCTTTAGCGGAATAAATCTCGCAATCAACAAAATGATCGCTTGATTAGTTATATGCGATCAATCGTCAAATTAGACGGATTAAGTTCTGGTGCTAACCATTTTAAGTAAATTCTTTTCGTTAAAATCTCGTTGCGCTAAAATTTTACAAATGTCTTTTTATTTTAGGTAATATTGTTTCCCTAGCCGTCACCTTGAGGGAATTGTATTGTAAAAGACCTTTCAGTTTATAGAAAGGTAAAAATCTTCAAATATTTAAAATTAATACAATATACAGGGTGATTTCTTTGTAGGTCTTTTTGTCGTTTGGGTTTTGTTGCTCGTTGTTCGTTTATTCTTGTTCCTGCCTCTCTGATCGTGGGTTCTTTAGAAGGTCCTTCCCCTTTGGGTCCGTACCTACATCAATACATGTACCGGGTCAGAACAAAACAACATATATCGAAGGGTGAAGCAAAAACCCCTAAGCAAGGCTTTAATTAAAACAGCCGTGGGTCTTCGAATGGTGGGATGTTTGTGAAAATTTGTATGTATTCTGTGTCATTTTATTTATGTATATATATATATATATATATATATATATATATATATATATATATATATATATATATATATATATATATATATATATATATATATTTATTTAATGTGTTTACAATTTCTTCATGCATGTTAATTTTAAGAACAACACGAGATCTCGAGTAGTGGAATTGTTGTAGGGTAGTTTTAAGTACAACCAACTGTGATACAAATCACCATTCACCGTTTTTTTTATTAAACATTAAAATTGCATTTAAATTTAACATTTAAAATCTGCACAATAGTTACAATTAAAATAAAGCCCTACTTAGAAAGTTTACATTTCAGTACGTGTGTTTTATTTATTTATTTGTATGATTTTAATATTGCTTTTCAGCTCGTCATTTGTAAGTATATATGTACGGTACGACCAAAATTGTGGAAGTTGCCCATATTTTAGTAAAGTGGCGCTTGTTTTTTTTTATCTTTTATATCTTGTATTACCCCGCCCCTCTCCGACTTATTGGGGTTAGCTGGCAAAAACTAAAGCAGTGTTATTTGGATCAAGCTGATACTTCCAGCACAGCTATATTTTGGGTAGGTTAGGTACGTATTTATATAAAAATAGCCTTTGTGTTTCTGTAGGTTATAATACATTTTGTTACAAATAGATCTACTATAAAATATTTTTATTTGCGATTTCAGCTAGGAAGAACTAGCAATGGATCGGGAGAAATACCCCCACTCTGACGTGTATACTGAATCCAAGGCAGCATACTTACTTTTGTACTGCCTACACGTGCACCAGAAGATAAATTAGTAAATATAAGTCAAGATTTCAGATCTATAATTTTAACATTTCAGATTGCTAGGGTTTGAAACATTCAAATCCACATATACTGGATTCTTTGTCGATTCAGAGCTTCAAAGATTGGAAGACTTAAAGCATCATAGTGTGCTGTGCTTGTGTGAGTATTAAAGTTTAGTGTTTTAAGATTTTAAAAATCGAAGTTCAACGTTTATAATTTTAAAGTTTGAAAGTTTTAAATTTCTAAAGTGTCGGATTTTAACATTATTAGTGTGCGGTCAGAGTGGCTCCGTATTCGGCAGTATTTTTGCTCTGCCGTATACGGCCGACGACGCACGTCAGGGCTACGTGGTCACACTGCGTCCAGCAACGGCAGTACACCAGAGAACAGTTTCAGATTTTTGTGTAAATTTCCAGAAAAGCACGTCATGTCCTTTAATGGATATTGATTTGCTTAGCATGTATATATCTCTCTTGTCGTATAGCTTGCTTTTTGTATCCCATAACGGAGTTTCTTTTTCATAAACTAATACTATATATATATATTATGCAACAAGCACATAATTATGGTTATTAATACACGAGTATGACGTTTCCAGCACAAGCACAGCGAGTTGTGTAATTCATACGAGAGTATTGTCAATGATGTTATCAATGATAACCATTATGTGCGAGTTGCATACACTCTTTTTTCTTCGACCGTGATTGATTTATTACTCCTAAGTGAATTTCTAGAGCTGTTAAGCTGTAACCTCAAACTCTGAACTGGGTGGCGATCAGACGAGCTCGTTGCATTATGAAAAATAGTTTCATTATGAACCGCATAATGCAACCTCTATATTCCATATACATATAATAATTAAATTCGAGTATATGAATAGAAAAAGATATTAAGTTTTCTAAATCAATCATTAGGATCTGTTGTCTTTCAAATATTGTAAATCTTATTAATATAATAAATAATATAGTTATTTTATAATATTAGTTCAACAAAATATACATACGAAAACATAAAAACTGACAAATACGGCCGGAAAAATGAAAATTGTTTGATTTTGGCCGGAGGACGGTGAAATTCGGTCGTGTACGGGCAATGTAGCAGGTGGCAGTGTGACCGTTCACATTAGTTATTAGAGCTTTGTTTCTTTTCCCGTGATCGGCGGTATACGGCAGAGCAAAAATACTGCCGCATACTCTGACCGCAGCCTTAGTCTTTTAGAGTTTGAATCTTAAATGTTAAGAGACATTGATATTCATTTTGTAAGCTCTCATTGCTTACAAAAGGCTTATAGATTCAAGAATTCTTAACTGGGTGTTAGTTTCAAAATTAAACGATTGAGAACACATCAAACCTCAAAAGCTCATTTAATAATTTTCAAAGTCTCAGATGTTTACGAGAAGATGCCAAGTTACACCAGGTTAAGTAGAAATATGCTATTTCTCATCGCTTTATATTTCGTAAGCTGAAAACCTTCAAATTTGGCTGGGATTTTGAATTTTTAAAGTTGATTTTCTAAATCCCCGAAACTCCCCCGCGCAGAAAGAATTATTTAATTAGAGTACGGGAAATGTAAAGCAGACATAGGTACATTCAGTAATAAATAAATAACTGTGTATTTCAAATAAATAATCTAGATGACTAAATAAATAGTACTTTAAATAAATTAGTTTTAAATTGGTTTGTTAATATTTAGTACAGAATTCCTGTTTTTAATTAATTAGTTTAGACATTAGTTATTGTTAATATTTCTCTTTTATTATACGTTTAAAACAGTCCTTTTTCATTTTATTTAATTAAAAGAACGTTACACTATTTTATTGTGTTTTGGATAAGCAATGCTAATTTCTACTTAGGGGTGCTGAGAATATAGCCTTTATAGCAATCACAGACTGGAATGTTTGTTTATATAAAGGAGAATAATAAAAGCTGAGGGATCGGGTCGTTTAGGCATAAGTAAGAAAAGCAACAAACTTGTAGAACCTGATGTAATTTGACTCACATGCTCTAGACAGAGTAGATATTGTAGCTCGGTTACCACAGTCTGTATTTTGTCGTTGCAATTTTATCATATTTCTACATTTTATCGCGTCTAAAACCTCAGATTACATATTTCCATGGAGAAACACGTGGAGCTGAGTTAGCAAAAGATTTATTTGAGAACGGCGAATTCAGAGCTACACAAAATAATTCCTATTCGGAAAGTCTAAAATGCTTATCTTTGCCTAAAATTAATTAGAAATTTTGTCATTTTTCATAGATAAAGAAGCAACGTTGAGACGGTAAGAAGTTATTAAGGATGTTCTTTACAGTTTTTAGTTAGGTAGTTTGTAGATATAGTTATATTCTAGTCAATTATCTGTTCCCTGCATCGAGTCTGTGGCGTTAGCTAATCACTAAAGTAATTAATTTAACCCTTAGATACCTAAGCTGCACAAATCTACGTAAAGACCGAAGTCGGGTCACTAGGGTCCCCCACCGGTTTTTCGGAAATTTAGCTGTCTAAATGTACCCAAAATGCACATTTTTCGTACTGATTGTTTTCTGCATCTCAAAGCACCTGTCTTGATAAGGATACCTATAAAACATTCTAACTCGTTGTGGTCTAGTGATTTCCATTGTTTTTGCGAGTTTGGATGCTTGTCATTCCAGGACATGAAATATCGTTCGGCTTCCTGATTAGAGTAGAGGCATATAATATCTTCGATTTCAGTACTTATCTGATTCGTCTTTAGATTGGATGTCTATATTATCATCTTCTGGCTCGGACACGTTTTCTTCCAAAACTAATTCCCCATCAGTAACACTTTCAGGGTCTACTTCACTTTCATAAGCTATTTCATCCTCACAATCTGATAAATCACCGAATTTCCCAACGTGTTCAAGTTCTGCCTTTGATAAAAGTCTATCGTTGTTTGAACGGCTCATTTTCGGGATAAAACTGCAATAAATGCAACATCATTTGAATACACATAAATACCGAAGCGGGGTACTTTCGGGACCCACTTACCTAAATTATCAAAATCTCCAACACCAACAATTCAATTACAACAAAACTGAATAATACATAACCTTAAATGTCATCTAACAAATACCTGGAAGCAGTGCTCCCAACGGGTTCAGAAAAAAAAGTTAAAACAAAATATTCAAATGTGGGAGACCCAAGTTACCCCGCTTAGGTATCTAAGGGTTAAACAATTAATTAAGCAACGTTAAAGACTCCTTTCCATGTCTGAAGAATCCACTTAACTCAAAGATGGTAAATGGTAAAAATAATCGACGGTAGCTAGTAGGAATTAAACATGTATTTGCAACAAATAAATGAAAATATGTTATAAATATGGAACTATCATATATCCACGAAGTGAATATCACGTTATTTAACTGCTCCTAAGTCCAGTCTTAATATATCTTGGTCAATGTCAGTTGCTGCTTCTTCATAGCGGATGTCAAATGCTACTTCTTGACTAGGTGTCTGGTCCCGCGGCCATACTCCAGGAGGCGACAGCACGCAGCAGAAGGGTCCATATTAACATCATGCGATGCAAATTCCCTTTTGATGTATCCACTGGTTTTACTCAGTAGGTGGTTCCTAGGCAAGGATAGACCATGTTGCGTATTTTTATTCAAAAATTGATTGATACAGATTTAAATGGTATTAACCAAAAAAATCTAATAAAAATCGTTTCTCAAAAAACTGAAACTTTTCATAAAAGTGGCCCGATCCTTCACTCGTATGTTCTATTTTTTCTAATTCTTAAAGTACAGAGATTCTGAGGGTTCCTGTCATGTGAGGCGACTTAGTAGAGATGATTATCTAAGATATTACCAGAGCAAATGTTTCAGCCTATTTCCAACTCGTTTGAAGTGTCAGCTGGGATACTTAAACAACTTAAGAGACTTAAATATTTTATTCTTTTCTAGATTTCGACACTATAATCTTGTTCTTTAGTCATGGTAGGTCTACATTTCCCTATGTCTTATAATGGAATTTCCCTTACTTGCTAGCTCGAGGTGGTAATACAGAATCTCGCTATAGTCCCGGTTTTATATTAAAATTTATAAAACAAAAGATTAACCTTAAAGTTTATACTAAATTCTGGGCCCGGCAAACGCCTGCTACAAGATAACAGCCGCCGTTTGAACTCAGCATAAGCAATAATAAAAATAAAGAACACAGAATACAAAAGAAACAGTAAGAGATTTATTCGAAAATAAAATAATAAAGAGGAAAAAATTAATAATAATAAATCAAATAATCAAGTTAGAATTATAATAGTTCACACAAAAACCAGTTTGCAATTGTTTCACAAACAACCCCTATCAATATAAATAGTAAAATTATTCAGTTCTTAAAATAATAAAATCAAACAGTATCAATAAATCAAATTTATATTATCAAAAAAAAACTCTGATAGTTATACATACGATGTCTGCAGAAAAGGTTAAATCTTGCATCTGTGTAACCGCAAAAAAATAACCAAATCAAAACAAAAGTTAATTTTATTTAATACATAACCCAAAAAAAAGAGAAAGAATTTTTATGCAGTTTAAAAGATGAGCAATAATTTGGTGTATAGAAGCATGTGGTGTATTATCGTCTTCTTGATTTACGTAATTTAGACTCGATAACACACTTGATGTTTTATATACGGCTCCAAGGGTAGTAGATAAGCAAAACCCAACGTTCCAGAGGGAAACTTTCAGGAGAGTTTAAGGTAACAAGAGACGTAACGTAAAAACGTAGCGGAAAACAAGATAATTTTGCAATTAATTACAAGGTTATCAATATAAAATACAGAATGCCGAAAAAGGTGGTATTATTGGCTTCAACAAAGAGGTCCGGAGGGATAAAGATTGCCTCTTGTATTTAAGAAGATCTTCCTTAGAATTATAGAAACGTTACAAGTGAGTAAATCACAACAATACTATAAAAGGGAATAATTATCTTTCGCGATAAAAAAGCAGCGATAAGCAGAATTTACCAATGAAGGATCCCAAACTGAAGCATAACCAAATATGGAATAGCCAATACATGCTGGGTTCGGTATTTCAACTCTTTTTGCTCTGAAAGATCTATTGCTATAGAAATCGAGCTCTTCGAGTAAACACATCTGAAATAAATGTTTTTTATCAGAAACATGGTCAAATTAGGAGTGACAAGTTTGATAATAACACAATGAGGAAAAGCAGTTAAAAAGAAATTTTCGGTTAAACATTTAAGTCAAATCGCACTGGGGAAAAGCCAAAAAATGTAACAGTCTGTTCTTGCAACCATTAACACTTAATACATATATGGTAAACGATCGTTTTATTATTCATTATAATTGATTGCTAAATATGAACGGACAAGTTTTAAAATGGCTACCGGATTTATAAAAAAAGTAAATTAATGGGTAGTAGAACGTTTCCAAAAAGAAGCTCATTTTTAAGTTAATTTCAACTCCTTTTTATCCCACGTAACTTTGTGACATTATTACAGTTCGTTAAATAAGTGGATTATCTGCGTCTCTTAATCGAGAACTTCTCCGTGTAGTGGGATTACAACATAGAAAAACCTTTAACCGTTATATAATTTTTTTCTTCTTTTTAGAGCTCGTTGAATAAACCCAGATTTGTTGATTCAGGTTAAATCCATGCGTTTTCTGTCCATTTTATATTACACCTACTCTAACAGTACAGATAATTATTTTACAGTTCTAAGCGTGTACTTATGCACCGGAGCGTAGAAAATAAACTAGTATTTTAAATTATATCAGTTTGTGCGCGCTTTCTAAACACCGGAATAGATAGATCTAACTGTTTTTACGTTTTGTGCTTTACCGGTCTCTTTTGTCTTAGTATCGGAAAAATAACAGCGAGTTAAATAGAAGACTGTGAACAGAAACAGCTGCGAATGTAGTTTATTGTCCTGAAAGGACCTAATACATCATAGGAAATGAAGTCGGAAAGTTACATTTTCTACGTGCAAACATTCTCTTTTTCTGTATTTTTTATTAAGTTTGCCAAAAAAAAAACTTTTAAATTGACAAATTGCATCCTTAGAATTTCGTCATTAAAAGTGCAAAATATACCATATTTCCGGAGTAGTAGGTACGTCCTTCCTCTTGATCCTTTCTACAAGAAATGCTGTTATACCTGCCTATAAGTTAGTTATAAAGAGTGTTGAAGCAGTTTCATAAGTTTCTGATTGATAGCTTCTGGGAGTTTTAAACGAGCAATATTTATAAATTTGTTAAAGTTAGCCCGGTAATGCGTCCCTGGGGCACACGCACTTTCCTGAAACTACCCATGCTTAATAAAACTCAAGAATCCATATATCTGAATTTTTTGGTCTCGACACCTGCCATTTATGATTTAAAAATTTAAAACTTTTTTTTATGAAGGTGAAAAAACAGATTAATACACTTATAATTTTTCCGATATCTAATCTTGGAAAGATCTGTTTTCCCAGATGTCCTTGACAGGACCAGCTCAAAAACGAATAGATACGGTAATTAGATGTTTCACTGTCGTGAGGAGTTCGCCGTTCAATTTTCTATATTGTGTTATTAGGATTAAAAGTGGCAAAGTGAGCAATTATGTTTGTATTTGGCGTGGCACAGTGCAGCAAAGAAAAGTTCAAAATGTTTAAAATTCCTTTTCTATTGCTGTTGTATAATAATTTTATGCTTTTCAATTTTTTTAAACTAGAATAGATGAGATTGTTTGAACAAAGAATTTCAGATAAAAATTACTTCTGGTATTTACTAGGAAGGTCTCCCTACAAAAAAAGGAATGATTGGAAATAACCCCAATGAATACATTAGTTTAGACCTTGAAAATGCACCGATTAAATCTCATTTCCTGTGTATAGAAACTTGACCTACGTGAAAAACAAACCAAATCCATAGGAAATAATTAAGCTTTCACCCGCTTAAAATCCTCAAAGAGGAAAATTATAATCAAGCATTACAAGTGAGTAAAGCACAACAGTACTTGTTTCCAAATAATTTACAACTAAACTGCTAAAAAACAATAATTATCTTTTGCAAAGTTTTTTTTTAAACTAGTGATAAGAAATAGCCAATAAAAATATCTGCTCAAACACATGACCAAACTAGAACCAAAAAACAATGTAGGAAAGCCCTTAAAGAAAAAAATCGTAAGTTAAACACGGGAAATCGAACCGGGGAAAACTCAAAAAAATTGTAGCAATCTTTTTTTTATTGTTTTAATTTAATTTTATAAAATTCTTTTTTAAAATGAGCAGCCAAACCAGTGGAATCATTAAAAGCTTGATGTCATTTTTGTGTTGACTGTATTGAATTTTTTAATAAAACTATTTAAAACTTTAAACTGATTGACGGATCTATTGCAGTGCAGCGGTGCAACCAGAGATTTTACCCCCCCCCCCAACCCGAAAACTGTCGGTGTTATTAAGCACTACGAATTCAATTCGTGATTTTAAAATCCAAACTGCCCCAAACGGCATCTTTTGAAGCTCTTATCTACGTATATGCATAAGATGAGGCTCCATATATCCATTTAAAACAGTTTGCCAACATAGGGCTGTTGCTTGAAGAACGCAAGTTATATACATACAACTCGCGTCCGGCGAACGCCGACAAAAAGAATTGGTATAAAATTATCCTCTACCGACTCGTCGTTTACCTTGTGACTTTTAAGGATGGTGATTAGTTAAAATTGTAATGATTTTTTGTTGACAGATGGCGTTGTTTATTTTAGTGAGAAAACAAACTTATCTAGACAAAAACTTTATCAATAGATGGGGCTATATCATGTTACTACATCATGTTAACTTTGCTAACATAGGTAGAAAAATAATAGAATAACACGTTACACTTATTTGTTACGTGTGTTGCTCAATTGATTGATTTAATTTAATTTTTTTTATTTCACGCCTACACTACGGGGGAACCAACAGCTAAGGTCATCTCTCCCCCATCTAACTTGCAACACGAATACACACGTCCATAGTTGAGGTGGCGGAATTTTCCAATTAGAAAAATCCCGTCGCCCCAAGTCGGATTCGAACCCACGACCCTTGGAACACGAGTGATGCACTGACACCACTCGTCCACCGCGGCCCGATTGATTTAATTAATTATATTGATGTAGATTGAATCAAAGCAGGTTGATATAACAGGGTGTCCTGTTTAACAGGACACCCTTCTAATTCGGACAAGCTTCTGGTTATAGCAATGGAATTGAAAGAACTTAGTAAATATATTTCAAACTCTAGTTTACGAAATCAGTATTAGAAATCATTTTAGAACGTCTGTTGGTACCGCATATGACGAAACAATTAAGTTTTAAGTATGACACAAGATAGCATGGGTGATTCGGAATATAAAAGTATACAGGGTACTGCACTTCTAAAATGCATAATAATGAAACTAAAACCAATTAACGGGATCTGTCCCATTTAACACTCTAAACTCAATCAATCGGACAAGTTTCTATTTCTATTTCGCAATAGCAATAAAATTAAACAAACTTTCTATATTTCGACCTGTAGTTTACGAAATCACTACTAGATCCATTTTAGAACATGTGCTGGTACTGCACATGACGTCATCGCGATTTTTTAAATGGAATTATGTATTAGGTTTTATGTATGAAAATTGATAAAAAGCATGATTAAAAAAAGTATGGAGTACCACAGGTCTAAAATGCATAATAACGGAGTTAGACCCAATTAATTGGTTCTGTCCCGTTTAACAGTCTACACACTCAATCATTCAGACCTTAGTAGTGGAACTAGAAGAACTTCGTATATTTTGACCTTTAGTTTACGAAATCTGTATGAGAATCCATTTTAGAACAGGTGCTGCTACCGCACATGACGTCACAGTTTTTTTTAATGGAATTACGTATTAGGTCTTATGTATGAAAATCGATAAAAACTGTGATTCTGAATAAAAAAGTATTATAAAATGCATAATAAACGGAGCTAGAACTAATTAACTGGTACTGTCCCATTTAACAATCTACACACTCAATCATTCGGATAATCCTCTGGTCTTTGTAGTAGAACTACAAGGACTTTGTATATTTCGACCTTTAGTTTACGAAATCAGTATTACAATCCATTTTAAAACATGTGTGGTACTGGACATGACGTCATGGCGATTGTTTTAAATGGACTCATTAGATTTTATGTATGAAAATTGACAAAAATGTGATTCTGAATAAAAAGGTATTAAGGAACTACAGTTTTAAAATGTATAATAACGGAAGTAAAACCAATTAACGGAATCTGTCCCGTTTGACTGTCTACACTCAATCATTCAGATAAGCTTTTGGTCATAGCAATAAAATTAAAAGAACTTTGCATATTCCGACCTATAGCTTACGAAATCAGTATTAGAACACATTTTAGAACATGTTCTGATACCGCACATGACGTCATCCCCATTTTTTAAATGGAATTATTAGGTATTATGTATGAAAGCCGATAAAAAGTGTGATTCTGGATAAAAAAGTATTGAGGTACCACATGTCTAAAATGCATGATAACGGAGTTAGACCCAATTAACCGGTTCTGTCGTGTTTAACAGTCTACACATTCAATCATTCGGACAATCATCTGGTCTTTGTAGTAGGACTACAAGGACTTTGTATATTTCGACCTTTAGTATACGAAATCAGTATTACAATCCATTTTAAAACATGTGTGGTACTGGACATGACGTCATGGCGATTGTTTTAAATGCAATCATATTTTATGTATGAAAATCGACAAAAAGTGTGATTCTGAATAAAAAGGTATTAAGGAACTACAGTTCTAAAATGTATAATAACGGAAGTAAAACCAATTAACGGAATCTGTCCCGTTTGACTGTCTACACTCAATCATTCAGATAAGCTTTTGGTCATAGCAATAAAATTAAAAGAACTTTGCATATTCCGACCTATAGCTTACGAAATCAGTATTAGAACACATGTTAGAAGATGTGCTGATACCGCACATGACTTCATCACAATTTTTTAAATGGAATTATTAGGTATTATGTATGAAAGCCGATAAAAAGTGTGATTCTGGATAAAAAAGTATTTAGGTACCACAGGTCTAAAATGCATAATAACGGAGCTAGACCCAATTAACCGGTTCTGTCCCGTTTAACAGTCTATACACTCAATCATTCGGACAATCCTCTGGCCTTTGTAGTAGAACTACAAGAACTTTGTATATTTCGACCTTTAGTTTACGAAATCAATATTAGAATCCATTTTAGAACATGTGTTGGTACCGGACATGACGTCATGGCGATTGTTTTAAATAGAATCATTAGACTTTATGCATGAAAATCGGCAAAAAGTGTGATTCTGAATAAAAAGGTATTAAGGAACTACAGTTCTAAAATGTATAATAACGTATGTAAAACCAATTAAAGGGCTCTATCCTGTTTAACAGTCTACACTCAATCATTCGCATAAGCTTCTGATCATAACAATAAAATTAAAAGAACTTTATATATTTCGACTATTAGTTTACGAAATCAGTATTAGAACACGTGCTGGTACCGCTCATGACGTCATCGCGATTTTTTAAATGGAATTATTAAGGATTATATATGAAAGTCGATAAAAAATGTGATTCTGGATAAAAAAGTATTGAGGTACTACAGGTCTAAAATGCATAATAACGGAGGCTAGACCCAACTAACAGGTTCTGTCCCGTTTAACAGTCTACACACTCAATCATTCGGACAATCCCCTGATCTTAGTAGTGGCACTAGAAGAACTTTGTATCTTTTGACCTTTAGTTTACGAAATCAGTATTAGAATCCATTTTAGAACATGTGCTGGTACCGCACATGACGTCTACGCGATTTTCTAAATGGAAATCTTAGGTATTATAACTATATGAATGTTAATAAAAAATGTAATTCTGGATAAAAAAGTATTGAGGTACTACAGGTCTAAAATGCATAATAACGGGGCTAGACCCAATTAACCGGTTCTGTCGCGTTTAACAGTCTATACACTCAATTATTCGGACAATCCCCTGACCTTAGTAGTGGAACTAGAAGAACTTTGTATATTTTGACCTTTAGTTTACGAAATCAGTATTAGAATCCATTTTAGAACATGTGCTGATACCGCACATGACGTCATCGCGATTTTTTTAAATGGAATTATGAGGTATTATATATGAATGTAGATAAAAAATGTGATTTTGAATAAAAAAGTATTGTGGTACTACAGGTCTAAAATGCATAATAACGGAGCTAGACCTAATTAACCAGTTCTGTCGCGTTTAACAGTCTACCCACTCAATCATTCGGACAATCCCCTGATCTATTTTGACCTTTAGTATACGAAATCAGTATTAGAATCCATTTTAGAACATGTGCTGGCACCGAACATGACATCATCGCGATTTTTTAAATGAAGTTATTAGTTTTTATATATGAAAATCGATAAAAAGTGTGATTCTGAATAAAAAAGTGTCGTGGTGCCACAGGTCTAAAATGCATCATAACGGAGCTATACCCAATTAACCGGTTCAGTCCCGTTTAACAGTCTACACTCAATCATTCGGACAATCATCTAGCCTTACTAGTTGCACTAGAAGAACTTTGTATATTACACGGCTTTTTGAATCCATTTGCAAGAGTGGATTAGCCCTATTTTATCTTTGTTTGTTTCCTCCCCTCTAATACTTCCATTAAAAAAAATGATGTCTTATTTGGTACCATCACATGTTCTAAAATGGGTTCTAATACTGATTTCGTAAACTAGAGGTCGAAATATACAAAGTTCTTGTAATTATATTGCTATAGCCAGAAGCTTGCTATGTATAACAAAGTATCATCACGTAGGTGAAAAGTCAACATTAACAATTTACTCACCACCAGAAGGCACTGATGAAAGTCAATGGCTTTGTTGTATTTTGACAGTGTAAGATCAGTAATGCAAACACAAAGATACAAAGACACTTTGCTTACTCTGTTAGTATTGCGAAATTGTATTTTACAGTTGTTAATTTGTCATTATTATTACTTATTATTATTAATAACAATAAGCAATAATATATAGAGTTGGGACATGTGCAATGCCTGTTTTAATTCGTTGGATGCAATGTCATGGGGTGTATGTTCTAATAACCTGATAATTCGTTCTTTAAAGTAAATAACAAAATCTCCAACTATTAATTGTAAAAGTAGAACAAATCTAGGCTTTATTCATATATAGGTTGCCGAAAATTGAAATAAATTTGGTTTAAAATAGCAACGTTCTTAGCTACAGCGGTGGGTATAGCCTGTGCGATCATCATTTCGCAGTTGAGAAACAAAACTCTTAAGCAGGACGCGATTCACGAAATTATAGAATGGCGGGAAATCCTAGACGCGAGGTTCAGAAAAAGATTATTAATTTAAAACAAGAGCAAAAATAGAAAAGTTCTAATCTTAATTTACAACTTTGAAACCGGACTTTCCACTTTTTAAAAACCTCGAACTGTTGTTTCTGAAAATCTGAATCTTCAAAACCTTGAAACACTCGAAACGCCGAATTTAAGTAGGTATTAACTACATGTTGAAAACTTCAACTTCTAGGCCCTCGATCCCATCTCCAGAATCTAAAAATCTGCACTTTGCACTTAATTTAAATGCGAATGAGTACTGAAATTACAAGTTGCATCCTCTCACCAGAAGCTACAAACTCAGTCAGTCCTAGCCCTTGATAAAGATGAAAGCGAGTGCACTAAACATTATACCTGACAGTAAATTTGTACTAAATGATATTTGTAGCAGCAATAAAAATGTTTTTCCTCTAAATACCGAAATTAGCGAATGGTTGTGCTTGGAAATTTACCCCTTTGCTAAACAAGCTAAACAATAAAAGCTTCCCGTTTTCAGAATTTATCCATTTTCTATGTCGTACATCAATTGAAATGTGATAACAAACACTCTGGGTATAATGTAGTTATTGAATTTCTGTTTTGTACAAAAAATATGTACAAAAAACTTAAATTATTCTATGCTTTTCAAATTTACTCATTGATGTTATACTGCCATAAACAGAAATACGATGCCAAAGCTTTTATCTAAATTAATAAGCTTTCCACTAACGTTTTTTTCCTGGCAGATTCGCTAAAAAACGAGCAAAAACTACTCTGACAGTTAAATTAACAAAAATGAATGTTTTTAGAAGCCACAATTATTTACGCCATCATCCAACATTTTTGCTTACTTTTTAGGAGCAAAGTAGAAAAAGAGAAGATTCCTTTTTAAAAAACATTTTTTACGCGCTGTAAATCGTCCTCATTTTAACACACATATCTATGTGACAGATAGCGGCTTTTATGTGTAGGGGTTGGTCTGCAAAAGTCAACTCACCAGGCATCACATTTGAGATTTCCATGAAGAATTGCTAGGCTTTGTAATCCGCGGAAAGCCTAACTTTCTTTTGCGAACATCATGGCAGTGTTAAAGGTCGTCATAATACGCCGAAATATTTGCCGATTTATTTCTTTTTGTCAAAAATAAAAAAAAGTTTATCTTGTTCGGCAATAAATAAACGGGACCTTTTGATGTTATGGTATAGGGAACGTTAAAAGAGTGCTACTTTTGAATGTAGTCGTTATCTCTACGAAATGGATATGAATGTAACATTTAAAAGGTTTGTTATGACTTACATTGTAACTTTATTACAGCGCTTTAACAGAGTTCTTTAGAATTCTAATCCCAGAACGTATCCAATGAAATGAATCTTTTATGTTGTGTATCGATTCTTAATTTTAATTTTTCTAAGGCTTGTACTGCCTAACTAAATTTAATTCAATGTAAATCTACTGCGTAAACATGAGCAATATGATTTTAACGTCAAATTTCTGTTTTAATTTTTACTATATTAGTAAATTAGTTAGTACTTCAGTAGTAGTGACAGAGAGTCGGAGTGAGGCTAGTGATCACATCACGAAGGATCAACAATTCTGTTGGCTGGTTTTTGATATTTTTATTTATACTTTTCTAGATTTCAATGTAATAATTGACTTTTAACTCGAAAAGAATATCTTTACTTTTTAAGATTTTTCTGAAAATAATTAGAAATATGTTCACAAAGTCACAGTTTCTTTAGGTGAAACTATCCTAAAGTTTGCGAGTATATTGTTGTAACGAAGTTACTATTTTTATTAATTATTATTTTGGGTGTAAGAACAAAAATGCTTATCGACTATTGCAATCAGTGGCCGTTCGGATAAGCAGCCGACTCAAGCAAAAGCACGCGTCCCTTCCCTAACTGTTTATTTGGCGTGCGCCGTTCCTACCATTTCACCCACGCTTCGAGAGCATCTATACAAGCCGTTTTAGTCAGTTACATCCCGGAACTCGAATCCTCATGGAACAACCAGCCAGCCGATCCAGAAGAAGCAGCCAACCGAGCCACAAGGATTTTTAGAGTAAGGACTCTTGACCGTAGTTCCGATTCCTTTTCCTCCCCGCCGAAACCCCGTTCCGTTTTCACCCTTTTCCGAGACCTCGCTGTGCGTGTGCTAGGAGGTCCCATCCTACTTTTACCCTCTCTTACCGTACCTTATCCGAGACCTCGCTGTGCGTGTGCCTGGGGGTCTCATCCTAGCTTCCGCCATTTAGCGCAAACTAGAAACCTCTCCTGCTACCCGCTATTTTACCCTACCGAACCCGCACGTTTACTTGATACCGTACGCTGTATTGCACCCCGCCTGCTGTGACACGCGGGCCGTCACAGGGCCGGCCTCAGCAACCCCAGCAGCTCCCTGGATTACCTTTTCTTAACTAGTAGGTATCCGGATCCGTGGAGCATACCACGTTAAAATAATTAGCGCCCGAGAGTTACCGCCGATCACCAAGATCATCCAGCGCCACTTCGTAAGCGTAAGAGACACCTACAAATTTGGCGCCTTACATTGAGAAGCATTTTACGACAAAGACACAAGGCGTCTCCTATATAAACGCAACACTATTAAGCTACTAACTACTAAACTAAGATCTGGTATGCGATTTTAAGAAGTTTCATGAAAGTAATGTGAAAACCTGCCTCGTCCTTTTTGTAAATGTCACAGTAAACAAAACGTAACCTCAAAATGTCTAAGAAAGATAAATAATCAGGCGGTTATAACATATAAATAACTACGAAACTACTAAATCATATTTTAATTCGTTGACTGATTAATTTCGATTTTTTAATTACGTAAATACATACAAAGCTTAAAATTTAAATCATTCTTATTCTAACATGAATACAGTGATAGAAAATTCAAATCTCTTGACAACAAGAGATTTCAAAGTTTTTATTTTCTTATTTGGGTGGTTCGACTTATAATAGTGCTGTTGTCTCCTTGCATTAAAACTCAAAAACGCTAAGGCAGATACAATTAGTTAGTCACTGTTCGGGCACTCACTATAATAAAATGAAAGCCCTGTAAATAGGAGCCTAGAGTGGGTAGAGTATTGCAAGTCGACTCAAACAGAGAATTTTTTTTAAACAAAGAACTATTCGTTCAATGAGACCTTTTGTTTTATAGGAGTTTTGATCCACAACCATTTTTTTAAACGAATAGCAATACTTTCTTTAATTCTTTGTTCACAAGAAGACACTATTACCAAACTTCTTACAAAAAAAATAATTTTCTTAAGAATTTCTAGATTATAAGTATTTGATGAGCAGACTGTTAATTAAAATGTACCTACATATTACAAATTTTTTAGGTTAGGTTAGATTAGTAACTTAAATAGTTAAGATCATCCAGTTTTAGTTGAACTAAAAATATTATTGAGTGAAAACATCATTGAACCATTGGACGAAAAATGTTATTGGATCAATTGTACTTTAGACTAGAAATTCCTGTGGATCAAATAGCATCAAAGAAAAAGTCTCGGAAAAAGTCCCAAAACCAAGAAGATCGCAACCAAATCGGGGGGGTATACTTAAAATGGAGAAGAAGGAAGCAATTATCCCAACAGTGTCCTCGTATCAATCATCTTCACCCCTTGGAAGATTTTTTTATGATTTCTCTGCAATCGATTCGAGTGACCAGTAAAATAAAACTTTTATTGAGGTTTTACCAACTAGATATTTATGATACGAGGACGAAAACTACAATTTTTCAGACGAATGCGTGAATGAATCACTGCCGACACACGAGTGCAAAAGAAAATGTTTTCGTGCATGTGTCATACATTATCTTTTTATTCGATTGTATCGGGTTTTAAAGAATAATTTAGTATTTATGTTAAAAGCTATCCAGCAAGTAAATCTTCCGTTTCGTTTCTTTTCTTTCGTCTAGTAACTTTTAACAAGTGCTTTTACCACAGATAAAGAAAACAAATTAATATATTATAAAGCTGTCAAAATTCTTATTCTTTGGATGTGTCTTCAGTAAGTGCTTTGCTTTACATTTACTTTCAAAAATTCTTTATAAATTATTTAATATAATATTTATTATTATAAAGGATTTATAAAAACCTAAAATTTTTATTTATTAATAACTTAATCATAAGACATGAAGTTACGTCCTTTTACGTCATCTATCAATTTACGTCATGTATCATTACCTACTTTACCGGCAATCACATGACAAGATGTGGTTATGATGCTCCAGAAACAAATAAAATAATGAGAAGCTAATTTTAATGCAAGTGCTTTTTAATTAATAATTTGATAAAAAATCAAAATGTAGATTATACCAAGCCTCTAAAACAAGTGCCCGAAAAAAGCTTTTCAGGCCAAGGTGTAATCGAAAAACAAATGAAACCCACTATTTGATGAAAAGATCAATTCTACATCCAAATGTTAAAATCTTGAAACATGATTTTACGTACAATCAAATAAAAAGGTATTTTGTACTCAATCGATAGATCTTAAGATGCATCCTTATGATACTGCCCTAACAAATGGTCATAAAGATCTGAAGAAAATTGAAAGAGTGTAGATATTTACAATTTCTACAGTACACATAATGAAGGTTCGAGTGGGTCATTTGTATGACTATGTTCTATCGAATGAATTTTATCGCTCTACTAAAATGCAGGAAAACCATCCAACCAACTTTTCAAACGCATGAGTTCACTCTAACAGTAACTTATAGCATAGCCTATCGTCTTATAAATTTTATAATAGGCCGTATTTGATACTTTGGTGGTATTGATTTGGCTTTGTATGAACGTTCGGGTGTTCCTTCCCGTTTGTTAGACATGAATTGAGATACGCTCAATTAGCGCGCGTTGCCTGAGGCAAGCTACCAGTAACTCAGTGGTTGGAGCGAGGTTACTATCCATGCTCTACTAGCTCTCCAGGTTAATACCGGAGCGATAAACGTGCTCACCCGTCGGCACCCTTTCGTATGAGATGGTACCTCGTCCAGCTTCGGACTTTTCCTCAACTCCCAGAGTTGAGGACCATTACCCGATCAAATCCAACCTCAGTTGTGGTTGGACTTGGTTTTTAATGGTTTTGCCACCCCGATCTACCAGATTATCGGCTTGGTGTGCCCTCGACAGCGCTTCGTTTTCAAGTCTACACGTTATAGACCCCCGGTGTGTACCCTTACGGGTGAAGTTGTCTTAGAAGTGAGAGGCTATGTACCCTTCTCGCATCATTCCCCTTCAAGTACAGATTCTAGAGCCTCTTCGGATCATAGGACCAGGACTAATCACAAGTCATAGAATGAGTCGAATGGCATCCTGAGCTCTGCCCCTGGTGGCATGCAGTTTCACACTTGTCCAGATTTACCCTTCTGGATTCGGGATAAACCTCACTTCAATTCTCCTCCTTAGGATTCAGACAAGCAGTGGGTTCCTGACGGTGACCATAGATGTCTTTGTCTCAGGTAAGAATCAAATCCACCCACACCGGTACTCATGTTAGCAAAGTTTCCTCCGCAACGTTTAAGAGTAAACGTCGAGAACACGCGTGTTTCTCTCCCACACACTTGATCCTGGAAGGCCTAGGCAGGGGACCTAGAAGCCTTTGTTTACTAAATAAAATCGGATATGACATATAAGATATCACAGAGGAAAGCTGCAACAGGCGATATTGTTATTCCCAATAATCCGTCACAATATGATTTTAATTTTTCTATTGTCTGTTGTATTTGTTTACTTTTTGCGATTAATTCGATGTAGGACATAAAATCATCTGTAATGCTGTCAAATTTGTTTTGGTATTTAAAATTCGGCTGCTTTAGAATAAAAACCAAAAGTCAAAGTTTTTGATCAAGTTGGAAACGGCTAGAAACATCAGGATACGCTTTTCACAGTTGCACAGTTGGACTTTCAGTTCAACGGGACTTTTGACTAAATGGACGTTTGGTCCGGCGAAACTTTTCGTACTGGGAAACTTTTCGTCCAATCCACCTTAAGGGCGAGTTGTATAAGCATAGATTAACTTTAAACTAGGATCAATATCCTAGACAACGATTTTTCTGACAATCGTTACTGCGGCAACTGAGTCATTATTTCTACAACTCGCCCTTTTGGGGTCACATGCTACTTTTGGTTGAACAGAGCTGTTTACTCAATGGGTCGTTTGATCCACTATTATTTTTTTAATAAATGGCAACTAAAATGTGTTTTTTAAATTCTTTATTGTCCAGAAAACACGGCTGCCAAACTTCTTAAGACAGAGATGACTTTGCTAAGCATTTCTAGATTTTATATAATGGCTAGACTGTTAATTTTAAAGCTTCTATTACAAAAGTTTAGGTTTGGTTGGGTTACTTTGGTTTATATAGGGGTCTGACTGACTGACCAAAAGGTAGTAGCTGCTTTAGATTAATCATGCCTGTTCAGTCTTCTGAAGTAAATTTAGAAATGTTGATATTTCGCGCTGTATCTTGTTCTGCCCCCACCCCATCACATCTGGGACAGTCAATGTTTATATTAATGCTCATGAGAGTGAAAATGAAAATAATGATGGTGGAGGTAAAGCAGCCAGGTTTAAACAAGCTGATCCTTGACTGTTGGTGGTAATCGTCGGTGGCCTGAATTGAAGATGACGACATGGTCAGCGATGTTGTTGTGTGTTTTTTGATTGTGATGTTTTTTGGTTTGTCCTCTCTTAGTATTTATGTGACAAGGTGCAAGAAGAACCAATGTCAATATCAAGAAAAGTTGATCAGCTATGCCAGATCTATTTTAGTGCAAATATTAGAAACGACTAGGACAAACTAAATTGTTTCGCGATTTATTTCACAAATTGAAAATCTTTTCTTGATTATAAGCTGTCGCTAGGAGCTGCTGTCCGATTCTTTAAGCAAAAATATACAGATCGACCGACTTTTCGCGGAAAACAGGAATGGTGTAAGTTGAACAGCGGAAGAAATAAGTTTCTTGTAAGAGGAACGCAGGTGGGAGGTGCAATTATTTTTGTTGTTAGGAGTACTCTGTTGATCACATGTATGCCTTTAATTTAAAATCTAGAAAGCCATGTTAAGTTGTTTTTAAACCAGTTATTAAATTTTAGCAAATTCCCGCTTTCCGCAAAATCTGTATATAGGCTCCTAAATATTTACAGAATACAATGCTTTAGATTTTTGTACAAAAGGTGAATATCATTGGTTGGTTTTGTAAGAACGTGTATGCATTGGAAGGTCTGAAACTCATAGTAGTTAAATATTGCTGCTACCATGCCAAACTCTATCAGCAGTTAAGGTTTACTTTATTGTCTGATAATTTCAACACGCAACTTTTAATCAAGGAAATCGGTTGCTATTTAATTTAAAATTCCATTACTAACTATTTAAAACTTTAAATTAATATATTCGAAAAACGCAAAAAGAGGAACGGTCTTGGGGAAATCTTTAATCTGATTATTGAATTCGTCAGAAAATCAAAAGTAGGTCATTATTCATCATAAACGTATTCAAATACAGACCGGTAAATACTCATTTATTTAAAAGGTTTATTATTGATTTCTGGTATGTTTATTATAAATAATATCAGGGAGAAATTGTACCGATTAACTGGGAAATTGTACGAAAAGGTTGAGGTTAAACTTTTCTATTTTCTGTTTTCCTAGTAGAGATCAATAACAACACCGACCGACTGTACAGGAGGAGTATATAAAGGAACGGTAGTTGAATGTGTAACACTGGACATAACTCACGTGAATTCGTCACGTTTAACATACAGATGCAGAAACCATAAAACCTTTATGCCATAGAGAAAAAAAGGAGCCGAAAGGCATCAATAAAAATCAAGCGGGACAAGGAGAAAAGAAACGACTGCAATAATCAAAGTTCGAATGTCGGTAGGAAATAGGAGGGCCTGTTACAAATTACTTCGTGTCTGAGTACGATTCCTACACGATTCCTTTACGCAACTTCGTATTTGTCAGCTATCGCTACTAAATCGACTATAGCCGAAATTATTTTTAAATGCAGGAAAAATGGTTGTTTATCTCAATTTCATCATTCAAGACGAACGATTTGAAAAGATGTTCGAATCTGGAATTTGTTCGCAGTTTTTTAGAATATACAGTTGGCCATGTGTTATTTTTTTAAATAATACATTTTTGTTGTGATTCCATTGTGAAAACACCATTTTTTAGAAAATTCTTGATTCGACGTGCTACGTACACTTTTTGCAGAAGTAATGACTCTAGCAAAAAACTATATTATTACATACATGGTAAAACCTTTTCAGTGACATTCTTAGTCTTCATGTTCTTCATAGAAAATTATATTTGCGCGATGTGTTTTGCGATATTTTTCACAAAGTGTCATTATTTTTGCAAAAGAGTGTACATTTTTGAGTTATCTTACCACCAAAAAATCGGCTTACTATTATACTCTAAAGTCTAAGCAAACTATTAATGGATTTCTTTATTTATTTTGTAAATTTAATTAAGAAATAACTAAATTTTTGAGCTTCTTCAAAAAAATAGATAACTGAGAATAATCAAGATAGAAAAAACTTGATTTACTCTAGCAAGTTCATTATTACCACCAGGCGTTTAATTTTAAACTAAAAGTCTAATTTAACAAGATCGTCACGCAGCGAAAAGCTCTAAAAATCTATAGCCAACCTAAAGAACCTAAAACAGGGTATAAATAACCCTGGGATAAAACGTACTACCCACACAACCAACCACACCTTCTCGGAACCCCAAAATCACGTACATAGAAACCACATCTGGTTCAAATATCTCAACACCCCACAGAATAAGTTTTATCTGCACTAGAATTCTCTTCTTTGTGAAGGCCGACCGCGAAACAAAAAAAGGAGCTGGATGACGGCGAAAAGTCCGAAAAGGGAAAAAAGCTTCTTTCAAAATATAGCATCCTAAATCCTGCCTTACTTGCTTCTTAGAATTATTTTGTTAATTTCAAAGATATAGCTGGTGGTGTTGCTTTAGGAGATTAGAACTGTAGGAGTTGGGTGTAACAATCATACTTCATCACAGCAAGAACGATGATTGTGCCTTTCCAACATCATTTCAAGACTCCCATTGGGAAGATTCCATCAAAATCCTTCCGTTGTTGTATTCTTGGCTAGTACGTGCGCTTGTATAGCTATCGTGGAAAATTTCTAATTCCCTTTTTCTCTTTTTATTAAAAGGGTTAGGGTAAAGGATGGAAAAGTGGGTTAGAAAAAAAAGTCAATTTGAAAAACTTCCTGAAATATATTTACTTTCTTAAACGAAATGTATAATACATCATAATCTTTACATTGTATTGATTAATTCTTATAGGGATCTATATGAAAGAATCACCTTCGACACAAGGGCAATGGTATTGCCATCAGCATGATTAATAAAGATAAAGTTTAAAACCACTCACCGATAGGATGGTACATTAAGGCCTTATTCTGAAACATCATTACTGAAATTGTCAGCTGGTGGGTGGGTATCTTAGACTAGGAATTTTCAGAAAATTACAAATGTTTAGAACTCGCCTCTACCTTAACTACTACCAATTTAAAAATATCAAAAGAAACAACTCCTCATCCTGCATTTTCATATTTTCTGAACCAATAAACGTATTTGATAATTTATTCCAAGTAGATTAAAAAAAAATTAATTCCAAACCTACATCAATTCAGGGTTCCTAGCAAGAGGTAACTCGGGTCATAAATGAGTCATGATGACACCAAGATTTATGGCAAGTAGACTATGACTTTCGTAATCTAAGAGAAAGACAAGAATTTATAATTCTTAGGGGTCTACAGTATGTAGGAAATTATGACCGCTAAAATGCTTTTTCGCGCTATACTTCTCATTCGGATATTTCTTAGTTTTACAAACCCGACTTGAACCAAAATAAAGAGCAAGTCCATTCTATTCGCGTGCTTTTTCCGATTTGGTGAAAAAGTATTTTTCATGGAAAAAAGCTTAGAAGATAATATGAAAACAATAGTTTGATTTTAAGAAATCCTAAAATACTAACTAAACGTAATTCTGAAAAAAGACAAAAACACCCGAGTAGTTTATTATTCGTACTTTTGCTTTTTGTTTCATTTTAATATGTGAATTAATAAGATCAGGAGACGAATAATTGGAAATCAATTTTCTTTGGATTTTTAGCTATTACTATGTCAAAAAAGCCTACTACATTTGCTAAAACTAAAGTTGGTTTAAACATAAAAGGAACCAGCGTCTCTTTTCGACTCATTTTATCTCTTTGTCAATAAAACTTTAGATTTCGGAGGATATTTCACATGCGTAAATGAATTTATATTAATTGTTGATTAATTTTCATAAATCAATTAATATGTAATATGATTAATAATATTTATTAATAAATTAATAATTAATAATTAAAAAAGTTAGGTTACTAAAGAAACAAACAAAAAACTTGATAAATGACATTGGTAAAACCCTTATCAATGTCTTAGTATTAATGTAATTTTAAGTGTTCATATTATGTAATCAAAAATGTGCATGATAATTTAATTTAGGTATTATACATTTCATTCCAGTGTCACAGTAATAATAAGATTTCATTTAAACTAAGCTCAAAGAATATAATTTTAAACAAGCTGAAAATGTTACGGGCAAACTAGTCCTTTTTTTGTATGTGTGCCAATGCAGGTCAAAATTCCCAAATTCTAACGCCCGAACATGTGTTAGTAATAATCAATCACCCTTAGTCTTTGTAAAATACCGTCATTTCTTTTCGTTGTATATTAAGTATATTAGTCAGTAGATTTCGAGCTTCAGTGTAACACACACGGAGTTATACAAATGTAGCTAGTGCTACTCAAGTCATAATTTAATTCATGTATTCAAATTGTATATAGAAGTTTTCAATAGTGCAATTAATATAATATAAACACAGTTAAAATACAGTCCACTAGTTTTATTTACATTCGGACCAGCATTGATTACAAGGGAATCAAGGAGTACCTTGTAAGACCACAACGAACGTGCAACAGACATTCATTAAAGAAGCAAAACACACATCGATGTTGTCGAATAGAATGGAATGGAAGGCGCGTTACATTTCAAATTATTAAACGCTTTAATAAAATATTTTATATATTTTATAAATAAACAAATTTTTTATAAATATAATATTTATAAAAATGAATAATTTACAATTAAATAATAGTATGGTATGTATAATGTTTTAGTTTTTTAACATAAATGTATACGTGTGTATACGTAGTTTAAACAATGACTATAGAATTAAGGGATAATTTTATGTAATTATTATTTTTTATAAATATTAAATATATTTATAAAAAATTGTTTATAAGATATGTAATTCAACAAAGAAGGATGATAAATGGCATTCATTAAAAAAGTAAAATATATCAACAGTCAACATGGTCGAATGGAAGGCGCCTCCAATTATAAAACTCCGCCTATAATCCCAGCTGGGAATTTTTTTAAATAAAATATTTAATATATTTTATAAATAAACAATTTTCTTTTATAAATAGAATATTTATAAAAAGGAATTATTACATAAAATTATCCCTTAATTTTATGTTCATTGTTTAAATGTATATTTATGTTAATTAAAAATAAAACTAAATAATTATGCATACCATTTTAACATTTAATTGTAAATTATTCCTTTTTGTAAATATTTTATTGTAAGAAAAATGTTTATTTATAAAATATATTAAATGTTTCATAAAAAAGTTTTTTATAATGTATATTAAATAGTTTTTTTATAAAAAGAATTTACTGCATCCGGGAACAGAACCGGCGATATGTAAATAGAAATCTAGCACGCCTACCATTCGGTCACCTGGCTGTTGATGTCTTTTACATCATTAATCAATGTCATTTATCATGTTTTTCTTTAGTTTGATTTTTTATTATTAATTACTTTTTAACCCTTTCCGCCCTACTGGTCGGTTCACGTAACCACCTTTTTAAAAATTAGCTGGCTCAGTCCTGCCGGTGCGATCATCAAACCGCTGCGTAAATGTAATACTTATGGCGCCATCTACTAGAATAAAAATCAACTGTAGGATATTCCATGGTATTACAGAGTTGCTTCAACACAAATTTATCAGATTTGGCAGCTTCACGTGATCGATTTGGCTAAATGGCTGGTAAGTATTACTCAAATTACTGCATGTTTACATACTCGAGGACGCAATTGAGAATTTTCCTTTGTTTTTGGCTTCTACATCGCCCAAAAAGTGGTGGCTGCATGAAGCTACCACCAGGAATGTATGGGACTTGTACGACTTTTTTTCTCAAACACATTTTTACACTTTCTCAAGGCAACAATGAGAACCTAACCATAACTATCAACAAATTAGACGAAAAAAACAAACTTTTTTCACAGGACGACAGAAATGGTCATTTGTTCAGCTGGAAGCGATGGACGAGGATGAAGTAAATGCTCTCCTGGTTGGAATTCCGTCAGATGACGAATCTTTAGCAGATGACTATTTGTCTGGAGATGAAGATGATACGGCCCTTCTAGTTGAAAACATTGATCAGAATTTGTTGACTGAGCAGGATGAGGTCAATAATGATATTGAGTTTCAAATATACACAGGAAAAGTGGGAGATCAGCCCGAAAAAGATTTGGGCAGTGCGAGATCTAACAAAAGAACTAAAAAATAAACACCATAGGGTGTTTTTTGACAACTATTTTACTGAGTGTACCATTACTATGGGAACTAAAACAAGATAAAATTTTTGCCTGTGGAACACTCAGAAAAGGCAAAAGGCATTTACCAGAAGACTTGATCGATGACAAAAGGCTCACAAGAGGTCAGTATGACTGGCGTATGACTAACAATATGTTATGTTTGAAATGAAAAGATAAAAAACCTGTGTATTTTTTGTCAAATTACCACAATCCTGACGACCCACTTACCACTAATCGGCGAAATAAAGATGGCTCTCTAGAAGAAGTTGATTGCCCAAGACTTGTTGTAGATTACAACAAACATATGGGGGCCGTTAACAAAGCGGATATGCTCAAGAAGTGTTACGCTATAGATAGAAAAAGTAAAAAATGGTATCATCGCATAGTATGGCACTTTCTTGATACTACTCTAGTAAACGCATATATTCTGTTTCAAAAGAGAAGCAGCGGTTCCACCCTTGATTTGAAGCAATTTAGAGTCAATGTTGACACAGGATTGATTGGTTGTGGATATGTGGCCAAGAAAAGAGGACGGAAATCTACAGAAGTAGTTAATAATTTCAAGAAATTTGTTCCTATTGGAAATTGTGACTGTATTTGTAAGTTTCAAATAAATATCATAAAAATGAGTTAATTCCGGACGCAAGGGTTAACTGACTTTTTCTATAATATTACTAACTAAGTAACTACAACATATTAACTTATTAATTGATTAATATTAATTAATCACCAATCAATAATAATTCATATACACATATACAATATGCTTTCCAAATCTAAAATTTCGTTTGATGTTAGAATTCTATAACAAAGAGGCTTCTTTGAAGGTTATGTCAAAAACGATGAATGCTCGTAAAATGCTACGTAAGAGGTTTCGAATGCTACCCTACTTCTTAAGGTTTGCTAATTTTCATATGCTACGCTAGAGCGTTTAGTGACCTCTGCGGATAAGCAAAGATACTTATGAGTGATTTCGCTTTTCTCCACGGATCTGTATGCCATAACTATTTGAATGACACCTTACTCGCCATTTTTGGAACACTTTATTTGTCTGATCAAAAGTCTCCGATGAAAAAGATCAAAAATCGAGATGCGTCACATTCGTCGTAGAATTGCCTTACCAGGAGAAGTATGGAACATTTTATCCTCGATGTTTGAATATCAAAATCCTGGCTTTTAAACTTATAACATCAAAACCTTCATACCCTGGAGCTTAAAGAATCTTAATGTTTGGAAATCTGAAATTTACTTAATCTTCTCTTCTTGTACCCTGTCAGGTGTCGAGGTTTGGAGCATTTGACCGTTCTGCCTCTCCTCTTTGGATTTTCATTCACTTTTTTTTTATATCGAGCCACCTGTTCTGCTTCTCCTTAGCTCAATCCTCTATTGGTCAGTGATATTGCTACACATCTTTTCAATTCATGTTCTGAGGGGTCTTTTCCCGTAAATAACCGAACCACCATAATTGGTGAGTCTGTACTCGTCAATCGCCGACTTAACTGACAGTCATTTTCTATTTCGTTGAGAATCTCATACGGCTGACTGTTGTACCTACTTTGATATTTAGGATTCTTTCATTTACGTTCAGAAAAAAAAATTTTAAAGTTCCTATTTCATTCGTTTAACATTTTTTGTAACGCTGCTTCGTTTCTCTCCAGTAGCACTAGATCATCTACATTCATCCACTATAATCATAACTGATTCTAAATTTTCGCACATCTGTCCTTGCTGTTCTTATTTTCTTTTTAATTGCCATGATAAATTCTTCATAAGAATTATTAGTGGTAGGTGGCTCAAAATTCAGCCTTGTCTCACTGTTTTATTTATCATAAACCCCTATGATGCTAGAAATTTTAAATTAAAATCCTGGCAGTTCTCTAATTATCATGGAAAATAAAAATTGAAAATACAACTTGAGTTTCTGAAAGCATGAATCTGCAATCCTTGGAGGCCCTCCAATATGGAGGTTTCGAAATATCTCGTTTTGAAACATTAAAAACCAAATCTGTGAAATCTCGGTATCTTCAATCAAATAACTGCAACTTTTCGTAACTCTAGAATTTTTGAAGCTTCTAAAGTTTGTGAATGAACTCCAAAGCTTTTGATCTCTGAAATTCGGAAGGTTTCAACATCGGTTGTCTATACTGCGAAATTTTCAAATTTAGAAAGTTTGAATTCTGTTGCCTAAAAAGAAACCCTAAGTCGTTTTACAATATTAGCTCTGAAAATCTCAGAAATTGCCACTAAATTGACTCTAAAAACCTAAAATACTATAACCTGAAACTTCTAAGTTTTTGGCCCTTTGAATTCTAGGTTTGTGAATTCTCAAACTTCTGCCTCTCTGCTTATGAAAGTTTAAAAAACAGACTGCACTGGATGTCAGTTTTGTCAATTATATCTAAACCATTTTAAAATTCAGATAAGTATGAGTGTCATTACAACAAAATATTTCAAATTCTAGTGCAGTTTTGATGCAATTGATTGTGCAAAAAAATGATCTTGACTATGATTTTGACTACGATACCAAAATTGTAACATGGTGGAATTCATGGAAGCATCGGGAGGCAGAAGACTCGTCGTACCTCTTGGCACCGATTTCTTTAATCATACGGCTGACTACTACAATTTAGCTCAATTTGAAATTCACATTCAGCAAGAATGTTCATGAGACAAAAATTGAATCGATGTTAGACCCGCACTTTTACTTCACTATCTAAGAAGAAAACGTATTTTGGGGTTTTCTTCGCTAATCAAAGTGAGATTCGAATTTGCAACCATAGGCAGGGGTGTGACAGATGATGTGTGGACGCAATTTTAACTGTATTTTCTCCAAAAAAATAAAATTTCTGCCCAAAACCATACCTTGGTAAAAACAATCGCGTGAGGTTTAAAAGGGGGTTTGGTATTGTTTTTAAACGAAAAAGAGAATGCGACATGGAAAGGTGAGCATTTCTTAGGTTATGATGTACGCATACTCATGATTGGTCGTGGTATTATTGAGTTAAGGAAAAGAGTAGACATGGTTAACGTCTCTATGTGAGTTATCTGTATACATATTGGAAACGTATGTACTTGACGTAGAGGTATATAAGTATTCATAAAAATGGTTTTACAAGAGGTAGTAGAGTACTTAGATTAATATACCTCCCTACCCTCAAGATTTCTAGTAGACGTTGGTGAGTGTTAAACGAACGCAAGATTTAACGCTGCGACTCTACTACCGTTTTTCTATGAACAGATTTAAAGCATAATGTCAAGTGCATACGTTTCCGGCCGTATACGTACTGTTTACGGTATGTATGTGACGAAAGGGGGAAGAAAAATAGGAAACAAAGAAGTAGGAGAGGGAAGCGAGAAGAAGAGTAAATCATAAAAAATAAATTAAAAATAACTCTCTTAATATTGACCTAAAGGACAGGGAGTGTAAAAGTCATATGGATTACGGTTGATTAATTAAAAATAATTTTACCGTCTTACGTGCCAATAATTCATTCGTTTTTCAGTAACATTCTATTAGATTTTTTTCGTGAAATGTGCGTAGAAGTAGAAAAGCAATAAGTTGAAAACTCTAAGGTGTACTACGTTGCTATGGGCAATTTGACAAATCTCAAATTTGAATTTGAATCGCCCATTGTGAGCTGGTCATGCAACAATACTACAATAGCCAGTTGCGGCCCTGATTCCATTTTCTGGCACCAATATACACTTGGTAGTGTATTTAGTAAGAGAAGCGTGTGCGCATTACCGACACTAACAAAACATGGCGACAATCAGCTGTCTGCTGTATTTGAACCGACTTGCTGAATCTTTGAAATTTCAAAAGTTACTAAAATTGATGGGAATTTCAAAATTTTACAAATTCTCACTAACTTAACGTAGCTGTACTAAGCAAATTTAGAGATCAAAATGATATTGACTAGACCAAAAACAGGTATGTCTACATAAAAATAGTACCTACATTAAGTTTAGATTTGTAAGATTTTGAAATTTCCGCTAATTCTAGTAATTTTTTAAATTGCAAAGTTTTGACAGTTAACTAAACACCTGTTGATATTCGTGTCTTTTTACTGCGTGTGAACGTGAAACTTCGCAGTTAATTCTAATAATTAATGTAAGGTAACTTAAATCAATTTTACTTGTTAAACATTTTACTAATACATGTATTGTTTTATAATTTTAGGAATTAGTGTTACTTATGATGAGTAAGACGGGAGGACTTGGAAACTTGACATGTTCAACAGCAAACACTTTTTTAAATAATTCATATTCAGTGTTTTATTTCTAAACAATAAACAAAGATATTAAGAAATTAGGTAAGTAAAAGCAATAATTATAATTGTATTTTATTCGTAGAACAAAAGAGTAATTACATCATAGTTTAGTAATTTTGAACTTTGGTGGAGTTCCCAAAGTGCTGCAAGGGAATCTCCTAATACAAATTTCATGAAAGTTGGCAGGGAGCACGACCAGTAGTTCACTCAGCAACATTTAACAACCATATCATGGACCAAGAAAAACAATTTCGAAGTAAAGGTTCCGGGGTGTCCTTTAACCAAAATACAAGTGTCCCCACTGAGCCCGTATACATTTTTTTCAATACGTTCTTATGCTTTAATTGTATAGTATATATACTTTTTATGTATGTCTGCATTGTAACAAATAAATCACTTATTTGATTATTGACCTCGACCTTGAAAAAGTACACTATTTTCACTCTAACATTTCAATCTAATTATACAATTACTAGGTAATATCTTTCCCAAGTAGAGTAAAATATTCAAAAGTCAAGAGAAAAATCTTACTGCGAAACGATTAGGAATTTGACTATTTTAGTGTAAAAAAGATATAATTGTTTTAGAGTGCAATAGATTTACACTAACATTGTATTGAAGTTAACTCTAGCGTCTACACGAAGGTACAGATTAGATATTTTACTCTAAATGTATTGGACCTAATCACACACTTTTTAGAGTGGTCTAGTGTTCGAATTTTACACTAATTTCTTTTACTGTGTAGAATGAGCATCGTAACGTACGCCGCTGACATTTCGAATTACGTAAAATCTTGTGAGCTTGCTCTCGGACTGTATTGTTTTTGCAGATGTTAATCACGCGGATGACTAATCTCTTCATTTTCTTGTCGGACAATAATTCTCTGCGTCTGTATGTACGGTACACGATGCGAGTCAAACTAAATCACACTTTTTTAATTCTTAAATGAAGCTAATGAATTTCGCACATGCCATAGGGTAAACATGTCCCATTTTATTTACATTCAAAATGATTTGCTTATTTAGTTTAGGGGCAAGCGGCCACCAGTTCTGGAAATTGAGTCGATTAGAGTCGTGTACCATTATCAAATAAATCCAAGATGCAAATAAGTCATTTTTAACCTTGTGTTAAAAAGGGCATCAAGTAAATAAGTAATAACTGTGAAACTCTTTACTAGCTGTCTTGATTTTATTGCACGAACATGGAGTTTCATGAAGTAAACCTTTGAAATGTAAAGTAATTATTACTTAGTTAGTTTTCAAAATCTGTGCACTCCATTCTTTCGTTTTTATGGAATGACTAATGGATATCTTGCAGTTGGCAATACTCAATATTGCAAAAAAAAATGCTAAACGGATTAAGCAATATCGATTGTATTTTCTAATACAACTAAAGGGATCAGATAACTAGAAATAAAAACAAGAATTCTACCCACGGATACAACACTAGCACCCATTTCACTGTCATATCCAGTCATAAGCTTGATAGAAGATTCCAATGAAACTGGGATGGGCTAGAGACCGAAATCGTGTGAGGAATACAAGGAGAGAAATTGAGTTAAAGACTGCAGCAACTGCCAAGTACTTCATAATATAAATTTTAATTCATAAGCTCGATAGGGAATTCTTGGATGGCAAATTCAGCGGATGCGCATGGATTAAAAAAAATAAAATATTCCTGGTTATACACGTGGCGTAACAAAAAAGGAAATCTTTTGTTAGAACCATTAATTTACCGCTGTATTACAATTTCAGATTGAATTGTTTGGAATGCCAAATTTTATTCTTTTGGGTATTTACTTCTCTACAAATAAAAATTCAAATTAATGCTAAAACGTGAATGATTTATGGTATGAAAGACTTTTTGTATTCTTTAAAAGGTAAAGGATATTTTAAATAGTTCTCGGTATTTTGATAATGATCGACATGTAACGCATATAAAATGTTTGCTGTATCTGGAATACGTTAAAAATGAACAAAATACTTTTCTGTTGAACACTACTATTCCGTATGATACATACTTGACATGGAAGAAAAAACTGCCTCATTTAAAAATTACACCACAATAATGTAGTTCTTAAAGATTAGCTAAAACTTTGGAGGTTATGTAACGGAGAATATGTTAAGAAGATAATGTCAAGAAACACATTAACCTGTGCTAGTTCACTATCCTCCATAGAATTACTAATTCTTCTACCACAACATTTACATCTGATGAAACATTTTGTATTGTGTGTCATTACCGGGATTCTAAACGACTTGTATACATAGAATTTTTTGTGATGTTCGAACTAGTCTAATCATCATTCGGTGTCTCACAAAAGGATATGGACGCTGCCCTATAGGACATTTGTGATAGGTTGGATTTTGATGAGCCATAGTCAGCAATACAAACAACTTTTGTTCCTACACTTTGTTATTGAAAGGTCATCGTGCTCCACAGATCACGCCAAAATCCAAACCTCTGAAATGGCCTAAATGGGGGCCGAGGGTCATAGCTGCTAACTACTTTTAAACGACGACTAGTACTACCACCAGTAATAAAACAGCAAACATCAGTGAATTTATCAGATCTACGCAGTCAAATACACTGTGGTCTAGTTGAAGATACCACTATTTATGTTTTACCATGTACACATGGTCTATAAGGTGCGCTATGAAGGTCATGCCCATTTCCTGCACCCTAAGGGCGTCGGCCTTTAACTAAGTAGTAGGTACTTATTTTTGCTTTAACTGTCAAAAGTACCGGTTCACCTCATTTGCAGCACCGCTTTGACTTTGATTTAAAGACTTTTGGTGACCCTCATGGAGGTCACCTGAGACGAGTTGTTAAGAGGTTAACAGCACTTGACTATTTCTTCACAAAAAATGAATGATTATTTAATACCCTACTCGCTCCAATTTGGTGACTTCAATAGTTTCACCGTTAATGTGACCTAGGAGTCACGGAATCCTCCCAATAGCAAACTGGCCAAGCAAAAGTTGCTTGCATTGACCCTACTTGTAACTCAGTATCTCAAAGTATCAAAATCCAACCGGTCACAAAATTAACTCTCACCAAGTTACCAAAGACCAATGCCAACAAAATCTCAGTGGCTGTACTTCAACTTGGTTGAAGGTTATTCAGTATGCGGTTTTTGTTAAAACCCATAATATCCCATAATAACATCCTAAAGCGAATTTTAGTGAAACATTTAGATTAAAAACTGTTTTATTAATTAACCTTACAGGAAAACCAAAGAATTTTCTGGGCAGTGGAGCAACGATTTCAAGTACTTTATCCGGATCTAATAACATGCATATTTCTTGCGCTGATGATAACTAATCGATTTTGGAAAGCAATATTCTGCATGGCAGTGTATATGTACCATAACATTGGCAGTGTAGCGACATCTTGCTAGTCTTTCACCCAAGCGGACAAGAATCTAATCCCGGTGCCGGCAGATCTGGGTAAGGTTTTCTGCAGTTTCCCTTAACCGTAACACAAATGTGGGATTTTTGTGCTACACCATCTGTAAGGTGGCTGCAGCCGTACGATGGGCCTGCGTAATAATAATAATCGCACCTCCCACCCGCACAAGCTTCATAGCTTCTGGGGCCTGGTTCACTAGGCACTGGATAGTAGTAGTAATTATTATTTATTTTTTAACTAACTCTTAACTCTAACACTTATTTGTAAACAATTAACAACAATAATGTAGAGGATATCTGAAAAAAAAAACTGTCAATGATTTTAACTCTGATACGGAGTTTATCACATTGGAGATTCTAAACTCTGGTTAGACAGTTTTTAAGTAAGTATTCGCTCTATCAAACTTACACTTCCAAGAAGAAATAATGATCTTTCTCCGAAAGTTATCTCCCACTGCTCCCGAGCTCATAAAAGGTCAAAGCGGCTATAAATAAACTGTCACTTTGCAAGTTTCATCATAATCTGCAACACCAGCAAAATCTCTACAAAACCACTTTACGTTTTCAATCTCTGAACTTATGACACCCTAACATGGCAATTGGGACTTACTGTTGACTATAAACATGAAGACAAGATAAGAAATGCTGCAGAATATTTGAGGGAAGACTTGAGACGTATTGTAGATATAGTTAAGCTACCAATAATTTAGCTCACAGGGAACACAGGTTGTCGGAAGATCATAATATGTCTAAAGTTAACTTTCTCGAGATAATGCACCTGTTAGCAAGGTATGACACAGCACTAGCAGATCTGATAAAATTGCCTAAACGGTCTGTAAACTATCTGAGCCCACAAATACAAAATGAATTGATTAATTTAGTTTCCAAGGAAATAACAAAACAGTCATCAACAAAACAGCAAAAATCAATCAACTTAGCACTATCTTCCGCTATATTGTAATAAAAACAGATGACGAAGAAAATCCAATGCCATGGAGACAGTAGAATCTTTTGGTAGGTTTATTGAAGTTGAAAGTCAAACATCTGAGTTTTTGGAATAAAATGCTGTATATGTGTTATAGAAGAGTCAAGGATACAACGGCGCTGTCAATATGAGTGGCCTTTATTTGGGACACCAGGTACGTTCACTACTGTACCCATGCACTTAATTTAGTCGTTAATCGTTAATCCTTGGTAGTGTAGGGACTAGCGTACTCTCCTCTCACCCAAGCGGCCCGGGGTCTACTTTCGGTACCGGCGGCGGTAGGTCAGGCTTTTCTGCAGTTTTCCTTAGCTGTAACACAAATATGGGATTTGTGCTATACCATCTGTTAAGACAGGTACATCCGCACGTTGGGCCTGCGTAATAGTAGTAATCGCCCCCCACAAGCTCATAACTTCTGGGGTCTGGTTTACCAGGTAATGGGTAGTAGCAATTATTACTATTATTATTAATGAGGATAAAGATTTTTTCCAATAAATTTAAAATCTGTACATTTTTTTAAAGCAGTTTCAAGGTGGGCGTTCTTAGAAAAAACTTTGAAGAAGGCGTGTCCAACTAGTGTGGTCTAATCGAGTCATTGATGTTTTAACCGTAAAAACCATAAAGAAGAAAATCAATCGAAATAAAAAAAAATTAAAAAATTAATTTTCTCCACAGTAATTTTAATTGTACTGGAAAGTTTGGTGCTTGAATCTATTGACATTGATAGAAAACTTAAAGGGTGCAACTAAAATACTGTCTAATCTGAGAGAGACGATGGCCAAACATAGAAAGGTATGGTATAAGATTAAGAATGATGCAACCAAGCTTTGTGAAAAATTAAAAGTTTTGCCTCAGTTTGAAGACAAAAGCATAAAAAGATAAAAGGTTTGATGAAATGCTGGCTGATGAGCCGATTGTTGACAGTGAAAAGCGGTTTGAGATTGGGGTATTCAACAGTAGTCTGGATATAATAATAATCCTGCTATCTGAGAGCGTTGATGTTGTTAATGACATCTGTATAAGTCTCATGTGCTAGAAACATTCCTTTCTTATTATTGTGTCAAATTACGAAGTAATCTTGGGATCAAGTAAAATATTGATTTCGAACTACCCAAGTGACAATTCCCCTGGTCTAGGTCCGTAATTGTTGATTCAAAATATCCTTTTTAAGCTACATCGAGAAACTGAGTAGTGTAATGAACGAGACCCCCCCCCCATAGGCTGGCGTCGAAATCAAACCTACAGAGTTCCTTGCGCATCCAGAGCCTACTAGAACAGGTAACACACAATGCACCAGAATATTCAGCGCATTCCAGCAATATTTTAGAGGACTATAAAGCCAACCGAGTGAGAAGTCAACCAGTTAATTAGACCGCTCAAGGTGTAATAATAATATAAATAAATATCTTTGTAATATAAATATTATAGTTCATAAATAGCCTGTAAATAAATTAGTTTAAGTTCGTTCATAGTTTAGAATTGTTTTTAATTTGAAAATTATCAAATTTCGCTGCACGATGTCCCAGGAACGTCTAAGTTCTTTAGCGACTATATCCATAGGGCGTGTCAGAGCTCGGAACATTGCTTTGTATCACACGCAGTTTGCTGCTGCTAAAGCACGAAAATGTTGTGATATAGGCATCCTGCATAACATGTATGCACGATGTGTTGCCTATCTTCCAGGCGAAAGGATTTCACAATTTTCTTTATTTTAAAAACAATAAAACTTTGCATGAAATATGTTGAAGATACACACTACAACATGTGAGGTGATAAGGGAAAAAATTTTAAACAGATTATTTAGATATTTTGAAGCCGTTTTATGGCATGTTTTCACCTGAAAGGCATAGGTGAGAAGGTATACACAAGTATTTATTACTTTACTTACAGTTTTTATTATTGAATTTCAAGAGTGTTCGATTTCTTTTACAATTCATAATTTTCCATAGTAAATGGATATTTTTCAATGTTATTTGAATTTCTAAGTAAAATATTTTACTGCAATATTGTTAACCAAGTTCCAGGGTGCGTTTGACACTAGAATGTTAAAGTGGGGAACTTCTTAAAAAGGTTTAGGCCTTTGAAATCCCAAAAATCTATGTAATTTTTGTTTGATAGGATCTTAGGATTAATTTTGTGATAAGAAAAGGATGTAGCAAAATGTTAAACTGTTTTTATTTGAATTTTTCTAGAGTAATGTTTGTCAGAAAATTTAAGATGGTTGTCAATGAATCCTAACTCTAAATTTGCATTTTAATAGCAGTGTTAGGTACCAAAATGAAGGAAAAATTCATTTAAACATTTAATTTAATTTTTTATCAAAAATTTGGTTAGAAAGGTTTTGGGGGGAAAGATGTGGTTTTGTTTCTAGTTAGAAACCAGGCTAATCTAGTTCCGAATTAGGAAAATTGCTAGCGATTCGCAATTGTTTTCCAATTATTATAAAAACAGCACGAACACTTGGTTACTCTCTCTTGAGTTTTCATCCAGAGCAGAAGTCATGTCAGTTTGTAAGTTATTTTGATAAAATTTTGAGGTTATGTTGGTGAATTTTATGTCACTTAAATGTCAACAAAGTAAGGTTATGACAAATGTCATCTTGTTTTAAATTTTTTTTACAAGTTCTTAATAATTTGATTAATAATAATTATAATAAACAATCAAAGTGAAATAAACGAAAGTGCAGTGTTTAAATTTGGTGTTAGGACTGTTATTATTATTATTTGGAGAAATGTTTGGAAATTTATTTTGTATGGAACGAATTAAAGGAAGGTAATGGAATCGTGTTGCAAATAATCGAATTATTTTATGTATTCACGTAATGGAAGATATATGTTGCTTCTTTAATAATTATCTTCAAAAATCACAAATAAAATCCATTTGAAGGATGACATGGAATGCGAACACCACAACAAATAAGCAGGTAATTTTACCAACTATAATAGGAATCTGCTAACTTTCAAGTTAGGGTGATTACCTTTTTTGTGTGGCGCAAATAATTTTAAAATTTAAAATAATTTTCAATTTTTATTATTAATAGTAATTTAAGATTGTTGTATTGATCAGATAAGAATTGAAAACGGACAAAGAGAATTAGAATGTTTCTTAATTCTTATTTTGTTAAATCTATTTGACACCGAGATTTAATTTGATTTTCTTTAATTTTAATTTTGAATTTTAATAGTTGTTTGCTTTTCTCGTCATGGAATTTTAAATTTTTATTTCTTTTCTGTGTTAATAAATAAAATTATCCATTTAAATGTTTAAAAAGAAAATTATTTGTGTCTGGTCCATTAACAACGTTTTACAGATATAATTTAAATAGCTTCCTAATTAATTAGCGACCCGCCTAATTTCGTCTCATGCATTTATGGAACTTGTTTTCCAGTTTAGAAATTATAGCCGGAGAATTTTTTTTATAAAGGTAAGTGATATTTTTTAGTTGTGTATATTTTCAGGCTGTTTTACCATGATCTTGTGTTAACAAATAACAAATTTATTTTACAATTTGTAACCTTTCATCTTTCATCAAGTGTTGGAGGGTTTATTATTCACAACAATAAATATTTCTTGTTTTTTTCTTTTGATCCCTTTTTATCACAACAACAGATATTAGTAGTTTTTATGTCTGTAGTTCATTGACCTTGCCGATAAGATTAAGATTAGTAGAAGGTAATGAATTTAGAACGTTAGGGGGGCGCTTGTGTCAATTTCGCTCCAGAGCTATCTAAACTTGCTACGCCACTGATTCTAATATTACATTTTTTAAGGTATTAAAATGAATTTAAGTGCTGTGTGTATCATGTATATGAAAATATGTATATATACGATATTTTCCGATTAACACAAATTTATAGGTTGGATCTAATGTTGACTTTCTATTTACTATTAATTCACTTTAGTACTATTAACGTCAGACACACCGAGCCGAGCCGCAGAGTGGATATGTGCGTGTGAGACGAGGCAGCGGAGCCATATAGGCAAGTACACTGCGCTCGTGGTTTACCCATCCGAGTCCGATCGACACAAACTCGACTTAACTGTGTTAAGCGATAGAAATCCGCTATAACCACTCTGTCGTACTGCTGACTAAAAACTATTTAGTAATACTTAAAATTTAAAACTTATTAAAAATAATATACGAGAAAAAAAAATTGTTAAGGTAATCAAGTAAATTCATCAGAACATTCATAATGCAAAAAGTAAATATCAAGGGTGGCTACTTAACTTTTATTTATTGTTAATTAACTTAACAGCAGGAAAATCAAATATAAAAAATACGTCTAAAGAAAGAAGCCGGAAAACAACATTTTCCTGTAATATATGCAGAATTATACAAAATTACGCTTTTTCATACATAATGGATGAATGGGAACTAGACATACATAGGTTAACATAGGCACAGGCAATAACGAGAACCTTTTAGTTACAAAATCATTTTTTCTTTTAACACACCAATCGATCACTGTAAATTCAAAAAAATACATGATTTAACTGTTTATACGCGCGTGAGCGTTATGCACTCACTCTATGATATAAATAGAAGGATTATGTAAAGCTGAAAAGTAGGAAATGGAAGTTGATGTTATTACCTAAAAACTGTTACAATCACCTGAAGTTATTTGTCTAGAGTTTATGTTTTCTTTCACCTAGACCATGTTCCATTTTTAGACATAAAATTAATGTCATTTCAATATTAATCAGGTTATTAGGACAATAATTATGTATAGAAATTTAATCCGTATTTATGGTTCTTCGTTAAACAGATATATAATGATTAGCGTTTTTCTTCTGTAACGCATTTAAGAAGTTTTTTACTCAACTCAACCTTCTTCCATAAACGTATTTTAATACCCATTATTCCGAGTTTAAATTTAAACTCTTGCTCTTAAACTGCATGACGAAGATACATACATACTGTGATGTCATTATAAATTTTATTTTATTCTTATTTAATTGTTATTGGTTAGTTTTATATTTAAAAAAATACCTTTTGATCTCAGGGTCGCACAAATTGTATATAGATATATATATATATATATATATATATATATATATATATATATATATATATATATATATATATATATATATATAAAGTTATTTGAAATTTTATTGGAATATAGAAAAATTATCGTCTCGAGCCAGGAATCGAACCTGGGCTCCCTGCTATCTAGGCAGATGCTCTACCGCTGAGCTACTCGAGGCTGATTGCTGGTGAGACGACAATTCTTCATTGTTCGACAATTGTATATAGATATATATATATATATATATATATATATATATATATATATATATATATATACACATTAGGCGGCATTACCAAGCCTAAAACAGAGTGTTCTCCTATCTATACGAAGCCCGGCACCAACTTACGCAGCCCGGTTCTGGGCTTCGTAAATTTTATGTGTATAATAGTGTTTTCTTGATTAAGCATCATCAGGAGATGCGGAATCTCGATTTTCGAAATGGCGGGTAAAGACCGTCATATATCTCAAAATACACACGTTTAGTTCAAGGGAAATAAATATAGGGGGCCAACGATCGGTGTTGTATATATACTGTAGACATCAAACTGACCTTACGCGCGATGCAAATTACACGCATTATACGAGTCCCAGCGATCTGGCAATGGGGCTTGAAAGTCAAGTGTTTGGATTATTGATTTTTCTATTTAACTTCACACATTTTTATACCATAAGAGTGGTTAACGTATGTAGGGGGACTGGTTCCCGCGCAAATTCGTTTCTTGCTTATTTGTACATTTGCACACATTTAATATTGATTTTTGTAACAAACTTGTATTTTCTTTAAAATTATTTCCTAAGTTTCCGTTTCTTCATGAAAATGTTTAATTTATTATTATATTAATTTGGTAGTTTGTATAGCTATTTATTATAAAAACAAAACCCACACTATAGTATTTGTAGTTGCAGATAGGGAATTTTTAAAATTTCTAATTATACATTTTATATTTTCGTTGATTTTTTGGTGATATTAGGTACATATTTTATTTCTTGAACAATATCTCTCATAAAATAGGGTGATGTAGGCTTTTTGTAAGAATTCTACAATAATTAGTTATAATTAGCTACGTAGATTTTTCGCTGTAATTAACTTTTTAAATAATAAAGTGAAGATTGAAATGTTTTTATTTGAAAAAAATACCTGATAATTTATGAAAATTGGTAAATGGGTAATTATGAAATAAAATTGAAGAAACTACACGCAATTTGTTTCAAAGATTGATTACAAAATAATGGGTCATGTGAATAAAATGTAAGGTGTTTTTACTATTAATAAAAGATAACAGTTATGATTTTTAATTATTAAGAATAAAATAGATGTATGTATAGTAAAATAAAAGCTTTTGCCACATCTTATTCGCATTAATTACATTTTAGATTTCAGATCATGTTCTACATGCGTGATTAAATGAATATTAAGTTACCTAGGAAATCGCCTTTTGCGCACCGATTTTGATGATTTTTTTAAATTGTAGGTAATCGACTATATTTCAAAGTCTAAATGTTAGATTTGTCCGCTAATGCCCTGTTTAATTGTTGTTAACAAATTTTTATTTTTTCCATAAGGGGCTAATTAATAATTAAATATTTTTTATTATAATTGAATAAAGTTGGCTACTTATAGGTTTTTAGGGTCGTAGATTACGAATCCGTGGTCCAAATTGGTTCAAAGTGCAAAATGGTGGCTATAAAATGGCCGCCGGTGTCAAAGCTTAATATTTGAAATTTCGTATGAAAAATCGTACCAGGGGGTTTTTAAAGTAGCAAATTGTGCTGTTAAGCTAAAAACTGACCCAGATGCAAAATGCTTGTCACAAAATGGCCACCGAAACTAAATATGAATAAAATTCAAAATGTTTAATCTCTACCACAAGTTTGTTTAAGATGGATTAATATAGTAGTTACAATTTTAAGATTGTTGCAATTATTATTTAGTTAAAAGTCAAATTGATGGAATGGAATTCCATAATTTAACCAGATTCCGTTTAAGTCTGAAACTTTAGTTATCGTCAGATTTAAATAAAGAATATTGTATTATTATTTACTTGTGTTTCTTGTGTAAAGCACTGTTAGTTTCTTCATCTACTTCTGGCAACGTAAAAAAAGAATGTGCTCTTTAATTTTTGAAAACTGATTAGTAAGCTTTTTTTTGGAAGACTAAATTCTTTTTTACGTGCTCTTACTAGTTGCGACACTTTATCAGCGTTTTTCGGCAAAGGGAAAAATAAATTTTTCTCTTTGCCCCTAAAAAAAAACTTTTTGAATGCAAAACTGTTTCTTCTTATTATTATTTTGAAAAGCATTCTTCATCAGAGAAATTTTCATCTAAATCTTCTTTTTCATTAATGTTTCCTACGTTTGGATATTTCCAAAGATTTGAAGATTTCAGTTTTGTTTTCGACTATGCTTCAAAATTGGCTATAAGTGGATTCGAAGATGCCAAACATAAGTTGAGAATTTTCTCATTAGTTTCTTATCTGGAAGATTTGCATGGATGACCTGTTCTAAATTAACTAATCAGCTTTATTTATTTCTTCTAAATAGCTTGAAATCTTTTTTCTCGCTTCTTCGCTAACTGTTCATCTGTATCTTTTTGATGGACCAGCATTTTATGCCTCGAAGGTTAGTTAGAGTACCATAAACATTTTCTGCAGTTTCCTTGGTTGAATGGTCTTGAGCTTTTCAACATTTATTTCATATCAACATGCAACTGTTTGCATAATATCAAATCTATTAATAAATTATCTCTGTCTTAATTTCTGTAATTTCTGCAGAAGTCGCAAGCGCTTTGAAAAAGCACCTGGCAGTATTACTGTCGTTGGTACTATGTCTCTCAATAGCAGTAGAATTGACATTAAATAATGTCATGTTTTATGTTATTATTTATAATAATAATTACCCAATAAAACATGTTATTTAAATAATTAATTTATTAACGTGTTCGATTTACTAATGTCAAACTAGTACAATGTTTGTTTATCTATCTGTAACTAGATCCCTGTATTACATCTCTCTTTTACTAATAAAATATGTTAATATCAGTGGATTGATTATCAATAGATTAATTTTAAGGTGTTTATTTCATTTACAATAATACAAAATTACATTGTGACATTTCTTAATGGAAACTTCTTTGACATACAATTTGTATATTTTTGTTGCTATGTCAACACATTTCCTGTCAAGTTTACCAACATAAAAACATAATATTTGAGAATATTTAACACCCTCCCTCAAACTTGACAGAATTAACTTAATCGTAACATTTTAACTAGATTAACAAATTTCACATGACATAACGATTTGGTAAAAATATCTGCTAACTGATCACGTGTATTAATATAGATTACCTTTACAATACCTTTAACTATCAAATCTAATACAAAATTAAACTTAACATCAATATGTTTACATCTTTTGTTATTTTCAAAATTTTGAAGAAGTTTAATAGTACTTTGATTATCTTCAAACAAAGTAAATGGTAATGTATAATTAATCTGTAAATCATCTAGCAAATTCTTCAAATATAAGAGTTCACAACTAGCCATACATACAGCTACAAATTCCGATTCAGTACTGGACAAAGCCACAACTGATTGTTTCTTTGAACTCCAAGATACAAGATTATCAAACAACTTAAAACAGTATCCACTAATAGATTTTCGATCAGTTGTTTCATTTGCCCAATCTGCATCAGCATACCCAATTAAATTTTTATCAGATGAATGGAAAGTTAATTTTAACTCTATTGTAAACTTTAAATATTTCAATACTCTTAATAAATGCTTAAAATGTACATCTGTTGCACAATCTTGAAATCTGCCAAAATAACTTACACAATAGCAGATATCTGGTCTTGTGCCCATCATATACATCAGTGAACCTAAAAGTTCTTTATAAGGTAGTTTTGTTTTTAAATTTTCGTCGCAGTTTTTTTCCAGAATTAAATTATTTTCAATAGGTGTTTTAAAACTCTTACAATCTTCTACATTAAATCTTTTTACTAAATTCTTAATTGCTGATACTTGATCGATAGTTATAGTTTTGTGTTTAGAATCCCTACTAATTTTTATTCCTAAGAAATTGTTAACATGGTCTAACTTTTTCATTTTAAAAGTTTCACACAATTTTAATCTTACATAGTCTGCAAAATCTTTATTATTAAATGCTAACAAAATATCATCCACATATAACAGTAAATAGCATTGTATATTCTGTTTAAGAAAAGTGAACAAACAGTAATCAGATTTTGACCTTTTGAAATTCAAACTTAACATAAAATTATTAAATCTTTCGTTCCACACTTTAGGAGCTTGTTTTAAACCATAGATAGCTTTATTTAATAAGCATACTTTGTTTTTATCATTTTCATTAATCTCTAAACCCTCGGGAATCTTCATATGAACTTTTTCTTTTATAACACCATTTAAGAAAGCATTTTTAACATCTAATTGTTCCAAATGTAAATTCTGATTCATACAAATTGATAATAAAATTCTTAATGTTGACAACCTTGCCACTGGTGCATGAATTTGAGAAAAATCACTAACATCCTGTTCGAAACCTCTAGCAACCAATCTTGCTTTATAAATTAATTTCCCTTCTTCGTTCTCTTTTACTCTAAATACCCATCTATTGCTTATGATTTCTTCATCACACGGTTTATCGACTAATTCCCATGTCTGATTATCTTGTAAAGCATCTAACTCATCTTCAATAGCTTTTTCCCAGTGACCCCATTTTAAGCTTCTCTTTGCTTCTGCATATGACTTAGGAACATCACAAAAGTTACTTAATAATGCTAGACAACCAAAATCAACTTCATAATCCTGAAGATGTAAGGGTAACTTTCTATTTCGTGTTGGTCTTGCTTCATCACTTTTAATTTCAGGTATTTCAACTTCTGAATCTACTTTTTCTTCTTGAACTTCATTTTCCTCATCATTTTCACTTTCATACAGTTCATTTTCTTTTTGATTACTTTTCACCATACAGAAATTATCTTCATAAAAAATTACGTTTCTACTGTGAATAATCTTATTTTCCTCTTCATTTAGTAGCCTATTACACCTGTTTCGCATAATGGTAACCGTTATTTTGTAACCTTTGTAGACGATTATTCAAGGTTCGTAATGGTATATGTAATACAATCTAAAGATAAAGTTTTTCAATGTTTCAAACATTATGAAACCAAGGTAACAGCATTATTCTGTGGTAGAAAAGTATCAAAAGTCAGATGTGATAACGGGAGGGAATATTGCTCAAAACTATTTACTGATTTTTGTACAGATAAAGGCATTCAAATTTCGTATACTCCACCATATACTCCTCAATTAAACGGTGTTGCAGAAAGGATGAATCAAACTTTAATGGATAAAGCAAGAGCAATGATTATGCAAGCCGGTATGAGTAAAATTTATTGGGAAGAAGCAGTTCTCACTGCTGCTTATATAACAAATCGAACACAGTCTGTTTTAATTAAAAATAAAACCCGTTATGAATTATGGTTAAAAAGAAAGCCAAATGTGGCCAATATGCGTATTTTTGGTTGTATAGCTTATGCACGAATACCTGATTCACTTAGAACAAAATTAGACGATAAAGGAGTAAAATGTAGATTTATAGGATATGCAGAAAATGGTTATAGGTTACTAAATGAAGAGGAAAATAAGATTATTCACAGTAGAAACGTAATTTTTGATGAAGATAATTCTGTCAAGTTTGAGGGAGGGTGTTAAATATTCTCAAATATTATGTTTTTATGTTGGTAAACTTGACAGGAAATGTGTTGACATAGCAACAAAAATAAACAAATATAATGTCAAAGAAGTTTCCATTAAGAAATGTCACAATGTAATTTTGTATTATTGTAAATGAAATAAACACCTTAAAATTAATCTATTGATAATCAATCCACTGATATTAACGCAGTGGAAGCGTGCTGGGCCCATAACCAATGTTAATATCAGTGGATTTATCAATAGATTAATTTTAAGGTGTTTATTTCATTTACAATAATACAAAATTACTTTGTGACATTTCTTAATGGAAACTTCTTTGACATACAATTTGTATATTTTTGTTGCTATGTCAACACATTTCCTGTCAAGTTTACCAACATAAAAACATAATATTTGAGAATATTTAACAAAATAAATAAATTACACATCATTCATTTAACAAATAACATATATCAATCACAACACATCAACTAATTCTGCAGTTATAAATTCAGTCTGTTTGGTTTCTTAATTACTCTACCATATCTTGATATAAGTATATTGTTGTTGAAGAAATTGATCATTCGTTGCTTGTGCTTTTGGTTCTTGATTTGACACACTACTGTCAACTGCTTAACATCATCGCCATGATTTATTTATTGTAGCTCTGGGTGATTTCTTTTGATGAACCATGAATTTCTTCGATATTGTGTACCATCTGGTGTTTGTACAATAGGGTGGTCCAACAAAAAAGCAAAGTCGGAAATCCTATGCTCTCACCCCCTAGGATTATTGTATATCGAAAAAAGAAGTACCCCTATTTTTTATTTTGAAATCGAACGATGTTTAGGGGTGCCTCAAAGCCCTTAAAGTTTCCCATGTATTTTATATGAGAAAAAAAAACACGTTTTCGTAGATTTGGCATAGAATCCTAGAAAATCAATATTTTTCAACCGGACTACTGTGTTTCTCTTCAGAAATGTTTAGAGAATGACATCCAATAATTTATTTGTTAAATTTTTTATATTAACTATTTTTTACAAACCCGCAAAAAACCCCATAAATGAAAGAAACAGAAAAATCGTTAAAAAATATTTATTACTATTTTTTAATATAAAATATTTTGATAAATAAATTATTGGATGTCATTTTCTGAACATTTCTGAAGAGAAACAGAGTAGTCCCATTGAAAAATATTGATTTTCTAAAATTCTATACCAAACCTATGAAAGAGTTTTTTTTTCCCATATAAAATACATTGGAACCTTTAAGGGCTTTGAGGCACCCCTAAACATCGTCCGATTTCAAAATAAAAAATAGGGGTACTTTTTTTTCGATATACAATAATCCTAGGGGGTGAGAACATAAGATTTCCGACTTTGCTTTTTTTGTTGGACCACCCTATTGTACAATCCACGAGCTTGGTTCTTCTGCCTTCTTTACAACTGTTGCAGGAGTCCATTCCTTGTGTCTCTTTCTAATTAATACTTTTTCATCATTTTAAAATTCTGGTAAATTTGCTTTTGCTCTATCTGCACATTTCTTCTCTTTTAGTTTAATATTTTTCAACTTTTCAGAAAAATTTTTAACTGTTTCAGGTAATAATAACTTTGTATTAATGGGAATGAACGTTTTAGTTCTTCGACCCATTAATCTTTGCATTGGAGAACCTAGGGTGTCTCTTGGTGTGTTTCTGTGATGTAAAAGGGCTAACTGGATATCTGAACCTTCTTCTATACATTTATCTAGTATCGATCTTGCTTCTTGTACATATCGCTCTGCTAAACCATTCGGTCTGGGAAACTGTGGACTGGAAACTCTATGTTCAAACCTCCATCTTCTAGCAAATTCTTTAAATTCTTCAGATACATATTGTTTTCCTCCATCTGTACGAAGAATATCAGGTATTCCAAATGTAGCAAACCAACATCTAAATGCTCGAGTTATTGACCTGCTGGTTAAGCTTGATAATTGCACGAAGTCAAAATAACCTGAATAGCTATCTGCCATTAGCAAGTATTCCTTGTCCTTCAAATGATAAATATCAGAAGCGAATATTTGCCATGGCCGTTCTGGATACTCTTGAAGTAAAATTTTTTCTTTAGGATTCTCTTTTTGTTCCTTCGTACCAATCTTGCAGTTTTGCACCAATTTAATAATGTCTACAGACATTCTTGGCCAAAATACGCAAAATCTCTGGCCAATCAGAGAGTACCAGTGATACCTTTGTGACTAAAGTGACAACATTTGAGAACAACTTCTTGTAGTCTCGGAGGTATCATTATTTTATCATTTTTGAATATGATATCTTCATAAGTTGCTAGTTCGTGCCTGTAAGACCAGTATTTTCTTAGAGAAGCCGGAACTTCGCTTATTCTGTCGGGCCATCCTACAAGTATTTGCTGTTTTAATTCCACCAATTCTATATCTGTATTTGTCTCTTGTTTTAACTGCTGCAATCTCGTTTTACTCATTGGTATTATTACACATGTCTCAAATGAGTTTTCATCCTCGTCATCATGAACATTTTTTGCGCAGTCTCTGCTCAGTATATCAGCTATGTACAACATGGTTCCTTTTTTGTACACAATTGTGGGATATGGCAGTATTTCAAATAGGATTCTCTGTAGTCTGGGAGGCGCTTCAGTTAATGGCTTCCTGAATATGGTTTCTAACGGCTTATGATCTGATTCTACTATCAGATTTTTGTTTCCCCATATATAAACAGGAAATTTCTTGCAAGCCAGTAATATGGCCAATGCTTCTTTTTCAATTTGACTATAATTGATCTGCGTTTTAGTTAAAGATTTGGAGTAATAAGCTATTGGGTGACCATTCTGAATTAATGCCCCACCATATGCAGTAAAATAAAATAAAATAGGTAAATTTGGGTTAAAATTACCAAGTACTGGAGGGTTTTTTAATATTTCTTTTAATTTACAGAATGCTTCTTTTTGTTCATTCTCCCATCTCCATTCATCATCTTTTTCTAACGGCACTCTAAGTGGAGCTAATAATTCTGATAAGTTCTTAAAAGAACTTAGATAAATAAGTAATTAATCCAAGAAAGCGTTGAAGTTCCTTGACGTAACTATCTGAGAACGATAGTTCGGAAACATATGTCTAGCTAGTTTACCCGTAACGGAACCAGACTTAATGCGCAATCACAAATCACAGAGACATGAGGGCACTAGACCAGTCCAATTCTGAACGAGAGTCACAGATGCCTCGCCTGACATTTTTTCTATCGTTAGGTGAAGTTGGGGCACGCTACTTATTATGCAATAGTAGTCAAACACGATGCAAAGCTAAAAACTAATAGCAAAATTTACGCACCAAGCGCCAAAGCAAAAAAGCTGTAGAATTAAGAAACGCCAAAATTGTCAACCCTGTTTATGTGGTGTATGCATGCTATTCTTCTATTGGCGTTTTGCATTCGTAAGGTAAAAAGCAATTCCTGAGAAACCCGGTTTGAGTTAAATTCATGAGGCAGGTATGGGTTGGCTGCATGGCGTACGAATGAAATTCGAAACAACAACATTTGACCTGAATGGAAACAACCAACATCAGATTCGTAATCTTCATACCAAAAAGTTCTAGAAAAGCTATATGAAAATCTGAAAATTTCTTCTGTGCGTACCGTGTTATTTTTTATCATTTGTTTTATATTTTGCCAGTGTAAAATATGTATTACATCAGGATCCTTATGTTGTTTAAAAAAATTTAATGACACGCCTATGGCTTCAGCAGTTTGTCCATAAAGTACTTTCTTCATGTTTAAATCATCATCATCACCATCACTTAGAATTTCTTGATCTACTTGAGAGGTGTCGCGTAGAATTTCCCCTTCCTCCATTATTGCATCTCCTGTCAGTACTTGGTAACCTTGTTTTTTACGATCACAATGCATTTAAGCTTCAATGTCGGACTCTTCTATCTCTTTCATATCCTCGCTCTGATGTGCCAAACTACCAATACCTTTAGAACAAATCACGTCTTCAGTAACATCTTCGCCTTTAACTTCTTTTCCATTATTCATAATTGTAAAAAACGTTTTCTCGATTGTCAGTTGTTTAACATTGATCCATGCAATAGCGAAAGCAAAAATTGCATCTTTGATATTAGAGAACTTTCAAAATAGCATCATATCAAATGTTTCCAAGAAATTAATCGAAACGGTACGTCTGTAAAATCTCTTAGGTGTTTCTTATATATTCTTGGTCCGTTGGTTGAGTGATAGCAGTTACATTAGGTGAAAGAAATAGAACAAAGTTGTTCTCATCTGCAGATCTTAACACTGTCTCATTTGAATGCGAAGGCTGGCTGTTTTACACGAGAGAATTCCTTAAAAAAGCTGTCCGAACTGTAGGATTAATGCTTACTAAATAGTAGTAGTTTAGAAATAACAATGGAATAATGTTAGTAACCTGCATGTAAACAAGTTGGAAAATAAATAATATCGGGCAGTAACCGGGTAATTTATTTCTGCAATCTTCTACAGAATTGATTTTCTTGTTGGAAAATGTTCGTAGGTGTCCCCTGAATGTAACGTCTAGTTGGCGGGACGGGAGAGATGAACGTTAGCAGCCATCTTGGAAAACACGTTTTATCAAATATCTCGTGACTGTGCATCGTGCCACAAAAATAGTAAAAAAATCGTTTTCGTAGATAATAACATTTTTTACAACTTTTATTTGAAACTTGTTTCTGTATAGTGCATAAGTTTATATTTATAGCGCGCCAAACTTTTTTCAATATGGTTATTGCTAAATATATAGTTAACGGTTGATGATAAATTTGTAGAACACAAAATTTCCGATAAAATTTATTTGAAGTTTTTTTCTATAAAATTGATACTTTAAGACTTATAACGCTGTAAATGCCGAGTTTACGCACAATAGCCACGAAATTATACACTATATATTAAATCATGCGCCTCTCAATGCGTCCATTAACTCTCTTCGCTAAAAATGCTTCGCAAATTTGGCGAGTAACACCAAACTAAACCTCTCACTTCTACCTCCAACCCAAGATACGGCACGTTACCATTCTTTTAGAACCTACCACCAGGTTCAAACTTGGCTTGGATTTTACCATGATCCTAAAGAATGGGATTGGAAGCGGACTACAAATGGACTTCAACCAATTCGAACTACTATGGCTCCAGCACCCTCAAGTTTGCTGAAAATAATATCTTGCAAATGCACAACAAATTGCGGGGCTGCCTGTGTATGCCGAAAAGCTGGCTTAAAATGTTCCATTATTTGTTCGAATTGTGGTGGATGCACATGTGCCAGATACATTGGAAACCATCGAAGACGAAGTCGATGAAAATGAAATTTTCGATTCACCTCCTACGGATATATCGGTGGCAGAAAACAAGGATGTGGAAGACGATGAGTGACTTCCTTCATCATCGAAACAGATGAGACTTATGACGTAAAATAACTTGCCACTTTTTGTATTAATAAATGTTTTAATCCGTTTTTTATTTCAAAAAATTAATTTGCATTCTTTGAACTCTGTTATCCTTTTCTCCACCTTTCCCTTCTCATGATTATTATTATCATCATGATTATTATTATTTTTTATGATGTACGTGATGTACGTGACAAACTATTATATCTTGCTACATTGACAGTTTTTTATGATAATACGTTCTACCCATGCAATTTAAGAAAGATGTATAAATTATGAGTACTTCTTGGCACTATTTATAAGATTAATACATTACATTCACTACACACTACACAGTACTGTCATTTTTCTGAACACTTTTCGCCGTTTTATGTGTTATGAAATGTTTACCGTGTACTATGACCAACATTACCACTGATAATTCACGCGGTGCAATAGTTTACCAAGCTATAGCTCTTAAAGTATCAATTTTATAGAAAAAAGACTTCAAATAAATTCTATAAGAAATTTTGTGTTCTACAAATTTGGTTATTACCATTTTTAATGTATCATCAACCGTTAACTATATATTTAGCAATAACCATGTTGGAGAAAGTTTGGCGCGCTTTAAATATAAAGCTATGCACTATACAGAAAAAAGTTTGTAATAAAAGTTGTAGAAAATGTTATTGTCTACGAAAACATTTCATTGCATTATGAACCTACTTTTTTGCTCTTGCTCTTGGACTAATAATTTAAAAGTCATATCATAATTCTTTATGAAGTATTAAATAGCAACTTAGAGGTACACTGCCGCCCATTTGAAAGTACACGATAGACCCGATTTACCTCGGTTATGTTTTCTATAACTTACTCTAAGCTGATAAATTATTTTAAACAAGTATTTGAAAATAATAATAATAAACCTTTCATTCCGCTGCAGCTGTTATAAACACAGCCCATGGAATCCTGACTTACACGATGTCATTTTGGAATATTACATATAAAGAGTCGTGCACTTTCAAATGGGCGGCACTGTACATGGTTAGTGAATAACATAACACGAACTGGGCACCTATCTGTCAGTCTTCCCTTAGTTCCTCTGTCAGTTTGTGGATTTGTTTAGGTCGTTCTTTTTGGGGAAACGGATTTACAAGATGAAACCTTTACTGATTGAAAGCTCATATCATAATAAATTAATCTAAATCCGAAAGTCATCAAAACTTGGAACGGACAAAAAGGCAATACTGTCAAAAATTTAGACTATTCCACCGTTTCATGTAACGGGATTTTGCTTCAAAAGCTGACAAAATGTCGAAAGAATTAAACGGCTAAACTAGCGGTCTCTAATAGGTATCTCAGACATGTATTCACATGTTTTCAGCTCAGTAAGGTTTGCAAAACACCCAGTTCATTCATTTTTTCTTAAAATGTGTGCCAGTGAATCACAGTTACTTGTTTATTGTTTGATACACAGATTCACGATTTTTTCCCACATGGTTTACAGTTTTAAAAACAAAGAAAATATGAAGCAATGTGCTTTTTCAAAGCGCTTGCGACTTCTGCAGAAATTACAGAAATTAAGTCAGAGATAATTTATTAATAGATTTGATATTATGCAAACAGTTGTATGTTGATATGAAATAAATGTTGAAAAGTTCAAGACCATTCAACCATAAAAGCTGCAGAAAATGTTTTAGTAAAATGTACCTACGGTACTCTAACTAACCTTCGAGGCATGCTGGTCCATCAAAAAGATACAGATGAACGGCTAGCGAAGAAGCGAGAAAAAAGATTTCAAGCTATTTAGAAGAAATAAATAAAGTTGATTAGTTAATTTAGAAGAGGTCATCCATGCAAATCTTCCAGAGAAGAAACTAATGAGAAAATTCTCAACTTATTTTTGGCATCTTCGAATCCACTTATAGCCAATTTTTAAGCATAGTCGAAAACAAAACTCAAATCTTCAAATCTTTTAAAGTTTTGGAAATGTCCAAACGTAGGAAACATTAATGAAAAAGAAGTTTAGATGAAAACTTCTCTGATGAAGAATGCTTTTCAAAATAACAAGAAGAAGAAACAGAACGCAATGACTCTGAAGATGATATTATACAATATGGGATTTGTCAAATAAAATAAAATTAAATCAATTTCTTTTAGTTGTATTTTCATGCAATTTCTAATAAAAAAGTTCCATTTTATTTATTTTCTATATATCTTATCTTGTCTTCAGTAACCCTAACTATTTCTAAAAATTATAAAAACACCTATAAAATTTTGCATTCAAAAGTTTTGAAAAATTTATTTTCCCCTTTGCCGAAAAACGCTGTTGAAGTGTCGCAACCAGTAAGAGCATGTAAAAAAGAATTTATTCTGAAAAAACTAACAATGCTTTACATGAAACACAAGTAAATAATAATTAACACAATATCCTTTATTTAAATCTGACGATAAATAAAGTTTCAGACTTAAACGGAATCTGGTTAAATTATGGAGTATTAATTTATTTTAACACTATTCATACGGAATAACTCCATTCTATCAATTTGAATTTTAAATAAATAATAATTGCAACAATCTTAAAATTGTGTTAACTACTATATTAATCCATCTTAAACAAACATACAGTAGAGATTAAACATTTTGAATTTTAATCATATTTAGTTTCGGTGGCCATTTTGTGACAAGCATTTTACATCTGGGTCATTTTTTAGCTTAACAGCACAATTTGCTACTTTAAAAACCCCTTGGTACGATTTTTCATTCAAAATTTCATATATTAAAGTTTTGACACCTTGGCCATTTTGAATTTTAGACCAATTTGGACCCCGGATTCGTAATCTACGACCCTAAAAACTTATAAGTACCCAACTTTATTCAATTATAATAAAAATTTGATGAAATGATTTAATTATTAATTAACCCCCTATGGAAAAAATAATAATTTGTTAATAACAATTAAACAGGGCATTAGCGGACAAATCGAACATTTAGACTTTGAAATATATTCGATTACCTACTATTTTAAAAAAATCATCAAAATCGGTGCCCAAAAGGCGAATTCCGAGGTATTTTTTTTCTAGGAAACCGTCTAATATTGATTTATCTTTTTTTAGAAATAATATTTTTATTTATATTAATTTAATTGAAAACTGTAATTTTGTTCTTGCCATTTTCTTTCAAACTAAAATATTTAATTGGTAAAGTCTGTACTGTCAAAGGTTTGAAAATTACTGTTTAATTGTTATTAACAAATTATTACTTTTTCCATAAGGGGCTAATTAATAATTAAATAATTTCATCAAATTTTTATTAAAATTTTAAATCTACGACCCTAAAAACCTATAAGTACCCAACTTTATGCAATTATAATACAAATTTGATGAAATTATTTAAATGTTAGTCCCTTATGAAAAAAGTAATAATTTGTTATTAACAATTAAACAGGGCATTACAGGACAAATCTAACATTTAGACTTTGAAATATAGTCGATTACCTACAATTTAAAAAAAAATCATCAAAATCGGTGGCCAAAAGGCGAATTCCGAGGTAACTTAATATTCAGTTAATTATGCATGTAGAACATGATCTGAAATCTAAAATTCCATCTTTTTTTCATAAAGTTCGTTGTATATAATTGTCTGTGTTACTATGCCGCGAGAAAGCTAAAATAAAATCGATAATAACCAGATGTAAGACCTTGACTCAGGCTGTTGGCGAGAACAAAAGTTCCGCTAGGATACTCCCAACTCGGCATTACCATCACATATGAACGAAAGCATTCGGGAAGTCTCGGTGACTAACCGTGGTTTGTCCGACATTCACAGCCGGCGAGACAAATTACACGATCAATAATCTTACGTTTTGCTGGTAACAGTAGCGGCAACCCTGCGTGGCTTGGTATAATGCGTGAAATATCTATTTTTATACAAACAGGACTGCTACAGTACCAATAATATATGCGGTCTCGTAAAAGCTGTACAGTATATATTCACTTGTATGTAAAAATAACTTACCCCTAGCAGGTTGCGCTTAATAATATGAAATTATCGGTTCGATTGAGGTAGAATATACAGCTGAAACTCTACAGGAAAGCCCGGGCTTCTGAGTGCCTGCGTAACATAGCGGGCTTGGTATGGATAGTTGGGCGTATATATATATATATATATATATATACAGGGTTATGATAATGTAATGCACAAAATTCATAAAACGTACAACGATCACTTTGGAACAAAATGCAAAAACACGTCAAATGTTTTTTTTTATTCCGCATCTTTTGACATAAGTTACAAAAATAACACGTCAAATTTGTCAAAGTTATGACGTCATTAACATATTTTTTTAATGGGAAGCTAAGATTTTTATTACATTATTGGAGAAAGCTTGTTTTGTTACACTAGGGAACAATAGTTGCAGTAGGGCTCACATAAGAAAAAAAAACGAGAAAATGAATAAAAAACGAAATAAACGTAAGTTTCATAATAATCGTTGTACGTTTTATGAATTTTGTGCATTACATTATCATAACACTGTATATATAAAGTTATTTGAAATTTTATTGGAATATAGAAAAATTATCGTCTCGAGCCAGGAATCGAACCTGGGCTCCCTGCTATCTAGGCAGATGCTCTACCGCTGAGCTACTCGAGGCTGATTGCTGGTGAGACGACAATTCTTCCATATAAGTTGTATAATGTGTAAACACAGAGAGAAATAGTTCTCTCTCTGTGTTTACACATTATACAACTTATATGGAAGAATTGTCGTCTCACCAGCAATCAGCCTCGAGTAGCTCAGCGGTAGAGCATCTGCCTAGATAGCAGGGAGCCCAGGTTCGATTCCTGGCTCGAGACGATAATTTTTCTATATTCCAATAAAATTTCAAATAACTTAATATTACTCTTGGTGGCTTACATACACTATTATAAATCATTTAACTATATATATATATATATATATATATATATATATATATATATATATATATATATATATATATATATATATAGATATATATATATATATATATATATATATATATATATATATATTTATGTAATAATATCAATGTTTAATTTTTTTATTGTTCTTACTACGAGACTGTTAATTCGATCATCTAACTTTGGGTTCTTTTATTAAATGATCCAAAAACTTTACCTATTTGTGGTTATTGAATTTTATTAAATAAAATGGGGTTAGTGACAACCATTGACACATATACCCGCAATGTCATACATGACAGTTCCCAAATTAAAGTATATAAGATCAAGTAAGCATAACATAAAATAAATATTTGTTTAATCTCTTTATTTACCACTCTTTTGTTTAGGATGTTAAAAGAAAGAAATCTTACCCTATCAACTTACAGTTATTCCTTCCTTTAGTTACATCTGCAATGTATGATTTTCCAAGTAGGTTAGCTGATAGACCACTCCCTTTTAAACCTTCTATAACTGCACTTTCACAGCACATACGCTTCTTACACTTTTCAATCTTCCTCCTCTGCACTCTATGATGATGGACCACCAAACCTTCCAACTGTTCAATCTTTCCCTGCTGGATAGGCAACTCTATACTTCTTTCATATAAGCCACCCGTTACTATCTTATTTGACAGGACTATTATTACGGCCACACTTCTTCAGCACCTCCGGTAAGTAACTTATGTGAATCTTGGAAATGGCCTCTCACCCTATTGGTACTCCTCCGGTACAGGAACTGCTGCTGACTACTATTCTTCCACACCTCAGTAAGTATTGATGATGATTTTCTTAAATTGTCTCACCCTTATGGTTCTTTACTTATTCCTGAACCACTTAAAAATACTGTTCTTCCACTCTTCTGTATATATTTCTTTATTACTTCTTATTTGTGTTAACTTTTTCCCACTTTTATGTTTTATTCTAAATTTTCTTCTATTTTCTCCTTTTTAGTAGTATTTTAATAATTTATATTTCTTCCTTCAATTCTTACACTTAACTCTCCTTTTTCAATAAAACCCTAGACTTTCATTTAATATTTATTAACTTATAATCATTTTTTTAAGAGCTTTTTACAATTACAACCATCTTTTTTCCAAAAACAAAAACTTATTATTTAATCTCTCTGAGAAGCCTCTATTTCATTTATTTTATTTGTTATATTTATTTTCCACAGAAATATCACCTTTCTATGATCATTCTTACTGCCCTTTCAATAACAATGCATATTTCTATAGTGATGAAAAACTAATTGCATTATTTAACATTTCAATTTTGCATTATTATTGAAGGTGCAGTTTTGATTTTCATATGATCCTTTAATATCCTTAACTAATATACATAATTTTCTTTTTCAGGTTGACCTTTGACTAAGATCTCCTTCCTCCCCTACCATCGTAATTTGTATTTAATATTGTAAACTGTTATACTTTAATAAAGATATGCTATTCCAACTTGATTTATCGTATTTCAATTTTATATTGAGTTTTCTAATCTTAGTATAACGTTAAGACATTATATATGTTTTATTTAATGATATCCAAGAACCACAGACTTGGTTGGAATCATTGTTCAAATGAACAATGAATCTCCAAAGTTTATAATCGAATGCACTTTCTCATATTATATGCTCTTTAGCTCAAAAGTGACCATTGCAATACTTTCCATTAACTTTTCTTTTAGTCGATGCAAATGTATTTATTGCTTTTATGTTTGTTGATCTCAATTGAAATGACATGGAGAGCTACCTGATATAGTTAGGGTTGGGTTTTACCTTTAATCCTCTTAACTTTGTTGCTCTTGCCGAAATCGGGGAGGTTTAAAAAGCACTGGCGTATCAAGTAATTTCTAACAAAAATTGTTATTTAGGTTAAAATATTTTAAAATGGCACGCCCATGAAATCCAAGCTAAACTTTTCTCTGTTAGATATAGTGACCCTTAATCCTTTCCGGTTTGTCAATCATCGAGCAGGCAGCTCGCCATAGTATCAATCTATAACGTATAAGTAATCGATATAATTAACTGTCAGCCACAACTGATAGTAAATTCCCGGCTAGTTAGAGAAGATAGGTTGTGGTAGTTGGAAGTAATAATGCATAGTCAATAATTTTCAATACAAGACTGTTATTGTGATCTAATTGTGTGTAACGTGAAAATTTATATAAGAATTAAACAAAAGAAATAATTTAATCATTACAGGTTAAGATTTTTTGGATAAACCAGTTCAGGATAGATTAATTAAAAATTTTTAGGTGTAAGATAAGAAATGTGAATAATAATTAATAAGAGTAGAACACCCGTAAACTGGGCATTCTTACTATCCAGAATCCAGGCGAAGTGATTATGACTCTCTTTCATTACTGAACTAGTCTCGAGTCTTCATCATTTTTATAGATGGGTGGTTGCAGATTAAGGCTGGATCCAGTACGGAGTGCCTAGTCAGGTCTATCCTGCCAGTGGCTCCTTGTCCTGTCACCGTCACCGTGTCCTCAGGTAATCGCCCAGTATAGTCAAAACTGTGAATCTGCTACTCTGGATTTTTCACATGCTGAATTACAGGTACAGAGACTGGATCACAGTGAGTAAGCATGTAAATAATTCCGGTACTCGCCAGGAGAACTAGTAAAGGATGGGAGCACCATGCTGCCGCCAGTTATAACTAGCATAAGTGGCGCACTAATTGCGTGTATCGCAGTTCCTGACCAAGAGAAGCGTGGCAGTAAGCTTTCAAGGCAGATATGTCACGTAAACCCTATAGTATCACTATCCGGAATTCGCAAAATGGAAATTAATGAACATTTAGTTGATCATGAATTGTTTAGTTGAAGTACAGGATAAGCTATTGTTTTGGCATCTGAAGTTGAATATTTTACAGACGCTAGACGTCAGTATTTGTGCACTATCAATATTGCTATATGGCTGTGTAGGAATAGTTAGACCCTTCTATCAACAAATTCTTAAAATTATCTATTATACGTACCGAATGCGATCTTCGGCGTGTATGTTCCATGATAATAAACAAGATCAGCTTCTTACCTGAAAAACAAAAATGATATTAGAATATTTTTAACAATAAAATATTTACAAACCTAACTCTACCAAAGTGCAACTCAAAATTACAAGAAGAACCTTACAAATTCTAGATTCTGGCCACTCCAAGTTGAACACTGGCCTGATTCCTAGATCATCGCATATATCGTGTGTGCTTTTGAAAACATTTTTTTCAATACAATGCAACGTGAAGGTTACGTATGCGTAAAACTAACTAATTGTATCAAATTTTCATTAACAATTGCAAACCTTGATACGTCCAACATAAGTGTTATCAACATACTAATTAATATTATTTTGCTAATGATATAATACGCATTGAACTGCGTCAGAGTGTTTGCAACTTCTTAATTTTCATAATTGTTCCACCGAGCTTATCTAATACATAATTGTATCACATCATATTGCCAGGTATGTACAGTGCGAATCAAAAAAATGGAAACCTATCTCAAGTCAAGTATGATTAACACGATCAAAATAAAATTTGGTGTTCAGATTTTTTGAACGTAGAAAATCTATATTTAATATTGGCGCTGCTATATCAAACACCCTGTACAATTCGAGAAACATTAAATACAAAAATACTCTGTTTTTGCCTATTTAAACCTAACAGTTAAAAATCGGCTTAATCATTCATTTTTAATAAAATTTCTGTAAATATTTCAGTCTACCAAGATTAAGAAAGATTTTGTGGTTGTGCTAATCGACCACCCTGTATAATTAATAAACATTTGTTAATCAGAAATAAATGCTCGAAGTAATTAATCCATGTAAAACCTTACAAAACTCATGGAAGGAAAGTAATATGGCAGCCGGTCTAAACTATCGTATGCAGGATCAAATAGAAAATGCTTGTACTGCAATATGTCGCCACTCATAATAGGCGATAATGGGAGTAATTTTTTGAAATAGCAACCAACCTATGTATATTTCTAGTTACATATTCTGATTTTACATGCAACAGTTTGCTTTTAATTGTGGCATTGCGTAAAAATGTTTACGCATTGACTCGACGGGTTGCGGTAATAAGAGATGTAGATATTCTTTATGTTGCTCTTCGAACAAGGATACGGCCAGGTTGCAAAGTTTCATCGATGAAACGCTGGAAGAGCAGTGTTGTGTTTCCGAGCCTGAACGAATTGTATGGAAACTCAAATTAATACTAATGGGGTCGTTATCGCTGATTTATACGTCTTTAGAGTGTATCGGGATTTCATTAGACGCCCTTACTAGAACTATCGTGGCGAAAACCATTTTTTTGTAAGGCTGTGCGACACCGGGTAGTGATCAGGAGTAGTAAAAGGTAGCTGGGGCTTTTCCCCGGGGAACAAAAAAATTCCTCTAACTCCTAAGGAAAACAGAAATTTTGCTAAAAAAGAGCAATCTTACAGTATCAGGTAAGATTATGTGTAATATGTTAAATCTGGCAACACTGTTAATCTCTTTGCACTCTAAACACCTGCATGAATCTGTTAGAACTTATGTCTCTGGTTGACTGCATCAGTCAGTACTCAGCGGATCAATGCTGCTTCATGATCTCTTCTTTATTAGGAAAGTGGTTCGAGATTCAGTTAGTTAGTCATGGTGCAATAACATTAACCATTGCTGGCGTTAAAAAATAAAAACAGTTGAACCAAGTTTAAATAATACAATTGTCTGATTCCTAAAGTCACTGACAGCGATGACCTTTCTGAGCAGGCATCAGAAGTACCAGTATCAGGAACCTCACACCTTTGAAAACCCACAATGACTTTAGAAAATCAGTACAATCACATTATCAAGTGAGCGAGGCAGAAACGTTTTCGGAGCATGAAGAAATTTCTTATCAGTTTAGATTAATCTTCAAAAATACCTGTTCCCTAGACGGGAACAGGGTACTGTGGGTGCTGAGCGTTCTAGAATCTCCAGAATCGCGCTATATCTGTTGGGCTGCATAGCGCCGAACTAGTAGCAATCGAAAGCCAGAAGTTTAGATTTGCCGCGACTGGTAGTTTACATATATATAGTCATCTGCCTAGCGATCAAATTGATGTCTCACTGTCCGTGTGGGCTTCGGTCACATCAACCAAGAGTCAACCAAGATCAACATCATCAACCAAGAGTCCGTAATGCGCTAACGCCATGTATGACCAGATGACATGCAAGATTGAAACGCCAAATAATGAATCCGAATGTCGTAACAACTAAAAAGTTCGTGAACACAGCGAGGGGGGTATGGTGGGACTTATCAAGACGTTCCTGAAGTTGCAGTCTAGAAGGATTATCCTGGGCCTTTCGACATCAATTCGACTCAATAAACAATTATTTTTACCGCCATAACTGTATTTATCATCTATTCGTGCAAATGAAGTAAAACACAATCGGTAATCGACCTCATTGAACGCAACCCGCTTTCGATCGGTCTCATTCTCAAGAACGTTTTCAGAAAATCATGCTGGAAACACTGCACTTTGAACAAATGGAATGACTGACTCGGCGTCGCGGTAATAAATGTTTTTAATGCTCGGTAGTGAAGAGTGGAAGAGCGCAGGGCGGGGAGGGGAGGGGGAGTAAGATGTTTAGATTGTTACTCGGTAAAAAACAACAAAACTGAAAGTCCTACATTTACGCTGGTTGTCATTAGGGCTGTGCGACTATCGAAATCAATAATCGAAACTCGATTAGAAAAGAAATCGATTACGTCGATTGATCGATTAATCACTTGTGATAATTCGTGTCTTCTATATTATAGTATAAAGCCTTTTCTGAATTAACATAAATAGTACCGTCTAGTGAAATTTTGCTAAAGTATATTTTTATATAAATTATATTTTTAAAAATTCACTTCAATTTGTGTGCAGTCATGCAGTGTATGTTCTGGTTGATGCCAGTCTGGTGCTCTGGTCATACCTTGTACTTGTATAATAATAATTAACGGTCTTTATTTTTTTCAAAAGAAATACATTGGTCTTACACCTTAATAACTAAATAAATGTCATCACGAGGCAGTATCAAGTTCAGAATCAGATTTATTTCTGTTTATGCTCTTCCACTTAACCTATTACTAATAAATTTTATTTTGCATTATACATAGTACGAATACGAGTAATACGACATCATGCATCACCAATGTTGTGCTTTAGTAGAGGAACAATTTGTGCAATTCGTGGTCGTTGTTAATGCTACTCCAACCAAAGTTTGAGAAGCAACTATGGTTGTGCGATATTGATCATCATCAAGATTAAAAAAAGAAATCGATTAATCGGTTAAATCGACTGATTGGTTAATCGATTATTCGGAACTACGATTATTTTCTTAAAATAATCGATTAATCGATCAATCGATTTAATCGATCAATCAATTAAATCGGTTGATCGATTAATCGATCAATCAATCATTTAACAAAATTAATTGAAAGTCTGATTAATCGATTATTAATCGATTATTATGCACAGCCCTAGTTGTCATACTATTGCTTCAAGTCATTAATAATTGTCATTAATCGTCCATAAATGAATTCACAATAAAAGTTTAAGGCAAACGATTCCGGTACTAGGCTTTGTTTTATTGTTTCTATTGTACTTTTTATTAACAAATCGAATGGCTCTGAGTGTAACAAAATGTTTCAGCAATAAATTTGCTACAAAAAATTGTTTCCTGTCGCCTTTATTATCTCTGTAATTATTATTATTCGACCTGATAACAATTTATCGATAAATATTCAATAAATTATTTTATTATTAGCCGTGTATGGCATATTTTTTGCGAGACTTGAATTTCAACGATCAATTTACGTGCAAAACATTGTTTTATATTCATGTCCTTCCCAAGTGAACAACTTGGGATATTCTTTTCAATTGTCGACGGCAATGGTTTTAGCAGCGTCTTCACCAGTAGCGGAAGATTTTACAGTATCAATGCGTATTCTCCCTCTTCTTCTTCTTCTTCTTAATCGATGTGCACGATATTCTAGCTTGTGTCAGCCATTTTGAATTCAAAACTGTCGTTGATGATGTCATCCATACAATTTGTTTTTTTTCTAATTTGCGTTTGTAATACGTTTATTAACGTCTAGCAGTAGGAGTCGTTTATGGCTATCTATAAAAGTACACTGTACTTTAATGAATTATAGGGTTATTTAGTTTTTAAGGGTTGGATGGGTAATGCGTGGAATGTGACAAGTTCAAACTGCAAGTATCTGTCAAAATTGTCAACCTCCGATAAATTTTTAATTAATATCGTTGAATTGGTTCGCTGTTTGTTGATTATTACTTACATGAAATTTCACTTGAAGTTATGGTCTATTTTTACTTGGAAAGAAGGTTAGGTTTTGGATATTCCTAATTAGTAACATAAACAAGTCTCGTACCTACATCAGATCTACATGGACAAATCAGTAAGTCCAATTCATGTTTGTAATTTTATGGTACTATAAACAAGACACGTATCATCGATTTAATCATCTTTGCTTTTTTTCGCGAATTTCGGGCGGAGTGCAAATTAAGTTGTCTTCGCTCATATTTTATTTATTTATCCAACACCTCTATATAAATACCATGTTTACTATGGTCATTTTAAATAAGGAAAGTGATTGTTTACTCTTATGTTACATTATAACCTACGTTGCCCCTAGCAACGTGGGTTATTTTTAAAAAACTCACTCCTTCAAAGATAACAACCAATCACCAGCTTACGTTACTTAATATTATTAAAATCCAGTCATCGTGCTAGAGTATTAAATTTATTACTGTCAAAACTTCAGACTAACTATAAATTGCAAATTCGATGTTTAAACTTAAATAAAGAGGTGTTGGATAAAATTTTGTATGGCACGCGTGAGTTAAGGATATTATCCACTCAGAAAAATTAACCCTCTCGGGCCTGCCGGCCCTCGAGGGTAAATTTTTCGTTCGTGGATAATATCTTACTTAACTCACTTGTACCATAAATAACTATTGTAACACTAATAAAGTAACAAAAGTAATAACTAATTTATTTGAAGTGACGGATGATGATAAATAATTCAAAAACTCAAGTGGGCGCCGAGTGTTACCAACTAACACAAAATTCTCTAGACGACCAAAATTTTTTTTTTGTATTAAAATAAGAAAAAAGGGGGCGCAAATTAGAAAAAAATAGCATAAAATACTCGTTTTATAAGGGCATTGGCGCACACATCCCATAGAAAAACTCGCCTGCGGCTCGTTTTCTAACTTGGAATTCGTGCGCCAAATCAACCCTTATAAAACTTGTTCTTTAATATACTATTTAAGTAGTAAGCCATGCATATAGAACTCTACAATTTCTTCTTTAATTAGTGAAAGAAATGACTTCCTATTGAAATACTATTTCGTCCAGATAAGCAATGATTTTGTTTTTTCTTTCTTAAATAGTTAATGATGATGTGACTTGCAAAATTTCATACATGTGTTCCCGCCATGTAATCCAATTAATGTTTGGTTTCGTTTATTATGGCCACATAGCCCCTTCTAAAGTCTCTGACTTTAAGACTCTGGTGATTTTTTGTTTTTCTAACAAATTAAATAAATTTTGTCCTTCATCCCTTCTTGTTAAATAATAATTAAATAGTGAATGCTGGTCTAAAATACTTTTGATTTTTAGTTGGGGTAGGGGAGGAATATTTTATGGAATAAGAATCTTGGTTCTGATTACTACTGGGTTAGTCCTCTCGTAATTCAAGATCGTCAATGATTGTTGGTTTACAGTTTATTAAGGATAATAATTCCTTTCTCTCTTTGTATAAGTCGATAAAAACAGAAAGCCTATTTAAGTTCTTACCATTTGAAAACGAGAGCCAATAAATTAAAATAAACATATTTTACTTTCTCTGATGTAAAAGCCTGACATTTGAGATATAAATAGAACTTCGATATTGGAATACATACAAACGCACTTTTTTTCAAAAAAATTTCAAATAAACTAGAAAATTATCTACGGCGGCGGTAAACTCGGCTCCAGTTTATTTATTACTAGGGTTGTAATACATTAGCCACAATCTGGCTTTGACACAATCTAAATGTAATCTTCCCTCACTAATTGCTTTAGAAGGTCCGATTTACTTTGAGCTTGTTAGTATTCATAGAAAACATAGGGGGTGTTACTTTGGGGGATTTACGAAAAGTAATTACGTTCAGTTTAATCTTTTTTTCCCTCCTAAGACGATTTCTTCTGTAGACTCAGACTAGTTTTTATTTCTTTTTAAAATGTATCCTTATATAACAACAGCAACACGGATCTTCTTTCGTACAACACAACATTCTTCTTTTGTAATCTTTTAAAGTCTTATGCATTGAGCTCACGGAATATCTAAGAGCTAAGCCTCCAAGTTGACATCCAACGTTAGACACGATGGAAGTTCATTATCCTGACGTGGATTAACTTTTAGTATCTACGTGCTGTAGTCACTGAAGTCAGGTCTTATCGATGCTGTAACTTAGGCAAATTATGTACTTTCATTATCACTGCGCTACTACTGCAAGTTCGTATCGTCAACTTCCCAGTAAGTACAACTCCCAGTTGGTAATTGCAGTTGATGAAATAGTTGCAGATTAATGTAAATTTAGGTACTTACAACAATTAATTTGCTTTAAACTTATACTAAGTTAATCCTAAGGCCGCAGTTATTTTGAGATGTTCAAGAAATCGATATCCACGATGAAGAGAAAAAGATTCAAATGTAACTTTAATTAAGTTATTTTAAGTCTCAATTTCCAATAATATTTTCTTACTTTCAGCGGAATAAAGACTTAGGTATTTATTTTCAAGGATCCTTAAAGAAATCCATCTTGATGTTTTTGTACGTTCAGAACTAGTAGTAGTAAATAAAGAGTAGTGACTCATGGAATTTTCAGTTTCTATGTTTTTCTATTTTCTAAAACCAGAAATAGCTAAAACACCCAATATGATTTTAATCTTGATTGGAACTATTATCATATTAGAAATAAATTGTTACTGATTGAAAAATACTTGACCTAAACGAGAATGGAAAATTTGGTAATTAAAAACGATGTCAATGTCGCATTTAACATTCATAACTAATTACAGGAATATAAAATCCAATTTAAACGATGCCGTTGAAATTAATCATGGCACGATTTAAAACTGACATTATTGAATAAGTAAAGTTCATAAAGGTAGAAATCAATTCAGACAACACATTTTTCCTACTAACTTTGTAGATATTTTATGCATAAGTGGAATAAAATGAACAAACTTTATTGTGGGGAATTTCGGTTTTACACTATACGCAAACAACAGTTATTCCTGTAGTAACACGTTAAAAGGGCTATTAAAACTAAGATTAAAATAATCCAAGCTTTAAAAATACACAAAATTGTGGTTTTTAATGAATTAGTGGCATCCGGTATCAAATTTCCGAACGTATAAAGTTACTGAAGTCTATAAAAAGTACCAATTTAGAATTTTACTGCTTAGGGTTTTAGACATACCAGATATATACATACATGAAAAGAATGTAGTTTCCTTCAAAAGTTCCACATGAGAACCTGTGTGTAAAATTTGTGAAACATCTCACAGAATGAATTTTACTGATGCAATCAAAAGCAGTAATTATTTCCGCAAAAAACCACCGCTTCATCCTAATTGCTCTATTTTCTTAATAGTCTTCTTTAATTGTTCTTCAATTAAAGAATTCCACAAAAGAAATTAAGGAGAATCAATTAGGTAAAAAACAACAAAAAGTTTGGTAGAATTGGGCCGTCGAAAATTTGCGTTATTACATCCAATAAAACTCTACGATCCGTAGTTACGGTTCTATAATGAAATAATGATCATTACATCTCCGGGGTAGTAAACAAAAATTAAAATAATAATATATTATTCAAAGAGCGTGTAATGATGGTTATTACTCATGAGGATGAATTGTGAGCAAGCCGCAGGCGAGCGTCGTAATTCAAGCGAATAGGTACTTTTTCTGTGACTATTCAATAGAAAGCTACATTTTTCGAATCTTGACCTTTCTTGTACGCGGTTTTGTAATTTTTCTTGATTTTTTCCTGGCATAAGTTTATAGAGGAGACCTTTACCGATTTTAAAATGTCCGGAGGCGTACAAATTTTACCAGTTTCAATATCAGGATTCAGATTTTACTTTCTTTTAGTTAAAAAAGCATACCGGGTGGGGCAATAGTGTGGGAAAGTCCGAGAACAGGTAACGGTAACAGCTAGAAAAATCGTTCTAATACGGATGTAAACAGTGAATAAAGGCGCATCTAGAGAAATTATTTTCAAATATACAGGGTGTTGCAGAAAAGTGTGGCATGCTTAAGGTAATTTTTCTTTAAATAGAATACCCCAAATATTTTTGCATATTTAACACCTCTCTTGGCAGGTTTATTCATATCTAAAATTTTAGCGCCATCTAATGACCGGTTTAGAAGTTATAATTTTTTTTTCAAAAAAATTGAGTTTTACATTATCCCACTTAACAGTTTACCGCTTTCACGGGCGCAACTGTGAAGACGAACTTAAGTAGGGATTTTGGTGCAGGGGCTTTTAGGGTGCTCTTCTTTAAAAGAAAATGGACCCACCATGTACAGGGTGTGCAAGATTAATTTCTAAATTTAGAGACTTCAAAGTTAAAATTCACAACTTTTTTAAATGGAACACCCTGTATATTTTGTACCTTTGTGATTTAGAATTAAATAACATTTTTTGTAGGTACATCCCTGTTGCTATCTTTAACCACTTTTGATTTATTGAGAAAAAACTGCAAGAAGTACACAATTAAAAAATTATTTATTTAAAAAATCAAGGTTTTTCAAATAAAACAAAAGAAAAAAACTATAACAAATGCTTCACATGTCGCCCATTTGCATGGACACACATTTCGATGCGCCTTCGGAACTATCTTTGTACGTTTCTTAACATTGCCGGTGTGATACTTCTAAAAGCATGTATTATTCTATCCTTCATATTTTAGATTGTGGTTGGTGTCTGTATAAACAATTTCTTTCACATATCCCCATAAAAAGAAATCCATTTTTGTAAGATCAGGAGATCTCGCAGGCCATTTAGTGGGTCCATTCCTTCCATTCCATTGATGTGGGTAGATATTATTTAGGTGGTCTCTTACTGCATGTAAATAATGCGGTGGAGCACCGTCTTGCTGAAACCACATCCCATTTCGGATCCTTTGAGGAAGGTTCGCCAATAATTGTGGCAGATAGTTCTCCAAAAAATGAAGATAAATAGCTCCAGTTAATGCATTAGTAGCATAATAATAGAAATTGTGCCTGTTAACAAATCCATTTTTATGAAACGTTGCCTCATCAGTGAACAAAACATTGTTGAAGAATGTAGCATCGTCTTGCGTTTTACCTATGACCCAATTACACAACTGTAAACGTTTTAAAAAATCGTCATCAGTTAATTCCTGGCGGATTTGAATGCGACATGCATACAACTTATTTTTCTTTAAGATTCGACCAACAGAACGTCTACTTATTCCTACAGATGAACTCACTTCTCTCTGACTAACATGGGGATTCTCAATCGTTGCCAGCACAACAGATAACTCATTTTCTTCGTTCACAACATTGTTAATTCTTTCACTTTTTTCATACGGTACATTTCCGGTCCTCACAAATCTATCGAGCAGGTTTTGAAAGCTGTAAACTTTAGGGAGCCTCCCTTCAGGATACCGTTGGTGGTAAATTCTGCAGACAAGCAAACAATTTCTTTCCGACTCGCCCAAAACAAAAGTCATGTCTACAAGTTCTTCGTTACTAAAATTCATTTTGAAAAACTAAAACACTGATGGTCGATAACTGCGAGAAATGTAATTTTTGCATAAGTGCACAACAATTGCTAGATGCTTTAATGTTTTGTTGAACAAAAACAACCAACACACTTGACAACTAAATAAATAATTGTTTTTAATTGTGTACTTCTTGCAGTTTTTTCTCAATAAATCAAAAGTGGTTACAGATAGCTATAGAGACGTACATACAAAAATTTTTCGTTATTTAATTGTGCATCACAAAGGTACAAAATATACAGGGTGTTCCATTTAAAAAAGTTGTGAATTTTAGCTTTGAAGTTCTCTAAATTTAAAAATTAGTTTTAAACACCCTGTACATGGTGGGTCCATTTTCTTTTAAAGAAGAGCACCCTACAAGCTCCTGCACCAAAATCCCTACTTAAATTCGTCTTCACAGTTGCGGCCGTGAAAGCGGTAAACTGTTAAGTGGGATAATGTAAAACTCAATTTTCTTGAAGATACTTATAACTTCTAAACCGGTCATTAGATGGCGCTAAAATTTTAGATATGAATAAACCTGCCAAGAGAGGTGTTAAATATGCAAAAATATTTGGGGCAGTCTATTAAAAAAAATTAACTTAAGCGTGCCACACTTTTCTGCAACACCCTGTATATTTGAGAATAATTTCTCTAGATGCGCCTCTATCCACTGTTTACATCCGTATTAGAACCATTTTTCTAGCTGTTACCGTTTAGGAGCTATCGGACTTCCCCACACTATTGCCCCACCCGGTGTACTAAGTTGTCACTGACGGCCCGTGTGTTATGAATATCATTACTCACGGGTTAACACATATACGTGACCCGCGCGGAAGGAAGGGACCTAATGACTAAATTTTCGATTTGCAGGTTTTGATGGTTTCAGTATCATTCAAACCTTCCGCCTTCACCTCCAATTTAGCGCATTGTAAAATATCAAATCCTTCGTAATAAAATAACCTTACTTTATCGCGTACACAAATGTAGAATCACGGAAATATTTTACTTATGTATAGTTAGCACGCTGAATTACTCGAAACCAAACAATTCTTCTGAATAAATAAAGAAGTGTTCTAAAGTTTCTTACAATATTAACAACCGTCAATTTTCGTATTTTAAGCATAGAAGTCAAAAAATGAATTTTAGGGTGCTCCATATTTTCGCAAAAAGAGTTGCTAATAAAAAATTTCAATTGTTCCAGTTAATTAACAAATACATAAAGAAATAAAAATTTGACTATAAATGAAATTTACTAAAATAACGGTTTTGAGTGGCTTCCGAAGAGTTCTGTACAGAACTATTAACAAATGGAAGGGCCATTTCAGATAAACTCATGTAAACCAGATCAAGTGTAACAGATTCGACTCTAACGACAATTCTGAGAAGTGTTCTGAGTAGCACCCGAAGAGTTTTGTACAGAACTATTAATCAATGAACGGACAACGGAACAATTTAAAGGAGCCATTTCAGATAAACTCATGTAAACCGGATCAAGTGTAACAGATTCGACTACAACAACGGTTGTGGGCAGAGTTCTGAGTAGCACCCAAAGAGTTCTGTACAGAACTATTAATGAATAGACGGTTTTACTAAAAATCTCAAAAGCTACAAACAATTTAAAGGGGTCATCGTTTCAGACAAACTCATAGTAACCGGGTAAAGTGTAACAAATTCAACTCGAAGAATATTTATCAGCAGAGCTCTGTGTAGCACCTAAAGAGTTCTGTACAGAACTATTAATAAAACGGTAGATTCATTAAAATTTTCAGTCAAAGTTATAATAAGGAGTCAATTTCAGAAAAACTTATGTAAACCGGATAAAGTACAACCGATTCGACTCGAACAACAGCTCTGAGCTGTGTTCTGAGTAGTCAGTACTCCTCAAAAAATTCTGAACAGGCCTAAAGGCGCCCTTCGAGATGAACAACTCTTATAGGGATACTCTGAACAACTGTTCACGTCGAATCAGTTTCACTTTCTTTGCCTGGAAACGCTGTATAGAACTATTGAAATATTTTAAGAAATTCGTCATTTATTAACAGTTCTGTATAGAACTCTTCAGGGGCTACTCAGAATCGTCATTTTAGTAAAAATTTTATAGTAAAATTTTCAATTGATTATACAATTAAAATAAACATTTTGCTTGTTTTGTATTTTTTAATGTAATGTGAATACAATGGGCGTAAAACTAGGGTTATACTAGCTACACCCTGTATATTTATTAATTAAGCGGAACTATTAAAATTCTTTATCAGGGACTATAAAGAATTATGCCGAAAAATGCGATCAGAACTCCTTTTTTCCGAAAATATGGTTGTCAAGTGAAGTAAAGCAGCCCAAAATTCATTTTTCTAATTTCTATGCTTAAAATACCAGAACTATTGTTAATATTGTAGGGAACTCTAGAACCCCACTACACCAAGAACACTACCATCGTGGGAACAAAGAAACTAGCAAAATTACTCAACAAAAGAACTGACTGGAACTGCTCAGGGCACTACTGAACAATCAATTGGATTATCCAAGATTATCCAAAAGCAGTGGAATAAAGAAAAATATTGCTGAAAAAAAGACAAAACAATTTGGAAATCCAAACACTACATCCAAACAATTACCCCACAACAATGTTTACACCGCTACCTTCGCAAATAACCCCGAACGAGGAACCAAACAACGAAGGACTAGAAACCCCTTACTATGACGCCACTTCTGGATCTCTTCACGGTTATCGAAGTCAAGAAGACGATTCAAAGTAATGTGAACCCCAAAACATCTCCAGGCTACGATCTCAGCACCGAACAATTGCTTAAAGAGCTCCCCCGCAGAATTGTAGTCATGCTAACGGTAATATACAACGATGAGCATACCAAAACTTGGAGAACCCACAAATGAGGCCTCCTCTTACAGACCCTTAAATTTCCTACCAATCATGGGTAAACTCCTAGAAAAGCTTCTTGCCAAATGACTATAACCAATTAAATTAGGAGTTTCACAAGGAAGCATACCGAGCCTAATGTTGTACCTACTGTTCACGGCAGATTATCCCACAAACATGCACTCCATTACCTCAACTTTTGAGGACGACAAGTCATGTTAGTCAAACACAAAGATCTACAGTAGCGGTTACACTTCTGTAACAACTTGATTGAAGTTAAAAAATGGGACAAAAAATGGACAACCAAGATCAACGAGGCGAAGTCCGCTTACATTGAATTTTACCAAATGTAAGAGTATCTCACCCCCAACTTTATAAATAACAAGAAAAATTTTCCTTGAACATAGACAGTTACTGCACTGCATGTTATATTGTAAATATTGTATGCATACAGTAAATAATAAAGCATTTAATGTACAGACTGCATAATGTACTACATTCAACAGCAATCAGACATGTAAAAAAAAGTAAATCATGTCTGAAGCCATATAATTACGAAACCTCTAAAATATAGTATGAACAAAAAGTAACTCCATCAAAGGTGCCTTTGAAATTTTGAACTCATGTGTATTATAAAACCAAAAAATTATATCAAATTAATAACAACTGTCACTGTCAAAAGACTGATTATTTTGTACAATTTGCTTTTGTTATAATACACATGCGTTAAAAATTCCAAAGGCACCTATGATGGAGTTACTTTTTGCTCATACTATATATTATAATGTATACACGCACTTTCCTTACACACATATGCTACACTGGTTGCCTACTCTTCTCTTGGATCAATAGAACTACTTTAAAGGAACACCCACACAGACAGAATAAGCAAATTAATATTATAATACTTCGTTGTAACAAATTGAGGAAGTAAAATAAAAGAGGAGGATAAAATATAGTATGATCAAAAAGTCTTTAGATCAGGGTTGCCATGAAGTTAACAAGCTATCTGTGAAATTATTTCTTTCTATTATTTTTGACATTTACTTCACAACTGGCAAGTCAATAGATAATAGTTCAAAATAATAATTCAATAAAATAATAGTTCAAACGCGCTAAAATCAAGATTTTAGCGCTACTGTGCAGTTCACAAAAACTACGGGCAGTAGAAGTAAATAATTCTATATATGGTTTTTACATTACATGGCTATTGCGATCCAAAGACTTTTTGATTATACGATGCTTCTGACGCATGGAAATTCAAGCCCAAAGTGAAGTGTTACCAACACTGTATAGATAAAATGTTTATTTGGTGTAAACGAGTTAAGACTTTCCAGGTGTCTTGGTGTCACCACCTGGTGTTTTACCCCAATCCTCCAAGGTTCAAATTATAAAAGACTTTCCATTACCAACCACCCAGAATCAATTGCGAATCTTCATAGCCTTAGAAAACTTCATAGGCTACAGATGCCCTAACAAACGCGATTCCGTTGGTCCATCCCAGATTTGAAGGTCCGATTAGCATTAGTTGTGATTGTTCTTTATCTATTATCGCCGGTGTCCTCTTGAAGATTGACAATAAATTATTATCTCATAACCAAATTCAAACCAGCTTTAGTAGCTTTCCACTCCTTCAGTAATGTAATGTTCTAATGATGATTACATATCCGAGATAATAAACAGAAAATAAGATTTTCTGCCAAATTTTCAGAATGTAGTTTCCAGTTTGTCTCTAACTTTCTAAAAGGTAATCTCATGTCACATAACGGTTGCCGAAAGTTAATAAAATATGAACAATCTAATCCAGTTCCACACCTTTCAAAACCCTAACGAGAAATCTCTGTCGGTAGTTATCAAGAGTGTACCCATTTTATTAATTGATAACGAAGTCAAAGTACCCATAAAGACCGTAACTCGCTTAATCAACAAAGATAAGCATCCGATACCCATATGCAAAGTTATTTTAACAGCCGAACATAACTTCAACGTAAACTATTTTTCGCTCAATTGTAATGGTCAAAGCAAGAAAAAAAAAAAGCTTCCAACATCCACTAGTGCCACAAGTGTCAAAGATCTGATCACACTACAAACTAGTGCGCAGCAGAGCCGTCTTTAGGATCGATGAGGCTCTGGGCCCAGGACTGACTAGGGCCTATGTAATTAGGAATGGAAAATTTTTCTTTTGACTTTACTTTGTTTCTTGAATCTGACCTATTAAAAACAATAGATTTTTAATGAACTAATAGCCGATTTTGCTGCAAATAAATCACGAAAAAAAGTTTTCTAAAGAAACTGTGTATATAATTGTTTATGATTACCTGGGTATGGGGCATCTTGCTATCGCTGGGCCTGGGCCCTGCGGGGCCTGACTTAAAGACGGCACTGCTGCGCAGCTGTTTCCCGGTACACGAGTTGAGGTAACGTGTAGTAGTTGTATTCCTTTTGGAAATCCTTCAATTGAACCTTGCGTCTAAAATTCTTGTGAAAAATATTTCCTACAGCAAATACATTGTAAATATTGTAAAATGCGCCACAACTCTTAAAAGTTGCATACTTTAAGGAAGACAATGACGTACAAATGTCGTTTGTCGATCTAATGCATTTTTGTTTTTCAGCTTACGAAAACCATCAGGACTTATTTCCTAACCCTGTATATTGGCATAAGTAAATCTAAGAGACCACAGTCTGGAATTGGCATCTGGCCATGACGCGTCCTTAAACGCATATAACTTTGAAACCTCGCAAAGGGCCAAGTTGAAAACTATTCGGTATGCCAAGCTAAAATACCTTTTTAGAATGGTACCCCTATCGAGCCGATTCGTTGTTGATAAAATTGACGAATTTGGCAATGGCGTTTGATGGTTACTTTATAACATCGTGTTGTCGTCGTTGTCTAGACATCTGAATCTACTTCACAGGATGCTCGAGGATTTATTCCTCGCACAAAATGAATCTCCCTGGAACTCTACATGTTGGAGCTCATCAAATCTTAAACTGCGATAGATATTGAGCTCGAGTATTGATCAAGTCAATTCCGATCTTAGCAATCCTTATGCCCAAATGTAGACACCCCCTGAGAAAGAGGTTTAGATATCATGCGAGGCTGATATGATGCTCTACAAATGGTCTACGACGACCCGTGGTTTATTCGCAACGCAAGTAATGTGTCTCACTAGTGTTATCGTAAATAAGAAAAGAGCAGCTGATGTATAAGCTGAAACTCAACATCTCCTACCTCTACAGATGTACGCATGTAACTTAAGGTGATGGATAAAAATTTCGAAAAAGGAAACATGAAAAGTAAAGTTGTACATATAATACAGAAATTTCGTCCAACAGGATTTTTAAGTAAGAACAAACTGAAAATATTTACTCGGGCATTTATTAAGAGCTACCACCACATAGAACGTAATTTCCAATTTACATACATGTATAATAATATATTGTATTGTTAGCACCCTAAATTTATTTGGTATCCATATCCTATATTGATTTGGTATCCAAATCAATATGTTTCTCACTTCAATCTCTAGCGGCACTTGTTACTTTATATACAAATATGTATTGAACGAACGTTTATCCCAAGGTTCAGTGTTTTTCTACTGTATATCTTATTGACCCAAGAAAAGGATTAAACGGAAGTTACGAAAACTTGATTTTATGCAAGGGTTCTCCCCTATTAAGACAACCCCTACGCGCCTGCTATCAAAAAGTAATTATTTGTACAGAGAAAATGGTTTAACGAGCTCTAGGTTGTTACACCTTATGTATAGATATGTATATCTATACATATAAAAGGGAAAGATTGACTGTCTGTCTGTATATATGTATGTATGTATGCGATTTTCTCCGCAACCACTGGACCGATTTCGATGAAATTGGTATCATTGGAAAGGTCTTGGCCCAGAATAGAAAATAAGACCAAATTGGACTCTGATCGGCCATCGTGGTCCGAAATAACAGCGAAAAACCCATATATGGAAGTTAAAAATGGGTACTGAGATTGATGTGACAAGAAAATATATATAGATATGTTGTCAATTTTCAAATTTGGTAATTTTTGAAATTTTTGAAATCATTTCCAAATTTGGTAATTTTTAAAATCATAGCCATATATGGTACGGTAGCTTGATCACTTTCCTTATTTAAAAACCATATTTATTTGACCATAGTAAACATGGTATTTATATAGAGGTGTTGGATAAAATTCTTTACTCATTTGCTTTTCTTTTATCGATTAACTTATAATTATTATTGGTAATAGCAGGGGGTGTCGATTTCCAACATCTGTCATATTGGCTTATATTATTTAAACTAAAATAGCTCCCTTATTTTATTAAAAGATCTACTTAATATGTTTGTTTTATTACAGGTGGTGGACGCTAAAATGTTATAAAGCGCAGCAAAGCGCGCCGGGTATTTGCTAGTACTAATATATAAAACGAAAATGAATCAACTAACGGAACCTTTTATAAAAATATCAAACTAAGCTATAAATAATGTAAATTGCATATTTTTAACATTTTTAATTAACTGTATGTTGGTTGTATAAATACATCAAAAAGGGCCACCCATGAAAAATTACACTTTTAGAGTTGAACTGGAGCAGCTGTTGCAGAAGAAATAAAATCTATTTCAACATTTTAAATTTTTTCTTCGGTTATAAATTACCAAAAGGTTATTTCTCTTTGTCATACCAGCCGAAAACATATAGGAAACAGGGATAGTACATAGAGTAAATATATATTTAAAATGGATTAGGTCTCTGTCAGTGTGATTAGAACCATTTGTTACAGTGTTAACTTTTCACCAACACAAGACAAGAGTAATCACTTTCTCTTGATTAATGCTATTTTTTCCCTCTACGCGTTGATTTTTGCTGGGCGATAGTAGTAAGTAATAGTATTCTGTAACCGATGACTGGCTGTTCGAAAATAGATTAGCACAAATTTAACGATTTAATTGAAATTTAAAAAGACAAATGCCAGACAGCTTTTTGGCGAGAGTCGCAGTTTTGTTTTGGTGGGTTATTTCGCTCTCAACACTATTTGTTATTCCGAGAATTTTTACAATAATAAATATTATGTATATGCATTTTTAATCTACCTTATGGTTATATTATTCCAGCTTTGATAGTTAACTTATTGTTACTTTCTCTCCTGATCAGTTACCTATCATGAATTAATCATTATTTGAGGATACTTTACAACATTTTTTGATTAACAACTCATTCATTATACAGAGAAGTTCAAAGAAAACGGGTTCGTCGAAGGCGCCGGCGTAAACATGTGTAAACGGTTGACGTTGCCTTATACTTGGGCGAAACATTCAGGTAAACTGATATAAACATTTTCTTTTCATGCTACCTTTGGTCTGGAATGTCTGGTGAATAACCGATCTTTTCGCTAAGTTCTCTTAATCTTGTGTTCGGGGCGCCTATGTTTAGCACAATTAATACGAAACGTTTTTGAATTTTAATTGATAAGTGTTCTTCGACTTTAATAGCAATTTAGTGAAATTTATCAAAGCTAATGATGATTCATAACTTCTGGTAGGTTTGCAGGGCACTTTGTTGATATTTTCATACTATTTGACATATGAAAAAAGGAATTTACTGACTCTATAGTTTTAAATAACTTTATTTATGAAATTTCAAAGCGACACGTTGGATTGGTTGCGTGATTGGTCTTTTATGAAGTTGAATATAGTTAATTATAATTAACATGCACACTAGTACACTCTAGTCAGATAAAGCATGTCTGGAAAACTGATTTTTCCATAGAATTTAGTTAATTTTCCTTGATCATTAACGATGCGGTAGATGATTATCTAATTTTGCATTTAAATTAAGTTTAGGTCAAAGTTAATGTAAGATATAACCTAAAACAGACAAGGTACCTTGTAATGAGGAGGTATGCAAGTATTTACTACCTTATCTAAGCATTTAATAGTAAAAAATGTGTTTTCATGTTAACGAGATTCTTGAGTTGCATAAGTTTTTTGTATTTCAACATTTTACAGCGCTTTGTTAAGTAATTTTGGTGGAGGATTGTAAAGCTGCTTCATCACCACATAATTGTAACTGTAACTATATGTTAATATGTAACTATAACTGTACTTAAATGTAGGGGCTGCTTTTTATTAATGATATCAGTTAAACAACATATAATTATGTTGTGGATGCGATTGAAATGCTGTAATTGGCTTGAATTTTCATATTGTTGATGTCTAAAAACATGCAAATAATGTTAGAATTTGTGAAAATAAGGCGTGAAAAGGTATTTTTAAGTAATTAAATTAATAAAAGTTTTAAGAAAATAGGGACGTCATCAACATTCAAAAGAGGGTTGATTTTGTGATGAAAACATAAGTGAAATATACCATTACATTGGTAATTTCTTGTCTATAACATTATCTAATTAGTTTTTGTGTTAATTAAGATTTATAAACAATAATTTGGTTTAATTATGTTAAAATGATTTGTCAAAGTTTGGTTTGTTTTATGCAAAAATTGTATCACATTCTTTTGTTTCGCCAAAATCATATAAAAACACGGCCATTCTTGTAATAAACTCTCTCTTCTAATTAATTTTTTAAGAGGTGCACAACCTTTTGAAGAGCATAATGTAATTTAAGGTTATGTTTTAAGTTAAAAATGTAAACAAAGCGATGCCAAGATTTTGAGGTTAATGTTATTTTTGTGAAACGTGTTTAAAGTTTTAAGAAAGTTCGGTAAATCTAAGTGATTATTTAACTAGAGCTTCCAATTGATCCAGTACTAATTTATTTTGGGTTGGAAATTTTGTCAGTTAGTAATAAAGAAAAACTTATAAAAAAAATATGACTGAGAAATATAAAACTAATTACATAGAAAGATTCCCTATGAAATTCAGAACAAAATGATATAATACCCAAGTTTCTTAAATTAACAAATAAGGCTGTAAATCAACATCGACAATAACTGTCAATTACAATTTTATTTTAAAACGTTGATTAAAATTCGAATACCTGATCCCAAGCCACAACATCACACGATATTCTTGCAATAAACCATTGCATAACCATTTCAAAAACTTTTTCTGAATAAAATTACATGAAATTCAACTCAATCATAACAGAAAACTTAAAAATTGATTTCCTGAACCAACGTGCTGATGGTGTAACTTGGATCATGTTTTTTATGCCTTAAAACTATTTAAACTAGGAAAATCTCAAACAGATCTTGTACTTTATACAATAATCTAGAAGACGTCAATAAAATATTGGAACAAAATTCATAAAATAAAACATAAATTCTGTTAATGAACACAGTCAAAGGATAAAAAACTCAAATTAATTAACTTTTAAAATCAAGTAAATTAATTCTATCATTGGATATCTTTGGATAATAACTCGTGTTATTTGTTTTTAGGCGAATTTCCAACTCGAGACAGAATTTGTTTATTGATGGAAGCAATTTCCTTTCTGCGGTTCCTCACGTAGTATGTGAAATAGAAAATATTTTTGCCTAAACAGGTGATATGTGTCCTAACTTTGCATTGTTGACTCAAGGTCAGACGAAGGATAAATGCAACTAAAAATGTAGCCATACGTGTCGGAATTCTGACGTCTTGTGAAAAATCAAATAGTTATAGTTTATTTATATAAAAAAACACACCTTAACCGCATAGTAAACAACGGGATTATTAAAACGAAAACGCTGAATTTCCAATTCTTGCACGTTCTTTGGACTCAGTCCCAGTTTTGGTACAACACTGCCCTTTGTGCACTGTCCTTATAAAATGAAGGGAATAAGTGACAGTGTATAGGAGCAGTTTGTCACGCTTTAAATTATATGCAGATTGATTCTTTTCAACTCGAAATGTAGTCCAATTTTCTTTCTGAGTAGACTGCAAGCATTTGCAGAACAACATAGACAAAATCAATAGCTTTAAACACTGTAGTATACCAATTTTGAGACCATTTAACTTTTCAACTTTAAGTTTGATAGGGATAGAGACATAGATTACTCGATTACATATAATTACCCGCGCTATAATCCAGATTACTGGCGGCGATATTTGGTGAGCTAGTAAGATTCGAATATATCGATTCTTCGTGAGCAAAATCTTCTATTAGTCGTCTCCCCTTTGCATCGCGCTGATGGAAATTAATTTAAAGAATTTGTGATTATTTTTGATTAATCTCTAAAACTGCAATTAGATTACTCAACTGTTCGTACTTTTTACAAGAAAGCCGATCGTTTTTACAAACATTCAAAGATTTAACGAATTCAAAATATGTACTAAGGAGGCAACTAAAGGAAATTAAATTAATATGAAAACACATTCATTTATTTTCTCCTTTCTCTTTGTTTTTAATTACGGGAAAACGCAGGAGATGCTGACTATTAAAATTTTCTGAATACCAGAATTGAAAAAAAAAGAGAAAAAGAAAATTAAATCCTTTTTCCACTCCTTTGACTAATTTTGTTTAACGATACGAGTATTCCAAAAACCGTGATGGTCGCGTGCCGTTGACACTAATTGCGTTTCTAAGAGGATATAAAGCGGTTAAATCAATCCGAAATTGCTTTGGAGCAGAATTTTGTAAACCCATTATTTCATTTCGGCCTCTTTGGTCTCGTTCTATACCCAACTACTAGATGGGCTTTGTTTTTGAGTATATTTGCATAATTCCTAAAGTACATAAAACAAAATTTTATAGCGGAATCAATATTTGCTTTAGGAACTTTCAATGGACGTACGAAATCATCCCAGTATTAGCAAAACCAAAACAAACAACACAGAATCGCAATCGTAGTCCTTATTTTATTCTAAATTGCCAAAATATTACTTTTAATAGAATAATTGCCAATTTTAATTAAATGGTAATTAAACGCCATAACACAATTTGACATGAAAAAAGGCATTTTTTAAATTTAGATGACCTCAAAATTTTCTAACTTTAATACCAGAAAAACACAAGGCACGCGTTCAGCTAGCCAAACCATGACCATGATACACTCACACGCAAAATTAATGTTTATTTATAAGGAGAGACATCCTGGATGACGTCATGTTATAGCAGCTGACGCCAAAAATGTGAATTCGGTCAAGTTTTAAAGTGTATTTTCGCGAAACCTAGTTTGTTCTTGTTTTTTTTTCTTTCCAATACACCTGCACCTGCCTGATGTAAAAATCCAACATATTCTTGTAAATTTTTATAAAGGTATAAAAAATAAATTAAGATGGGTCGATGTGCCAAATGGAAATCAAGAAAAATAAAGTAAGCAGCACTTTCAGCGTATTTTGTTATACATTTAGGTCTAATGGATTCAGAATTTCCTGACCTAATAACGAAGTCCAAAAGTCTCTTACTGACAATGGATGAAGAAAATGTTCTTAGCAGCAACTTACATAGAAGCCTAATTTAAAGGTTACGGTTATAAATAATCAGCAATTAGAAGTTATCAGTAATTCTTCCTTAAAAAATTTATAAGTAAATTAATATGTAAAGATTTTAAACGTTCAAATATTGAGTAGATTCAGAAAGCGAATAAGAGATCACCCTGTGTTTATATTAATATATGTACATCCAGTGCTATTAAATTAAAATGCAATATGCTGGTAAAGTTTGCATGTTGCAAATTAAAATAATCATCTCAAACCATTGTACATATTTAGTATATGTTTATGCAACCAACAATACGTAAGCGCTCAAACTGCGCTAGCCGTTTTACCTTTCATTTCAATTAAGGATAATTTAATTCTAAAAATACAAACGTAAATAAAAATGCCATTTATTGTAAAATAAAAGATGCAAAAGTGTACATTTTATAACAAAACCACGTCTGTTCGTGGTAAAATTCATACGTACTTGTCAAAATCAATCGAATTTAATCTAATGCATACTTGATTAATTTTAAATGCAACATGGAGAATATTGCATGTTAATTTAATAGCACTGTATGTAAATGTACTTGTATGGTTAATTTTAGATACTTTCTCGTCTTCAGTTTAATAAGAAAGCTACTGTTGTTGAATTGTAGGACTTATGAATTTTGAAACTTTCGATTCATAATCCATGTTTAATGATTGAGTTAGTTTCAAATTTGTGTAAGTAATACAGTCATTTCTACATATACTCGCGAGTGTCATCAGCCATTGCTCATTTTGTCCAAAAATAAGTCCGCCACTTTCAAGGATTACCGGAATTAAACAAAATGTAGCATAATAAAATTTAATCTTAATAATAAATCCAGAAACATATCCTTATAAGCCTCAAAATAAATGCTATAGATTCTGCAGCTTGCTTATGTAAGACCCAAAGGTGTAGCAAATTTAGCACATTCGGCTGCCTAACGGCAACCTGAAGTCAAGAGCGTTAATCAAAGTAGTCTTGAAGTTTCGGTTCCCTATTTTTAATAAATTTATAATCTGTTTATTGATGGCCAGATTGTTAATAAAAACGCGCCTAACACAACCTTAAAGTATGGTTAGAACAATTTCGTATTATTTTTTTAAGCAGGAAATCAAAGAGTTCAGAGTCTGAGAGCCTTCGCAAGAAGTAGAAATAATTAACAATTCTTTCTTCTCCGTCATTTTGTTTTTGTGTTGATCTCCTTGTAAAATTGAACGAAAGTTAGGCTAGGTATTATTGGACCAAGATCCCACTGAACCAAACGTCCATTAGACTATTAAAAGTCTCGTTAGACAATGATTGCCAGTGGACCAAAAGTCCATTAGACCTATAGCCATTGGACAAAAATCCCAAATTGTGATACTAAATAAAAATACGAAATAATGATACTGGCTGTAGAGATTTATAGAGAATTCGTCAGCATCCTACGATTCTCTAGTTAAAATATGGTAAAAAATATAAACAAATATTCAGCTTGCTCTAGTCGTTAGAAGTATCTACAAAAGTACTTCCAATTACAAACTCATCGTCCATGCCAGTGCTTTGCTTGGTGTCTGTGAAGTGAACTTATACGTGTGGTTATCACCTCGAAAGGTGCCGCGAAACCGAAACCAGTAGAGGTGCTATTCATGCTGCCACTATACAGCCGTCAAGGCTGCTCGGTAAATTTGTATCGTGTTAACAGGTAAGTCGATAAAGCATAGGTCCAGGAAGCTGTCCTCTCCAGCCTTTATGCGACCCATAACAGTGTCCCTTATCCTGTCTGGCGTCTGGATAAGGGGTTGACCTAGTAACTGTCCAATAAAGGAGTAAAGGTGGAATGGATCGAAAGTGTAGTCGACTTGCTGCTTAAAGTTACTCAAGGACACCCCGAGAGCCATACCTCGGGGGTGGTTCTAAGAGCAGTTTTTTTACGAATCTCATCCACTTACTAAACCAATCAACCACAAATACGTCGGCTACAACTACATTCAACAACTACAACATTCATCAACCTCAACATTCATAAACGACAACAATTACCTACCATTCATCAACGAACTACGCCAACTGCAACCTCATCAATAGTCCATTATACAACATCGCCTCCACCAACAAATTATATTTCGCTCTACTTACCAACGGACGATAACAAATAATAGAAAGGTCGTGATTGTGGTTATCGAAGAGAAAAACGACCGACGTGCTTAGTGATTGTGGTTATCATCACCAACAGTATTTTAATGTTGCTGATAATAACACCCACACATAACACCCACAATAAACATCCCATTAATCCGGCTATTTAAATTATTTTAATAATAAATAAGCCCATCGGCTGAAGAGGCGCAAGCCTAGGACAGCCATCACCCTGCTCCGCAGGGTATAAGTCAACGTTGAAGTGTGTGTGTACTAACCATAATCATGAAAAAGGGGATCAACCTTGGAATGAAGCAAAGAATGAATAAAGGTAACCATAAAGAGAAAAGAAAAAAATAAAGATGATATTCCCGCTTCAAGAGAAATTTCTGTTTCTGTCTTTTGTAACGGTATCCCATATTCAACCAAAAAAATATGCAATATCACTTCACCAAGTTACTATTTCACCAACATCCAAGGCAGACGTAACTCAGCTATTTTCAGTCAGCTAGTTCACACCAGAATATTTTAACACTTTTAAGCACCTAGAATTCCAGTACTCGAGGGGTGTGGTTCTCGGAAAATCTGTCTCTCACTCAAATTAGTCTATCACTTCACGCATCACTTATTATATCTTCACTTTTTAGAATTGCTAGCATTCGTCTCATGGTAGTATACAAACGATCGGCACCGTCAACCAGTCCCACCGCTGACTTCAGTCCTCCACCAATCTACCAACACTTTTGTGTCACTATATCCATTACCCCACCCCACACCATCCATAAGGAGTATTGATGTAAATACAACTGAAACACTTGGCGACAACTTTAAGTAATAATACAGATGACAGTGATAAGTGATAAACATGTGCCAATCCGAGCTAAAGTCAAATTAAATTAAACACGTTATTGTTTCCTAGCTGGACTATGGTTAGTCTTAACTGTTGTCAAACATTGTTAAATTATTATTTTTTCCCTTGTAATTCCCCAGAATTCATTTATTAAATTAATTTTATCGTACCTGATACCTATCACTCCTACCAGTAATCAGAAGCGATCTAGTTATTTAAAATATAAATTCAGTGAATAATTACTAGGATATCTTTAATTAATAATTCAGTTTAATATAGCATAATGAACTGCGGAGCGCGGATGCTTTTTCCACTATTTATTATGCTATTTGCTTCTCAGCTACTTCAACAAAATAACATAATCAAATGCGTTCATACTCATCACTGTAATAAGACCATTCATAATCATATAAAACCAAAAGACAAACTAAGTATACATACATACTATTAGATCTTTTTCGTTGAAGTAAAAGTAGCCATAGGTAATTGATTCTAAGCTAACTTGTAAGCTAAGATCGGTTCTTCCGTAATTCAAGTTCATCATCTTATGAGAGACCTACTCCATCACGACGAACTAGCTAGATCAACAGTACTTTTTGTTACCTTTCTACGATTTATTCTTGTGTTAGCCCTCCAACGTATCCAACCAAAGTACACCACTTACCTGAAACAGAGAAATAAAATACATTAAATTATTATAAGAGCTGAGAGAAAAATATGCATATCATTTACATAGTATACCTTAACAAACTGGACTTATTTATATTTTTCGTTATGTTACTTTATTACTTAGAAACTTCTGTCATCCAAAGATTAAGAACGAGTTTAAACTGCGTTTAAACAACCACCCAACCATCCCATAATAATAGCACGTTAAAATTAACATACTGTATGTAATTTTTAAATAAAATTTTCAAATTATATAATTTAAAATTAAAATTTTCAATTGGTGTCACCCCTGGAATGGTATCACCCGGGGCGGACCGCCCTCCTGCCCCCCGTAGCTACGCCACTCCACCAGCTTCAACGAAATTTCAGGTTTGTATGGTTTTAAACATTAAAATGTTATATCTTTATGATTCGGGATATAATATTTCCAAATATTGCCAGCAAGATCGCAAGTTCGATCACCGATCAAACTAGCAATTTTTCAAAGCAGAGAAAAATTTAAACACACCTTCTTCGCGGATAAGGAAGGAAAAGCGTAGGTCCCGTGTCAAATCAAATATCTCAAAGTTGCGGAGTTTTAAGATTTCCAAATGTCAAATTGTTAATGAATGTTCGATTTTCAGTGAAGGAGTTTCATAATTTATAAATTTATAAAGGAAGTCGCAGAATATTAAGGTTTCGTAATTTTAAAAGTTAGATTTTTAAGGTTTTAGATATTGATATTTTCAGAAACTTTAAGCATTTATCATTTTAACATCGGTCCTTAGAAAATAAAAGAAAACTAATTCATAAATCCACTCCTAAGTATTTAATCAACATTATTAGTAAAAATAAGTAACTTCCTTTTATTCTTATTCCGATGGTACAAAATTGTCAGAGACAAAAGATTGTCTTCGACCGATAAAATTGACCTTACCTACCGTCCTTGATAATATGCTGTAAAATTATTATACGAGGGAAGATCAATATTTACGGTCCCTGATATAGAAAGAGAAACAATTTTTAAAACATTATTTACTTATTTCTCAACATAATCTCCCTGGACTTCAATGCACTTGGTCCACCGATGTTCCAATGCTTCAATGCCTTTCAGGAAGACCTTTTCCGGTTGCTCCTCAAACCAGCCATTTACTGCGGTCATAACTTCATTATCGTCTCCATATTTTTTTCCACGCAGGTTTTCCTTTAATTTTGGAAATAGATGGTAATCACTGGGTGCCAGGTCTGGTGAATATGGAGGGTGTTCTAGGATTTCAAAGCCAGCGTTCTGTATGGCAGCCATGACAATGCAGCTCTTGTGGACTGGAGCGTTGTCCTGATGGAACAAAATTTTGTGTGCCAACTTTCCTGGTCTTTTTCGGTCGATGCTTTCGCGCAATTTTGGAATTAACCCTGCATAATAAGAACCCGTTATTGTGTGTCCACGCTGCAAATAATCGATCATCAAAATTCCTTCTGCATCCCAGAACACTGTGGCCATAATCTTTCCAGCTTGACAGTTGAACTCGAAATTTGCGTGGAGGTGGAGAACCTCTGTGATGCCACTCCATACTTTGTCTTTTCGTCTCAGGATCAAAATGGTGCACCCATGTTTCATCCACAGTCACAAAGCGAGTGAGAAATTGCTTCCGATTGGCCTTCAGGTACTCCAAATTGGCTTCCGAATGCAGCACTCTAGAGCGTTTCTGATCGACGGTCAGCATCTTTGGAACCCAACGCGCCGAAATTTTTCTGAGATCAAGAACATTTCTTAAAATATTTTCAACTGACCCATAAGAGATGTTCGTTATTTCCGCGATATGGCGAATAGTCAGTCTTCTATCTGCCATTACCATATCATGGATCAAATTGATGTTTTTGTCAACGGTGACACAGACTGGACGTCCCGCACCTTTCGCATGTTCGCAAGTTGTTCTGCCTAATCTAAACTCACGAGACATATTTTTCACCACTTGGTAAGAAGGGGCAGAGTCCCCTAAAACGTCTGTCATATCCTTGTGAATTTCAGTAGGTGTTAATCCTTTTTTTTGCAAATACTTTATCACCGCTCTGACTTCACTTTTTTCCATTTTTAAAAATTGTCTGTTATCGACCAGCTTAATTATTAATAACTTTCAACACGCACCTACGCAAAACTTGACACAACAAATAATTAGTAATGACAGTTCTCATAGAAAAATGAGTGACGATATCATGCAAAGCCTACTATGTCAGGGACCGTAAATACTGATCTACCCTCGTATATACTTTTTATCTTGTTGAAACATTTTTCTAATTTTTTGCTCTAGTCCAGTTAAATTAGAAAAACTAGCGGAAAATTGAGGGAAGTCCGTGAATTTTTGCATAGGCCTTCCTGGAGGGCTGTTAAATAATCCCCTAAAAGTCACCGTCTGTAGGTGGCGAGCTCGATGAGATAATGATAGTAAACCACGCCCCCTAACGATTTTTGTCGTTTTTCTCGGAAACTATTAGCTTTATCGAGATGAAGGAGTTTAGGTAAATTAAAGTTTATTTAAATCCCTACCAGAAATGTCCGAATGTTTTTTCGTACCTCGCCTTCTTTTTGTGTTATCGAAGAAAGAAGATATGACATACATAAATGAGCAATTTGATCCAGTAAATTTGCCCAAGGAACTTTCGGACGTAGCTTTTTGTGGTCTCATATTTGTCATAACATAGATAAGAAAAATTCGTTGAGAGCCGGACGCGATCGTGGTCCAGTCGTATTTTACCTTAGCATCTCTTCGGCAAAATCCATCAGGCGATATTATCGTTATCCTTGATGCCAGTCGGATGAAAGTTTCGTATTGGCAAATTAATTCTTAGGAGAGTACACGGTGCTAGTCAATTTTTGTATCCAACCCAATACGTACAAGATGTTTCGCTTTTTTTAGAAATCCTTCTAATTTCCTTTATTTCTAAGATCTTGGTATTGTCCACATTTACAATTTAATATTGATACAGTACGTTGCATGCATGCTAAATGTGGAGTAAAATCTTTATAATTATCTGTTAACAGACGTTTTAAGATACAAAACATTCTGCGTTAGTATCTTGGTTGCTAGTTTACAACAAAATTGCACCTACATAAATATTTCTAAAGATTTCTAAAAAAGCGAAACACCCTGTACGTATTGGGTTGGATACTAAAATTGACTAGCACAGTGTACTCTCCTAAGAATTTATTTGCCAATACGAAACTTTCATCCAATTGGCACCAAGGATAACGATAATATCGCCTGATGGATTTTGCCGAAGAGATGCTAAGGTAAAATACGACTGGACCAAGATCGCGTTCGGATCTCAATTGCTCATTTATGTATGACATATCTTCTTTCTTCGATAACACAAAAAGAAGGCGAGGTACGAAAAAACATTCGGACATTTCTGGTAGGGATTTAAATAAACTTTAGTTTACCTAACCTCCTTCATCTCGATAAACCTAATAGTTTCCGAGAAAAACGACAAAAACCGTTAGGGGGCGTGGTTTACCCTCATTATTTCATCGAGCTCGCCACCTACAGACGGTGACTTTTAGGGGGTTATTTAACAGCCCTCCTGGAAGGCCTATGCAAAAATCCACCGACTTCCCTCAACTTTCCGCTATTCATGAAAATTTGTTCTAAATTGACTGGACTACTAGGGAAAAACCCGAGTTTTCTTCCAATTTTTCCGTGTTTTTTCCACACCGTTGAAACTCAACCAATAATTGCCCGGATATTCATCAAATTTAGTTTAAAAATTATTCTGTTACGGAATAATTTGCATATTTTTAAGGTTTCTAGATAATTTTGAGTTTATTTTTGTACAATTTTTCTCTAAAATAAAATATTTACTTTTGTGTAGTTTTCCATCAAATAATTTTTAAATAAGTAACTTTCAGAATAATAATAATCGCTGTATAAATATAATGTATAATCTACTAAAAAAGAAAGTCAATCATTTTCAGCTGAAATCTCTAAAAATTTCATCGGACCCACCACAACAGAGTAGCTGGACACTTTGCCGACCGGATACCACGCGGACGTACACTACGCTGCACACTTTGCTGACCGTGAAAACTACGTCGACTCTTAAAAGCCGTCCATAGTTACAATTTTTATGAGGGTGTTAACGTAAAGTTCCAAAGCTAAAACTAATTAACTTGTTTATCGATTTTGGTATGGTTTTCACAAATATGATCTCTGTGGTGTGTTCTACAATATGACCGTAAGTTATATTAGGTTAGGTTAGTGACCACGGACGGCAAAGTGTCCACAGCTTGCGGTAGGCGTAGTGTTCACGGTCGGCAAAGTGTCCCCAGCTTGCGGTCGATGTAGTGTTAACAGTCGGCAAAGTGACTACCACTTACAGTCTGCGTAGCGTACTGATTCTTAATTAAATTACAAATCATTTTTACAATATGGGTCATAACCTCATAACCTTGGAAGATAATAATTACAATCTGTATTGTCACCTGAATATTGAGAATTTTATACTGTCTGAAAAAATAATTTTATTTATGTAAAATATTTTATAAATGTTTGAACTACAGTATTATTTAGCCATCAAATGTTCATCAGTTTTTCATTCAATGAATCAGTTTATATCAAATTCGGTTCAATTTATTAAACGGCCTTATTTAATAGAAGTGACAAATTGTTTATTTTACCAGAATCAGCATGATGAGTCATGTGAATAAAACGTAGCAAATGCTTTTACTACTATTAATAAAAGATAACAGATATGATTTTTAATTAATAAGAATAAGAGAGATGCATAGTAAAAGCATTTACGTAATATATTTTATACACACGACGTATTATTTTGATTAACTTAATACTTGATATCGGCCATTTAAAAGATGTGACGGGAAAAGGAATCCTATGGCTTACTTCGGTAAGGTCCCTTTTCGTGTAAACCCACAAATGTTTTAATAACTTCCGTTCCCTCGGGAGCCTGTTTTTGATTTTGGTACCATTAGAATTCACACATCAAGACGAACAAACTGATGTATAATTTGTCCGTTGACCTCTCCGATGCCAAAATCAGCAGATTTTTATCATTGCTCTTTAGAAATTAGTACACTTTAAATGTTCATTATTTTACATGCTATGGGCATCATTATAAGAAATAGTTTTGCAATAAATTATTAAAGTTTGCATTTGCAACCTATACTGTATTAATTTATTTAGAAACACTTCAATAACTTTAATACTATACCTAAACCATAAATGCAAGAAATGAGTCATCACAAATCATCTGGGTTACAGCGGGTTGCTTCCAAAGCATTATTGTATTCCATCTATCTCTATTGTGTAACGAATATATGAAAAGAAAAAAGTAAACAATAGAGAGAGAGAGAGAGAGAGAGATGGAATGCACTAAAGTTTTGGGAATCTCCCATGGTTGCCCAGGTGATTTGTGATGACTCATTTCTTGTATTTATAGTTTTGGTATAATTAATATTAATTCTCTTCTAATAACAATCATTGTGCTATGATATAAAAATAACTGCTTTTATGTTAATATATTGTTTATTGGACAAAAATGTATTTAAGTAATATTAATTATTATTATAAAACGAACCAAATGAATGTTATTATTGTATGACCCTAATCAGTGCATGATCAGTGTGACAGTTTTAAGAAAACAAGTTTTAGGGAGGCTGTTATCAATATTTTTATTTTAGTTAGGTAATAACAAATCTTGTTCAAAGCTCGTCTTAATTTTAAACAATACTAATAAACCGTTTATCATGAACATATGTACTTAATCACTCTCCGGAATTCTCCGTCGGCAAAAACACGAGACTAGTGTGCTTATGAGACCCGTCTTCGGAATTTTTCCGTACGGATGCTGATCGATGCTAGCCGATTTCGGCCGGATCAGTGTGCTTTATGCTTTAAACGTTTTAAAAATAACTTTGTGGATCACGTTACATTGTCACGAATTTCTTATGTTTGAAGAAAAAATTTTGTATTACGTGTCACTTCCAAAATTTAAAAAATACTAACCTTGGAGTAGCATTATGTTGTTCCTTGCTACCAGGTTTAATAATCTGCACCTTTCGCTTTTTATTAGGCTTCTTACTGGTGCTTTTATCAATGACTATTTCTATTTCATCATTGCTTGGCCTATATTCACTGCTACTATCTTCAAACGGTTCCGAATCCGTTTCACTTATACTAATTTTGTCCATTTTAATTAAGACATTTATTGCACTCATGCTTTAAAAAACTCCCGCTACGCGGTCGTTTTTTAAACTAGCATTCGTGCAATAAATCATGTCGTATAAAACTTGTTCTTTAATATACTATTTTGTACTTTGCGTTTATATCAAGACTCATTCAGAACCGAAAGTAGTGCTGAACTAGCTCATTTGAGTTTCGAATTAGAACTAGTCTAATTTAGTTTTTCGAGGTTGTCAGTCATGAACCATGACAAATGAAATGTCATTGAAATCATTGTTAAATTAATTGTCATTGTCATTGTCAAAATTTGACATTTATCGATTGTTGGTACCAACCACGATATAATTCCCCAAATTTTAAAAGTGCGAATTTTTATTTTAAAACGGATAAAATTAGTAAAAAAGAGGTGCAAAGTACAAAAAATAGTATAAAGAACTCGTTTTATAAGACATTTATTGCACTCATGCTTTAAAAAACTCCCGCTACGCGGTCGTTTTTTAAACTAGCATTCGTGCAATAAATCATGTCGTATAAAACTTGTTCTTTAATATACTAATTATGTATTAAGGGCATAAAGAAGCTTTTATGGCTAGAAGCGTTATTTCTAGCCCAAGGCGTCAGCCGAGGGCTAGGAAAAGGCTTTAGGGCCATAAAAGCAAGTTATGCCCGCTATACATACACTATTTTATGCACAGATTAAGTTTTTATCTCAAATATATTATTGTGTAAAAAATATAATTAAAAGAGTACGTAGGTACATCAAGCCGTTGTGCTTATGCTTATGTGCTTATACGAAGTATGTTACTAGAGTTACTATTCCAAAATATTTAGTTTCAGCTTATTTTCATTGGTGATAAGTTTACAAATTATATTAAGAACCAATCAAGTTCACCAAAACAGCTCTGACATTTAATTGGCGTTTGTTTATTGCCCGTCAGACCATAAAAAGGCCCTTGGGCCATAAAGAGACGGTTATGTTTAGATGAGTATAGCAATAATAGTCTAATTATAATGTATCTGTGCATAAAAATGTTTTACTGGAATTAACTACGTTTTATAGTCCACACGTACTCTACAGGCTACACGACACGTGAATTTCGACTTATTACCGACAATAAGGTTGTTGATTCATTAACAGCACGGCACAGCTAATTAACAAGTAAATCCCCTAGTCGCAACAGTGTAACAATTCCAAGAAAACCAAGAAACGCGGAAGTCCCAGCGTAAATTTCAACGGAAGACATGCAAGACAAGAAAATGCAAGAGTCTTGCGAGACAAGACAAGATTTCTCTCTGCAAGAATGAAGCAAGACAAGTGTTTATTACATTTCTTGTCTTGGTTTGCAAAACGAGACAAGAAGTAGTCGTACAAGACAAGAAGTCTTGTCTTGTGAAACACTAATTTGGTGAAGAAGTTGGTTCTCATTGTTTTGTCCATGGTTCACTTTGTTCTTGACCATGTGCAGTTAGGATGTGAACAAGGTCAGAACTTTTGTGATTAGAGAAAAGAGACACACTCAACACATAAATGGCACTTTCAAAGATCAAGCTGTCTTCAAAAACATCAGGAAAATAGTTTAGTACAAAATAGTAAAAGAAAATACATTTTATAAGTTACTCCCTGTGCTCTCGTTGGCCTGTTTTATATTAATAGGGCCCACTAAGCATTGTATGATAAAGGGCCTACTCAGCGCTAGCTACGCCACTGATGTGTTAATATAAAATTAAATATTTTAAAAACGAGCAAATAGTAAATTTATTTTTACATGCAACAGTAAAATATCATATTTCTAACTGATATACTTTTATTTATACATAATAAAAGGTACCCATTTTTAGAGACAATTTCATTGAGAGTGAGTTAAATTTTTTTTCTCAGAAACTATATCTCATATATCTATGAGATTTTTGTAAGGGTTAGAAAGAAACCTTGCGGTTGTTATCCTATTAACTTTCGGACAAAAAAGTGTTTTATTTGAGATATATATGAAAAAATAGCGAACTATGCGTTCTTGTTTATTAATGGAGATAGCGTCAAATCTTTTTCGTTAAATTAACACTTTTCATATGTAGACATTATTTTCTTTAAAAAAATGTTCCGAATTTTAACAAAAAAAGTGCAATAACAAAAAAACCATTTTTTGTCGAAACCCCTTGTCATCAAAAATCGTTTTTTTGTTTCCGCATTTTTATCATTAAAATTAGGAACATTTTTTTGAAAACAATATTGTCTACACATGAAAAGTGTTGATTTAGCGAAAAAATTTTGACGCTATCTCTATTAATAAACAAGAACGTATAGTTCGCTATTTTTTCACATAAATCTTAAATAAAACGCTTTTTTGTCTGAAAATCAATTGCATAAGAACCGCAAGGTTTCTTTCTAACCCCTACAAAAATCTCATAGATATATGACATATACTTTCTAAGAAAAATATTAGTGAACTTACTTTCAATGAAATTCTCTCGAAAAATGGGTACCTTTTATTGCATATCGTCCGATAAAAAGAAAAGTATACCAGTTAGAAATATAATATCTTGCTGTTGTATGTAGAAATGAATTTACTATTTGATCGTTTTTAAAATATTTAATTTGGTTCAGTAGTTCCCGAGCAATACACTTTCAAAGTCAGAGGACTCTAGAAAAAAAAAATGGATAGTAATATGTTAAATTGTTGCTTTTGTACGTGAAACAAAAGGGTTAAGTGGTAGAGCAGAGTCACTTTTTAGGTTGCACGATTACCCATACGATTAATCATGACTGCGGAATACCTGGAAACAGCTGTTCAATAAAAATTATAAAATGCTTAATTTGTTTTCATTGATATTATGTATTTGCTGCTCCCAGTCATCAATGCCAATCTGCGCGGTCAAAATTATCTGAACCCGTGTTTATTATATTATGTCGTCAGAGGTTTACTGGGCAAAACGTTTCTGTGGCCGTTATACCAAGATCTGTTTATTTGAATACTATTAGAGAACAAAAAATTATTATTATTATGTTCATTTAAGAAATCTAAAAGTAAGTTTGTTCAGCCTATGCATCCTATCAAGCGGTAGAAATGAAGATGATACTATTTTGTCCCGGTTATTCGTGGGCTGATTTTAATGAGGTTTGTTAATTACATTCGAATACGTTTGAGTGCATTCACGTTAGCGAAATTATTTAGTCTTAATGTGTTGTACGATATGCAAAATAAACATTTACTAAATAGAATTAAGACAAAGACGTTTGTTCTTATACTCTTGAATTGAATTCTGTACCCGAAGGCGGTATTTGATTACGTCCTTGAAATATTATAATTCCCATGGCCCTGAAATTAAGCTATATAAACGACTTTAGTCTATATACATTTTAAAAGATTGAATACAAAAATTTTTTGTACCGGGGTATTATTATGTGCGTTAAAAGTGAATTGATTGTCTTATATAATAGACGAAGCTATCAGTGAGAGTAATAAGACAACTCATCAAATAGGACACTGAAATAATATTTTAATAACGACAAAAAAATTAATACATTTCATTTCTACAACGAACGTTTTTAAACCACTGAAAGAAATTTTGGAAAGCAAACAAGGCCGCCCACATCCCGAAAATGCCTATCCCAACAAAAACAAAACATGTTATTTTTTCAGGATACACAAATTTTTATCAAAAAACCTAAACAAAAATAACCGCGGCCTTAAAGATTAATTTTGTGTTTTAGTTTATGCGTTTGAAAAACAAACCGTGGACAACTCTCTAGCGGATTTAATCTCCAACCAGGATAACCCACTAAAAATACTACATACTATCTATGTAACCAGCATTTTACATTCCCACAACTACACACAATAATGTAATCTATTTATAAATATTGTAGTAGTAATAATTCTAAAATACACATTCTGCAATAGTGAATGATGATGATGAGTCGAGGGAGTGAATCAACCGAATCAGCTGATGTTGATGAGAGATATTTAATTTTATTTTTTCCGCTAGACATAAAAGCGAACGCTTATTTGTAAACTAACTATTATTAAAGCGATAAAGACCTGTTGATATATCTAAAAAAATCCAATTTTAAAAAAGATGGTTGGAGTCAACTTGAGCACCCACTACAACATAATAACAAATAAAGTGTGTATTAAATTTGAAATGCCTGCCATTCTGGGTCAATGAGGTTAATGATTAATTACATGTTTTTGAATGAAGACCATCTCACTTAAGTGCCATCAAACAACTGGGTTAAAGAAGTGTAGATACACTCATGGAAATTGTAGACCCAAAGAAAATTTTAATTGGATTATAATTTAGATTAATCTAGAGCCTTAATTTAGTCGGGTGAACACATGACTAGCCAACCATTAAAACACTTTCACTTTCTCCTTCTGTGAAATATCTAGAAATTTTATAATATCCCATTACAAAATAATTATTCTAGAACAAACAAATGTTTGTTTTATGTTGTTAATTCCAATTCTAACCAATTCTTTCAAGGGTAAGGTGGTTAGGATGAAAGTTATGGATGGAATATATTATATAGGTACTAATATTTGTAATTATTATACAATATGAATCAAATCGTCTTTGTTCAGCGGCGGTTACTACGTGCCCTTTTGGATGTTCTGTTGTTAGCGAGCGGCAAACGTTGTATTCGTGCAAGCAGTTCGCTTACCGAACATCCAAGGCTACGTAGTAACGATATAAGAAATAAAAAAGTTTAACAGATCATGGTTGTAACGTTTACAGTTTTCAAGATATTAGATATTAACTTCTGTCATTTTTCGAAATTCCCCTCCCGATATCTCTATAGTTATTAAAGTTATATGTGGCATAAATATATTTTGTTAATTGTCTTTCAAGGGCCTACTTAAAAATGTGAAAAATATAAGAAGGTTGCATTTAAGAAAATAACACTGAGCAACAAATAAAATAATAAATATACAAAACCTCCCACCTACATAACGGTTTTGATATTGAAGGATAAATACTTGCAGAATTTTTCCATCACTTCGAGTTTTTTTCACAGTCTGCTGAAAGTACCTCATCCAGTTTTGGTGCCTTGCACTACTCTAATGAGCTTAAAACTTAGCCATTTCTAGTCACATTTTGGAAATCTTTTCTTCACTGATAAAGATAAGAAGTGTAGCTTTACAAAAGTTCAAAAATAATGAAAATCGGTAAAGAAATGACATAGCCTGAAAAAGTCACGAAAAAAGTTTTTTTTGGAAATTTTTAAGTTTCAGCGATTCAAAATGATATTTACTCGCCAAATAAAATTTCTTTATCTTCATTTATTGAAGATATATTGTGTTTCATTTCTAGGAAACTTTTGTTTTTTAAATTGGTTAACAAATGACCGAGTTATGGCCGATAATATGCAAAACAACAATTTCTTTTCATTATTTTAATCTGTCACTATAGTCGTACCTTGCAAAAAGTCGAGTAGTTTTGGTTTTTGGAGATGTTTTGTTGTTGGAACCCTTATTAGATATTTAAGCTTTTTTTCCATCCACTTGTAAATGCACCTCTCCAGTTTTCGTACCTTGCACTGTTCTATCAACTAGACCTTAGCCATTTCTTGTCTCATTTTGGAAATCTCTTCTCTACTGGGAAGAGGAGAAGTGTTGCTTTACAACAGTTGAAAAATAATGAAAATCAGTAAAGACATGACTGAGTTATAGCCTAAAACAGACATGACAAAACTTTTTTGTACGGCCTATAGTATGTAAAGCTCTACTTTACTTCCTCAAAAGAGGGAGTAAAGTAGCTGTTTTACTCCTTAGGGAGTAAAGTAAACTAATCGCGTTATAGATTTTGGTGTTAAAAAATTTCAATTGTCAGAATGACATTTAACAGTATTTTCGAAAATTTCGGGGATTTGCGATTAAGTCCTTTAGGTCGTGCAAAAAATAGCGTATACACCAGAGAACTAAAGAGGCTTTTAATCTCGCGTGTGTTTATTGCCCTGGCTTACACTCGAGGAAATAAACTTCACATTCAGGATTAAAAGATGCACTTTAGTCCATTGGCATAAAATATTTTCAGAAATTCTTCATGTTTCAGTGATGAAGTTTATAAAAGAATCTATTGTAACGAATGCGAAAACCCTTTTTAGTCCGACCGTCGAACATTCGAGAACACGTGGGAATGGTGTGCACGGCCGGCCGTCGACAAGTTGCAGAATATTTCAGAGCGACAGCGTCGTACACCCGATCTTCTAGTGTATTCGATATACCGGTATGTTCAAGCGATTACTAGAACATTTACATGGGGGTATAAAAACGATTTCCCGGATCGAAGAGAGGTCAGTTAATGTTTAACCGGTGTCGTATTGAAATGTGCTCAGTGTAAATTAGTAATCGAATGTTAGTGAAGAAATAAATATTAATAATTCTTGTAATAATACATAAATAGTTCTTATATAAATAGCTTACTAAAACTTTGTAAATATCTAGCATTTTTAATAGTTTGTTAAATAGTTTATAATTATAGTGTTTTTAATTAAGTGTATGTAAATAATATTTTTTTATTAATAGACGATTTATACAGCATTTTGTTATTATTTTAAAAAGAACGTTACACTATCAATATTTTGAGAAAAACCTAAATTTGTATAAATATTTCACCATCAGATGCACAAAAAAGTTTTGGTTAGGTATATGATCAGATATGACCATAGCACAAACACTGATGAAGACGATGAAAAGCTTTGGAGGACTGACCCGTGATCGTAGAATCACAGACAGTGTGTTTACTCGATGAACTCTAGAAATGGTACATCTTCAGAACCACTTTGATGGAGTTAAGAAATACTGTGATATTAACTCAGTAACATCTGAGCAACATGTAGATATGAAGCCTTCTCACATTACTCGAAATAATGAGAACATGGATAAGCTGAGAGAACGGTTTTAACAACACTCTTCATATCCCAAAACTGGCTTGATCATTAATGATGATCAGAATTGCCAAAACTTTGAAGAGGCTGCATCTTGGCAACTGTTAGGTTTCGCAAAGTCATTCTGCACTGAAACTGTAGCAAATCTAGTCTACTTTAAAATTAAATATAACCATGTTTGTCGTAATACTCATCGCTTAGGACCTCTGGATTTCTGATAAACGGGCCCAACATACAAAACATATCCAAAAACCAAAACTACTTGACTTTTTTCAAGAAAATATTGGACTATAATGACAGATTAAAATATTGAAAAGAAATTGTTGTTTTGCATATTATCGGTTATTTGCCATAACTCGGTCATTTGTTAACTAATTTAAAAAAAAACAAAAATTTCCTAGAAATGAAACAAACTATATCTTCAATAAACGAAGATAAAATACCGATTTTCATTATTTTTGAACTTTTGTAAAGCTACACTTCTTACCTTCCCAGTAGAGAAAAGATTTCCAAAATGTGACAAGAAATGGTTATGTTTTGGTCATTAGAGTAGTGCAAGGCACCAAAACTGGATGAGGTACATTCAGCAGGCTGGGGAAAAAAACTCGAAGTGATGGGAAAATTCTGCAAGTATGAAAAGTTTTTATTCTTCAATACCAAACCGTTTATATAAGTAGGAGGTCTTGTATATTTCATGCGTTTGAAAAATTTATGTGTCGAAGGTGTCTGTTTAAAAAATAAAACTTTTCTATTGTTTAAGCGAGTATTTCTTCTTTGACTTCTTTAGGGGTAAATGTTCTTATGGGTTCTGTAGTTGAAAAATTGTTATTCAGATATTTTATTATAGTATTTTTTTTATTTGATCCAGAATCACTAGGAGTAAATACGTCTGCAAGATGTGCAGCAAATAGGTCATCCTGTTCTTTATTGTTTCGCATCCATGGTCCTGGTGTGGGAGTTTACTTGCGAATCGGGAGACTTGCTTATATTGGTTTTAAGACTGCTTTGACAAGTCGCCATTTTGAATTATCATAAAAGTTGACATTTGAAATGACCTATATAAATGCTTCCTTGAGCTTACATTTGAGTTGATGCAGTTTTGTCAGCTAGTGTATGACTTGCCCTAGCTTTCCTTTTCGCTCTTTAATGAACTGCTTGGTGTAAAATTAAAATTAGTTTTGTGTAGTTTATTCTAGTCCTTTGAGTCTTGTTTTTAAATTATGCAGTCTAAGCACCTCCTGTATGCTTACTATTATTGAACTAATTGTTGCTATTACTGGCGTTCGATATTAAAATCACAACGTAAAGAGAAGCTTTTCGAACTTCGCCGTGCTGTTAGGGCACGTTAAGCAGTCGGTCCCGGCAACCACCTACTTGTGGTTGGCGTTAATAACACGTCCCCATCATAGTGTACTCGGCTAGTTCCGGTACGTAGACCAACTATTACAATCATTTATGTGAAGATTGATATGTATCAAATATCTAATTGTAGTTTAGAATTTTTTATGCGGGTCGCTTATAGTCTGTCTCCGAGATAAGAGAACAACCCTTGCTTGCTGCTTTCATATCAGGAGCATAAGATAAATTACCCGACTGTAACTAAGAGGCAACATTAAGAAAGCAAAGGAAATATGTTTAGAGCAAGAATGCCAAGTAATGGAGAAGCTACAAAAGAATCACAACGAATTTAAGTTACATAAAGAGTTAAAATAAATTACTGGTATGCGAAAGGGCACCTAACATTGTAAAGATTGCAAATGAACATTCGATTGCACATTTTACAAGGCAAGGAAGAACAGAAAGAAAACTGGACACGATACATTAAACAGTTATTTAAGAATGACAGACCGTCAAAAGATATAAATGTCAAAACGGTCTAAAAAGCCAAGAAGGCAAAAGAAACGGAAAAGCGCGGCATGATAACCTCTTAAATAACTTAATACAAATAGTAATTCATGACAAAGATTTGAAGCTTCTATTGGAATCAATATACCATAGCCTTAGTTGACAAGTGCGAGAGTAAGAAAATTCTAATAGAAAGAGGAGTCAGGCAGAGCTGCATCCTTTCACCGATACTATTCAACATATATTTTGAGATAATCTTCGATGAAACATTAGACGGTCTAACGGAAATCTAAATAGGAGTAGAGACAGTCAATAATATACCTACGCTATATTGATGATATAGAAATCATGATTTAAAATATCGAAGATTTATAAAGACAGAGTTCTTAATTATTAGCAAAAGAGACCTACAAACATTACAACTTTCTATTAATAACCAGCAGAGATAGAGAAGGTCATCGTTTCAAATACATCCAAGAAATGATTCTCTCGATTCTGATAAGGCAAAATGTCTACAGCAACATTTCTAAAGTTAAGGTCTGCATTTTCCAATAAAAAGCTAAATGTAATTATGACCACAAAGTTAAGATACCTAGGCTGTATACTCTAAGACGAGAGAGATAACATTTTATAACTAATCCTTAATGTAACGATTGACGGTAAACATGAGGGACAGGGAGGAAAAGCCTATCATGGCTTAGGAACTTTCACCAATGAACAGGCCTATCAGCTATATGCCACACAAAACAGGAATCGATACCGTCAAATAGTCATGGAGGCTGCCTACGCGTATAAAACAGTCATTGTACCTGGAAAGAGAGTATGCCGAATGAGAGACTGGCCGCTATCTTGATGTGCTACGGCTTCTGCCATTCAGATATTGTCAGAATTTCGTTCTCTAAAAATGCATAATCAAGATGTTTCGACATTTTAGGTGGAACTCCTCAAGAGTAGAAATACAGAGTGTAACTGATATAACTATAAACCTCGTAATGGGGGGTAAAATCTGTAACGATTTAGAACATATTTTCCCTATCAACATGTGGTCGCTTCCTGCTAGTTTTAGAGAAAATAGCATTTTAAATTTTAAGTAGGCCCATTGTACTCACATTACATTAAAAATACGAAACAAGCAAATAACAAATTTTTTAATTTTTAAAAAATTCCTGTATATCTAATCTATAAGTTGACTCTGTGCAAACAAATCCTACAGTAAAGATAAATAAACGAATTAAAACGATATTATACATAAGAACAGTACATTTCTACTGCCAGAGTCAATCTGTTACTTAATATAATTTAAGAAAAAGAAGAATATCAGCATAAATGTTTTGAGAAGTAGCAGAAGCGAAGAGCTCAGCGCGCGTCACAGGTAAGATTAACGATAGTGAACAGAATATTTTCATGGACACTAACATCAGACATTTCCATTTGTGAACATTCGAGCGAACATTTCAAGTAAAAAGCGTGTTTGGTAATTCATATATTGATGCAACATGAATTAACTGAATTTCGCTTTAATTCTAACATTTTAAACGACCACAACCCAAGAATAAAACATTATAACAGATATCGCCACTTCAGGTAGCCAGTGATTAGCGATAATGTTCGATAAGCTTATTATAACTTTTATCGATAGACTGACTACATTTTATAACAGATACGCAGAAAAATAAAATAGAGTTTAATATAATAATCGATAATACTATGTAACTGAAAACAATGTACGGAAACTACTAACAAAAGGAATTACTGTAAACAACCACAAGGGTAAAGTTTAGTTACATAGCAGGAAACTTGTAAGAAACTTTGTTATCGCTTTAGGTAAATAGAATATAATTTAAGTAATTCATAAAATGTGTTTTGTATTCTATAACATGGATAAGGAGAAATTTAATATCACAACTTTTATTATGCAAGCAACACTTGTCTTATATTATTATTATTGTTCTATGTATTATTCAAACAATTTTACTTTAATATTATTTTAGATAACGTGTTGCAGTAAGGTTTTTCCAAACTAAATTGAACTAACAACTAACAATAAGTACACTATAATAATGGCTTGAGATAATTGGGAAGTTTGTAGTGTACGTAATAAACAAGATATAATAACCTTAACCAGCACGATATAAATTAAAAAATAAATGAATAATCAGTGTATATTTATATCTTTTCTAGTATTCTTTATTCTTATTGCCAGTTAAATGCCTCCAAATACGCAGAATTTTATAAATGCAAAATGATCTATGCAGAGACATTCGAGTAGAGAGACGTTTGAGTACAGAGACATTTGTGCTCTTGTTAGATATTGAAAAATCACAACTATTATAAAATGTTATTGTCATTGATAGTTAAAACGGTTTCAAAGAGACATTTGATGTTGATAACTTTAAAGACGCGTTTCTGGGCAAATGGGAAGTATCCGTCGAGGTAAATTTGTCGTTTCCAGACAATTATTGTATGTCTTGCATACGGTATGTATGACACTTTATAGCATAAATTGCCAGTAGACCTTTCTAGTTCATTCAGATCTTAACAGTCTTTAAGGGCGCTTTAAATGATTTTTAAATGCCCAAAAATTAATTTCAGACTCTATTCATTTTTAAATATAGCGGGTTTTACTAAATCTTTTGAAAGCTGATCTGTCAGCTTTCAAAAGATTTAGTCGAAACTGCGGGTTCTGACCCGCAATTAAGAAAAATAATACATTATTTATTTTTGGGTATTTAAAACGCCTTTAAAAAGTCGTCAATTCTTGTGTATTAAATATTTCGTTTCAAGGCTGCTAAAGTCCGTTTTCGTGAGTGGGTGCTGCTAAATTTTTTAATTCTGACAGAAACCGTTAAAACAAAAAAATTAATAGAGCATACAAATTAATTTTTGTGCATTTAACCAGCCTTTAAAGAGCCTTTAATTATGAATATAGTTAGAACCGTATTTGCTGTAATGGGTCTGCTAGTTTCACGGACGTACTGGATGATATGGTGATAGCCTCGCCTGTAACTAACTAAGTTCTTAGAAAGGGCCGATTCTAGCAGTACCAGATATGGTACGCTGGGCCAACGACAATCCTAAACGCAATATTTCCGATTTTTCTTTTTGTCTTTTTTCTGAGTATCAGCCGTGGGATAAATGTCAAATAAGCACTTGACATTATGTATGTGGATGATGACAGTGAGACTGGTGCTGTGGAAACTATTCTCATTACAGCATTAAACCCTACCGTGCTTACTGATTAAGACTCGGGCGAGGAAGAGTATGTGAATCCAAAGAATTTGAACAGAAACTAGTGCTTGCTGACACAAAGTTCTGGTTCATCACTCAGGACAAGGAGGAGAAGCAACATGAATGAGGTCGTGTGGCCTGGGGTCAGCATCTTCAAGCTTGCCCACAGCAGTAAAGCCACTAAAACTGCAGAGACCACGCAGCTGGGTGCAAGGGTCATTCGAGGGGAACAGGACGGAGTTTCCGGTGAACGATTGGAAAATGAAGTATGCACGAATTATTACCACTGAAGATTGTTGTATTGTCTCTTTTGCACGAAAAAACGCGAAAGTATACACTCTTCTAAAACCTTCCTGATCCGAACATTACAAAAGAGGAGATCGCTACGACATAATAAGATTAATGATCTTCTCCGGACACCACAGCTCAGAACCCACAGAAAACGCAAGTTCAGCAGCCCACCTTGTAGCAAAGTACAACTTCAAGCCCCCCTTCTAGCTTGGATATTCACCGTTTGCGGACAGAATGCATAACAAATCATGCAAAAAATCTACGCCACCATGGGCCTTGAGAGGAAGAGAACAACGAAGAGTTTGCGCTGCACTAGCAGATCTTATTGGTACCGTATTATGTGATACTTCCGTATTATTTATATGCAATTTGAAAAACCAAACATGAATACGGAATGTAATAAAAAATAATCCTATGTTGATTATCATATCAGTTAATTAAGTAACAAACAGCAAAGCGAAACAATTAAATTCCATAAATATTTACATTAAATTAAAACGATAAGGCAGGTATATTTACATTTTATGAGGTTATTAAATTTAAATTTATGTTTAAATTCATAATAATTAATTAATTATATTTGGTAAAACATGAAAAGATACAGTATTAAAAAAAAGCGCAGTATAAGTGAAGTTTATGTTAGTTATCCTTACTTTGCTATAATACCTATAGTATAATAATAAATAAATGAAAGTATGTAAAATGTACATGTATGTACTAAATGAATTTTTTTTCATTAAAAGGAAAGTCTTATTTGCTAATGTAAACACCTTTCTCCTTGTAGTAAAATCTTTTATAATAAATAATATATAATGTATTTAAGTTGTTTTTAACAAACGATGCTGGTGATATTCATATTTCGTTTTATTTATAGAAATCTAAATGAAAATTCACTTTGAAATTAAAGATGTTAATCGAGTCAGAAAGAAAATGTTCAGATTGAAATATACGTATTTACCATGACATTATTAAAATAAATTGAAATAATATTTTGTTTGTTTCTTTTTACGTGTATAAATACTATTAAAACTCTGATTAAATTGAACAAAACTTTAATTAAAAATATGAATCGTATAGGCCTGTTAGGGTTATTTATTTACTTAAATACATCATTGAAATAAATTATTAAAATCTATTTATAAAAAGTATTTGCTACAAATAGGTAAGTGATTAATAATCTAATTTGTTACATGTATATTCAAATCGTCAATTGCGGTTCATAAACAATAAAAATCCCATTATCATTCTAATGTATTCTCATATTCATTAATTATATACGTACTTTAAGGAAATTTCGAAATTATAATTAAAGAATGTTACTAGGAATATAAAATTATCGTAGTTAATTAATGCCTCTTAATAATACATATGGGAAATTAAAAGTTTACATAAGAATAATTGAAAAGCAAAAAGTTGCGTATAATTACTTCACTAATACAGAATTTTAAAGAAATAACTATAAACTTCAAAATAAAAGAGTTACTAATAAATAAGACAGGTTCAATTCAGACCACAACAGTATACTAACGGCCACACATGTTAATATTACTGAATGTATTAATAAATTTTTCTCCATTAATATCGCAATACATATATATATATTAAGATTAAATAAATAAAAATTAATACCATTATGAATTAAATTTATTATTGTTAATTAGGCATTACACTAATAAAATACTTACACCTCATACTGCGGATCCAATTTAATTGTTCCATCTCGCTCCAATGAAAATGTTTTTTTTAATATTTCATATTGATTATTATTACTCATTCATGCAATGCAATCAAAAGATTTCAAGTGCTTTTCTTCATAAATGTATTTCCTTACTTTCAAAATTACAGATTTTCCAAGCCCCTTTAAGCTAGCACAGCAAAGTGAGCAGAATGCTTCTAACATATTTTAAAATTTAGTGCTAATTTAGTGCCCAATTAAAAAAATTGAGTGTTCGGCGTTTTTTAAATACATTTTGCTAGCTTAAGTTAAAGTTAGCAGGGCATTTTATTATTGTAAATTATATGAAAAAATTAATAAACTCGAAAATAATTTAGTGCTTCTAAACTTGTTTATTTAACTTTTTTTCTTCAATAATCTAGTGCTTTTTAAGTGTTACCTTAGTGCCCAAATAGAAAATTGGGTGCTTAACGTTTAAAAAAACATTTAGCTAGCTTAAAGTAAAGATAGCAGAGCATATATATTTTTGAATTTAAATTAATTCAAAAAATTATAAAATCGAAAATAATTTAGTGCTACTAAATTAGAGTAATAAAACAATTTTATTTATTTAACTTTCTTCTTCAACAATATAGTGAGTTTTAAGAGGGTGAGTAGTGATTTTTTATGCTCAACGTATTTTTTAAAACCCAATTTTTTATTTGGGCACTAAGGTAGTACTTAAAGAAAAAAAAGTTAAACAAATAAATAAATAAACAAAAAAAAGTTTTATTACTCGAATTTAGTAGCACTAAATTATTTTCGAGTTTATAAATTTTTTGCATTAATTTACATTAAAAAAATATATTTATACGCTCTGCTTTATTTCTATTACGTCAAAGGTGTCAAAAGACCTTGTTGTTATAAGGCACCTTAAATTATCTTAATAAAAAAAAAACTTTATTTTAAGCTAGCAAAATGTTTTTTTAAACGTTAAGCACCCAACTTTTTATAGGCACTAAGGTAGCACTTCAAAAGCACGATATCCTTGAAGAAAAACAAGTTAAATAAATAAAAAAGAACCAAAAAAGTTGTTTATTACGCGAATTTAGTAGCACAAAATTATTTCGAGTTTATAAATTTTTTTACATTAATTTACAATAAAAATAATCTTAAACAATAAACTTTAATTTCAGCTAGCAAAATGTATTTAAAAAAAAAACGAGGACTCAATTTTATATTTGGGCACTAAATTTCGAAGTAGGTTAGAAGTTTGCTATGCTAGCTATGCTAGCTCACTTTGCTATGCTAGCTTAAAGGGGCTGATTTTCAAGAACTACTAACTGTTAGGTTAGATTAGGTTAGACTTTTTGTTTGCGTTACTTAAATTATCCATAAGGCATTATTTACCATTTAATTTAAAAAAGTGATACCTGATATGGAAACTAATAGAACATTTTGATATTAGTGATTTTTTGTAATCTTTAATCAACTTTTTCTTGAGTTTCAAAATTTGTAACATACCAGACTCTACTCGAAATTCCAGAGATTTACATTTGGAAAACATTTAAAATGTAAGAGAACTAACTTAAGGGTTTCATAAGCCAGAATAAATATTAAATTTGAAAGCTTACAGTCACCAGGATTTATTTCCAATAAATTCATATTTACTGGCGCGCCTGTACTAAAAATATGTCTAAATAGAACAAAAATGATAACATGAATTTCGCTTAGTTGATGCAAAACTTCCCGAGTTATTAAATTGGGAGTGTAAAATGGGGGTTTCAACCCCCCCGAGGGGGCGTGCCCCCATCTTAAACATATTACATTTTATATTGGTCCAATACTGAAAGCATTACAAAACATTTCACATACAAACAATTCTATCTTTAGATAGTAAAAACAAGAACCTAATGCAAAAATTGACTCTACTACTAGGGCAGAGCAAAGGGGTTACATAATAAGGTAACCAAAATAGTGTATTCCTTTGCAAAATCACATTTTAAGCACTTTTTGACTCTTTGGATTTTTCTCTAAAATCAATAAAAACGGCGTAAATCGCATTCTCAATCTTAAAGGACGTTATTTTAGGACCGCCATTTTGGGTCCGCCATTTTGAATTTTGCAATTTTCTCATTGGATTCATAATCAGTGACCCCAAGAACCCTCCCAACATAAATTTCGCTCAATTTGGTTGCGTTATTAAATTAGGGGTACAAAATGGGGGTTTTAATTCCCGTAGGGGGCGTGCCCCCATTTTAAACATATAACATTTTATATTGGTCCAGTACTGAAGGCATTACAAAAGATTTCAAGTCTCTATCTTTGGATAGTAAAAAATAAGAACTTGTTTTAACTTTGTTATAAGAACTCAAGATACCTTGTTGTATATTGTGCGGTTCACACATGCGGACGTTTGACGCAAGAATAGTAATAGAATTAACAATGTTGAGTTCTCTAATTTTGAAGAATTATTGGATATTCAGCTGTTTATTGGTGTTATTTGTCAAAAATTAATGAAAAGGATGACAAGTGTTGTTAAGTGAAGGGAAATAGAAAGCATTAAGCATGTAGTTAAAATTTAAGTCATATGTTTTTAAACCTTTTTATTTAGAAATTCAGTTTTGGTTCACTTTTATCTTCTTAATAACTAGGGTTTTTAAACATATTTCTGATAAAAGTCTATAAAACTACTTACTACCTGAGAATAACTGTGCGGCATTCGGGCTACTGTTGTGGGTGTTATTAAATTTAGAAATACCTACCTGCTTATGGGTGCTATAGGGACAGCTTGTGAATTTCGGTTTATTCGATTTATAAATTATTTGAAAAGTTTTTTTTGAAATCTAACGTAGCACAAGCGATTGTACATCAACCAATCTTATAATAAAATAGCGAACGTGCTTTCAAATTAGTTTTTAAATCTAGTATCTAAGTCAATTTTAGCTATCTTGGACAATAGGACTTTATTTATATTTAAAAAGAAAAATTGAATCAAAAGTAGAGTCCTATTGTCCAAGATAGTACCTACAAAAATTAATTTGAAAGGGCGTTCGCTATTTTATTATAATATTTGTTGATATACAATCACTTGTGCAACGTTAGATTTAAAAAAAACTTTTCAAATGATTTATAAATCGAATAAAGCGACATTCACGACCTTTCCCTAAGATCTTTACTACATACTAATTATTACTACATATATTGTAGTTGTATTGCTTTAATTATGCTTTTGGTATGAAGAATTATGGGACGAACCTTAGTTAAGTTTTATTTTGTGTGTTTGTATACTTTATTAACATACAAAACCGTCTCCCAAGCTAACTCGAAACAATTCTATTTTCGTTCCCGTCTAAGATTCGACGACGGTTGCGGCCGGGGGCGGTTCGTGGGAGCCCCGATCCGGAAGATTTCCCGATAGATCGACCGATTAACGCGCCCGCGAGCGATCAAAGTCGCGCTCGCGGACTCTTTCGCGGTCTCTAGGTGGCGCGTGGGTCGTCCGATCGGGACCGTTTTTCGGGGGTGGATGCGTCCGGCCCTCGGCAGCTTAAGTTCGGAGTCCGCGCGTTCCCCGGTAGACCGTTTAGGCGGGGGCGGCGAAAAACCGCCCCCGTCTTAGGGTAGGTCGGAGCGGAAATTCGCCCCTCGATTCTTTGCCAGCGACGGCCCCCGATCGTGTTTGCCGAAACGCATTTCGTGCCCGCGCCACTCCGGAGGCGGTGGCCGGGGGCGGCATTAGGATCTCGGGGGCTAGCGGAAATCCGTCGACGGCGTTCGACGTATCGCTCCCTGCTGCGACCGATACCGCTATCGGTTAGTCGATATCGCCACCCGCCGCCGCTCTACGGGGCGGCGAGTACCCAAATGTCGACCCCTCTTCGAGGGGCGGTATCTCGAGAACGGTAGGAGCCAAAACGAATTTTTTTGCGTCGAACGACGTGAAATCTCAAATACTTCCGACGGTTGGATTTTTTCCCAAAAGGCTACGGTAGCGGGAAAATTACAGCAGGAAAACTCTAAATCTTTGATTTTTCTTTCGCCCGAAAATCTTGCACGAGTAAAAACGCTGCCGCCGACTTGATCTTTTTTCTAAGTGGAAACGGCTTCGGGGCGTCTTTAGGGATCTCCTTCCGCGTCGATCGAGCCCTATCTCGACCTCCTCGCCGCTCCCGTTCCGGTCCGCCGCCCCCTCGACCATCACGTCTACGCTATCGGCTGTATCTCCGTCCCCGGTATAGATAGCGCGTTGCGGTCTTCACCGTCCGATAGCCAGACTCGTCTAGTATCCCGAAGGTTCATCCTAAGTGTTCCTGTTATGGTCCATTTCCGATTAATATCGGAAAAACCGTGGGGGCAGCCATTCTCGAAGCTGTACCGCCGCCGTCCGCAGTCCTATTTGCGATCCGAAGAGCTCTTATGAAACTTCGGTTTGTGGGCTCTAAAAAAGGTTAGTAGGTCCGATCGTTAAAAACCGCTCCTTGTATGCGAAAACCGCGAGTACGCGAAGGTCAACTTGTAGGGGGGCGGCGTCGGTCCTAGGACTAACATTTTGGTACGGTTGGGTTTCTCTCGTCGGGTAGGACACCATAGGGTCTAGAAATGGCATCTGGGTGGCGGCGTTTCGGGGGCAGTTGGAAGAATCTCTCGGGGAACCGCCTCCTCTGACGCCGTCAATTATACAAGTATCTCGAAGATTTTCACTGAGTGCCCTTCCTCTAGTCGTCCTCCATAGAGTCGTCAAAACCGCATCCCTCTGGGACGCTTGGTTCGCGAGTAATCCGCGGTTCAATGTTTCTCGCGGTTTTAATTAATTATCGCGGATTCGGTGCGAGATATCCAAATTCTGTTGGCACCACTACCTGCGCAGTGCAAAGATAAATAGAAAAGGTCCTATGACGCGAAATCGTACGAAGCGTATTTTAAAAGTTATTTGCGATTAACTGTTTAGAAAGTGTTAGAAATCGCGGAAAAACACCCCGGATGTAGGTCTCTCTGGCGGCTTTAATTGTGGCCCTAAAAAGTTAACTTTTGCGGTTCCGGGTAGCACGTACGGTCTTCTACGCGGATTTCCAAGCGGATTCGTTTTGGCTCCTATAGTTTTTTAGTTCTAGCCACTTAATTAAAATGGTCCGTTTAAGATGCTTAATTAGCGTGTATGAAGGTGTATTAATCACTTTTTGTAATTAAAATTGTGATTTTCTTATAAAGCTCGACCAGATGACAAAAGTGTTCCGATGTGTCGAAGCGGAAAATTCAGTCGTTTACGAGGAAATCAAGAAAAACTGTATAGTGTCGACTGTTAATAACGGTATCCCTTTTAAATAGTTCTAACATGGCGGTGACATCTGTAGAAGGTGCTGGCTCAGATGCATGTACTCCGATATGCTGTATTATGCACCCGTTATGGCAGTATCGTTGTTGGTTCGAATCTCACTTTATACCAAAAAATTTTTTAACTGGAATAATGGCTGAAATTTTATTTTTTTTTTGTTAATTCAGTAATCTTTTTTTTAAGTTGAAAAATTAATTTATACACAATATAAATGGGGAAAATATGAACATTAAGGCGGATTCAAAAAACACAATGTTAGATGCGTATATTTTCGGCTAGAAAATGTTTTTACCGAATATCTCTCTTGATTCGAATTCAGTCTTAAATCTTTTTTCACTACAGCATACATATTGTATGTTTGGACTAGGGTTGCCGTTTTTTTCAACAGTATCGAACTGGAGCAATTGTGTCCACCCTCCTATCGCTCCTACAACACGCTTCCACTTTTGGTCATATCTCGGCTCCGGGAAAAGATATCTCGTTCGGGTTTTCAGCGATGAATAGCCCTAAGTATCTGGAAGGCGGCTATCGACATGCACACCGCCCCCGTCTTAAAGGGGGGCGGCTGGGAACCTTAAAACGTTTCGAGCGATAACTCCGCTTCCGGCCCAGATATCTCGTTCTGGTTTTCGAGGATGGACCGGCCGAAGTGTCTGCGACCCAGTTATGGTCTTCGAACGACGCTCGTGTCCCCAAGGGGGCGGCTGAGGACTCGCAAACGTTTCAGGTCGTATCTCAGCTTCCCGTCCAGATATCTCGTTCTGGTTTTCTAGGATGGACCGGCCCGAGTGTCTGGGACCCAGTTATGGTCTTCGTACGCCGCCCGTGTTCCCAAGGGGGCGACTGAGAACTCGCAAACGTTTCAGGTCGTATCTCAGCTTCCCTCGTTCGTATCTCGTTCTGGTTTTCGAGGATGGACATCCCAACGTCTCTCGGACCCTGTCGTGTACGTAGGCCACGCCCCCTCCGACAACCACGCCCCTGCGACCGCTTCCCTCGTTCGTTTGGCGAAAAGAAAAACTCCAATTGCTCTCTGTGTATTGGTACCCGCCGATTTCGGGCCGTTCATGTCTTTGACGTTAGAGGTTTTGTATGCGGGAAGCGGATGAGGACACGAAAACCGACTTTCCACCCGAAGCGCTTGTTAATAAACATTGTCTTAAATTATAAACGTGTTATTTAATTATACAAAACCTTCGACAATTATCTTTAACCACAAAATAAACATTTTGTAGATAATATAAGCAAATACAACTAGTTTTCTGCAATATACATCTATTTCTGATGGCAGTAGATTGTTTACTGTGCGTCATTTCACCGTGTAGTGTGTGTGAACTGACTTTTGCGGGCCCGCAGCGAGCTCGTTGCGAGCTCGCAACGGGAGTTTCCCGCATGTGGACACCGGCACTAACTCACCAGAAGCGTTATGACGCCATAGCCTACATTAGTTCGTTCATTTTGTTGCCTCACCTTCTAAGTTTGTTATACGAATAAGACGTAGTTAACACAAAGATCAATAGAGTTACAGTATGGGTGTAGAATGGGACTACCAACGATTTTATTCCGGCTATATACACAAGTTATCTTGGAGATATATTGCGATATATCTGCAAGTCTGCAAAAGGTCACTATTAAAAACTTTATTTTTCATTTTAAGTACCCAATATGTCCTAGGTTTTAATATTTTAAATGTGCTATTTATGTTTCTTAATGCAGAATTCAGTGGCATCGTACAAAAAAATCTCATCTATTAATATATTAAGAATTAAATATACTTGCGATTTATCCACCACGTTTTACCACATATAAACTTTCTATCGAAAGATTAATTCACATAAACGCACTGAAAGCAGGCTACGAGAGCTGGTACCGTGGCCAAAAGTCAAAATCTTATTGGATTTGCATGAAATTTTGAACAAAAGGGTATTTAATGTCGCTGATTTCGAATTTGATGTTAAAATTTGAAGATTTAAAATGGGCAATTCAAGATGACGTCCATAATGACTAAGATTAAACTTATTTGTGCAAAACTAGGCATTTCAGTGTTTTTCAGGTCGCTGATTTCGAATTTGATGTCAACAATCGAAAATTCAAAATGGTTGATCTAATATGGCGGTCATAATGACTAAAATGCGATTTACTTGCATAAAACTCGTTACCTGGGGGATATTCGAGTTTGTCGATTTCGAATTTGATGACAAAAATTATAAATATAAAATCATAAAATAAACAGTGTTACAACTTGAATAATTACTGACTAGTTATTTAGAGTTGAATCTGAGTTCTCCTAGCCTCTGACATATCGGGATGCTTTCTGAGTGAGTTCCGTTTGATTCTCACAATGCAGCGTGCTTGTAGGTGAATTCTGTTGCCTCTTGTTTGTCGGGGTACACCTTTCACAGTTAAAAGATTTTTTTCATCATCATCATCGGATAAATGTTTAAAGGATATCTTTGTAATTCAACAGATTCAACAATTGCAAGTAAATCTTGTACATCCGACTGAGAATTAATTTTTGAATGATGTAATGTCTATGTAATACATTATGAAAGATGTAAACATCCTGACAAGTAATAGGCTAGGGTAACTAACTCAGAAAGCACCCTGAACTGTTAAGAGGCCAAATACCACCAAAAAAATTAAAGTCTAAGATTATTGTCTAAACTACTATTATTGTAGGCATAACACTTTTTGGAAAGCAAATTCCAAATCAGTAAACCCGAAAGCCCATCAAAGTACCAAGTTGAAATCGCCGCTAATCAGTAGCGATGGGGTCTCGATACTATCCGAGTGTCGCGACACTTGAGAGTCGAAACAATATGCCGTGAGAAGTGTGGACTCTTCATGATACTTTCACGACACTTCGCCTTTACATCGTGCATGCGCTAGTGTAAATGTAATCGAATTGAAACGAGAAGCAGTCAAGATTCATAGCTACATAAATCATAAGCAAACTATGGATTGAAAAACAATTATATGAGTAAATTCTGTTATGGTTATATATTAATGCATTAAGTACATTAAAAGACATTAAATTATTTATAAAAGCAAATACATATTATGAAACAGAAATTTAAAAGAAAAGAAACAAATTATATAAATAACTTGTAATTCAAGTCTATTCATTGGATTTATTATAAAAACTATTTAAAAATGTAATTTCGCTGACGACGTTGGTCTTTAGTCGAGAACGTTTTGTTGTTAAGATTGAAGATGATACTTTTATGTTGTATTTTCAGCAAAATAAATTGAATTAATTAAAATTAATGATCATTGTATTTATTTACACGTGTTTCGATAGTAGTCTTTCTTCAAAATACATTATAAGGTGTAAATATAAGAAGCTGAAATAATAATTAGGTACATGAGGAACTTATTCAACTTCAATTATTGATTTTAATTTATTTTGCTGAAAACCCAAGGTAAAATTATCACCGTCAATATTATGTTAATACAAAAGAAAAAATCCACAACAAAATATTTTTATATGTACGTCTCATTCAATGATTGTTGGCCAGTTCAACAAATCTGTCTTTAATTTCTTTGTAAGAATGATCAAGCAACTTCGAATTACACTCTAATAAGAGCGATACTGTTCGACACTAAGAATCGCGACACTTTAAGTATCACGACCACGAATAGTATCAAGACACTCGACACCCAAGTTCCCATCACTACTATTCAGACTTTGTAGTGAATAGACTTATATCTAGTGTGATAACATTCTGCATGTGTGAAATGGAAAAATAGGCAAATAGTTTGAATCTTAGTTATTATGGCGGCCATATTGAATCAGCCATTTTAAGTCTTTAAGTATTAACATCAATATTCGAAATCAGCAACCGTAGAAACACCTTTGTACATCATTGCACACAAATCTAATAAAATTTCGGTATTTTTGGGAACCAAGTCTCCTAGTCCACTGTGCACTATAAAAGTCACCAGTCTAACTTCTTACGCGGGCCAACGTTGCTTAACTCTGAATACCGTTTGACTAGTACTAACCGACGCGGTTCCATGATCATGGATGGCTAAGGGTATTCTGATTATAAGTTTCATCTAGCACAGATCGGTAAAATGATTTTTTTTATTTATTGTAATACATTTCAGGCTAGTTACTATATAGTTCATTTTTGTTTAGGCACGCGTTTTGTTTACAGACTTATGCTGCAATTCGGAAATATTTAATAAATCTGCTACCAGTAAATTACCTACCACTAACAAATTCTGTATGTAAGTGTGTTATTGAAACGTTGAAGATAGCATACGTAAAACTATAGAGTACGCGTTTTCTGTGAAAGTGTATACAGGGTGTGCCAGAAACGTTGAAGGGGGTAAGCTAGCATACGTAAAACTATGGATTATGTAAAAAACTATTATATTAAAATTATAAAGCTGAGTCTCTTTTAATTATCCTCTTACCGTTTGTTTATAATTAGAAGATATAATAACTATAAAAATGTTAATGAATTACATTTATTTATTCCTCATCTTTAATTCATAAATATAGAAATATTCCTCAATGTGGCAGATCAACAACCTCTAAACATATCAATAATTAGGATAATTATCTTCTTTATTCACAACTTTTTAGTAATGCATCAAACAAAAATAATCATATCCATTACCTGAATAAAACATAAAAGTGAAATTATACCTTGTTATTTTATTTTTTAAATTCTGATCATCTAAACATAGCACGGACAACTTTTTATTTTTTTTTGCTAATTTTCACTTTCACCTATTCATCGAGCGATAGATGTTATCATTTACTTCTACATAAACATCCCAACAACAATAGGTTTATTTTTAAAGTTCCTCATAAAAAAATAATTACTACTTAACATTTAGCTAATCAATTTTACTCGTCACGTACGAACACGTAAAAAACACGTCTTGAGAAATAAATAATTCGTTAAAAGTTATTATTAAAAAATGCCCTTTTCCGACTAAAAACATGTTCGTTCTCTTTGCAACTATACGTTTCGAGTTCGGCCTCTTGGCATTTTAAGGTTAGGACGTGATCTATCGAGGCCAAAACTACGATCAATGTGAAGTAACCTTACAGCCAGTAGCTAACAGGGGGTGGCTGGCAAATAGCCAAAGAAACGAGAACAAAGAAAGCGTCAAGTACGTATCAAAATTTTTTTCTCAAACTTGTACAAAATGATGTTTAAAGAACAAACACGTAAAGTGTGTCATTCCATTTTTAGCATGTTAAGTTGGAACTTCGGAAAAATTATTGCTACCATTACAATAATTAGAATGCGATAAAAAAGGGGAGAAAACGCTCGTGTGAAATATGTTTTTTAATTTTATCATTCCGTGTTTTAAATTCTAAAAACGAACAAATCTCTTTATTAGTGCAAAAATGTCAAAAGTCAAAACATCCAATTTAAATAGAAGCTAGGAGTTTGAGCTGAAAATTTGTATAGCTTTCACAGCCGTGAACATCATTTTTTTAAGATAAACAGAAGTGTTTAGAAAAGTGAAAACTTAATAGGGGGCTTTTAGCCGCTTTTTATATACTACAAGTGTTGCGATGTTGCACCTTCAAGATTTAGGTAAAAAGGGGGAACTGATAAGTCTTTATTGAAGTGCATTAAGTGGATGTAAACACAGGGGTGAGCTGAAAAATACGGTTATTGATCTGAAGTTCCATTGAAAGCTTGTCAAATATTATAGATGTCAAGGTGTAAAAATATGATAACAAGCTTTGAGAAAAACGAATTTTTCGTAGTGGGTATAGAGAGATCACTTTTATTTTATTGATTGTGAAAGGTGGAAATTTTATTTGTCCAAAAGAATAATTTTCTTATAAAAGGAAGGAAAAAACTTCTTACCATATTTTTTGGATATGGATTTTTCTTGAAAGCTTGCTCGTTCTTACCTGGAAATAAAAAGAAATCAGTGTTATTAATTTAATAATAATTACAACAATTTCCATAAAATCTATTTTATTGTTAATCTTAATTAGTTTGAGTTTCTTAATTTCTATCAGGATATCCTTTTTATATAACAAGAAGAGCCAAGGATCTATTGGGCAACTAAGAACAAAAAAAATTATTGCAAATCCTGCTTTTACAGAAAGAGAATGATCAATTAATTGTACTTTACAAAAATTTCCTTCGTTTCCAATTCCAATCGATTTCTAATCGAAGACCGAGCTGTATTTCATGTAACGACACATGCAAACGACATATTTTTTCATTTCTGTAATAAAGGTGTGAATATTACATGATATTGTCTATAGGACGTGTTTTATTATTAAGGTAATGGGGTTAATATAAAGGGTTGTAATTCCTGTTCCAGTACGTTTAATCAATAGATATGGAATTTTTAAAAACATTCTTTAGATTAGAGATTGGGGATTCAATTTTTAAATTTTTTTGGGCATTACAAATAAAGAATAAGATTTGTTTAAAATGTTCTATCCGATTAGGAATTAAATTTTTTAATATTTTCTGGGATTACAAATAAAAAAGCAGAATATTTCAAAATATTATTTGCTATTAAGAATTGAATCATTAAAAAATATTTTTTAAGACAAGGGATTAAAGAATAGGTTTTTCAAAATATTTTATGGAATTAGCGATTGGGGTTTGAATTTTTAAAAATGTATTTTAAGATTAAGAGCTAGGAGATGTTTTCTAAAATATTTTTCGTATTAGAGATTGGAATTTCAAAATATTTTTTGGGTTAGGAACTAAAGATTAGATTTTTCAAAATACTTTATGGGATTAGGGATTGAATTTTTAAAAATATTTTTAGGATTAGCGACTAGGATTAGATTTTTCAAAATATTCTTTCCGATTAGGAATTCATATTTTTACATATTTTCTGGGATTGCAAATAAAGGACTATACTATTTCAAAATATTTCTTGGGATTTGGAATTAAACCCTTAAAAATATTTTTTAAGATAAGGAATTAAAGAATAGATTTATCAAAATAATTTATAGAATTAGGGATTGAACTTTTAAAAATGTACTTTAAGATTAAGAGCTAGGAGATGTATTCTAAAATATTTTTTATATCTGCGTGTCCTAATGGCTTCATTAGGACACGCATTTTGCGTGTCCTAATGAAATTTTTTAGAATACTGGAAACAGTGACATTTTATTTTTTAAAGTTGATATCACTGTTCTTAGAATGTCAAACTTATGTTATTTACGCAGTGAACTCTTATAACTGGAATGCAACGCTTTCGAAACTAGTATTGCAGGCTACATAAATGCGCCGAATAATAATTAGCCTTAATAAGGGCGTAACAGTTTTTACTTTATTATTAACGAAATTGTAAATTTTGATATTGACATCGTAAGGATGCATTGTGTTGTGTATCTGCAATTAATAGCTCACGATAAACTTAACGTAATAAAATTAAATTTTATAGAATTATACATATATCTTTACCTTATAAGTTATAATATCCAAAAGATCCAATGAATAATTATTTTGGTTAACAAAAATCATTCTTTGCTGAAAATACTATTGCATTTATACCTCATTAATCTCTTTAACAAACAAGGTATTTATTCTATGAAATAAAATATAATTATTCTTATTTCATCCAAGTTTTTAATTCATTAAGTAGCAACTATTTATGTCACAAATAATTGGCATACATTCTACTTTGAATTTATAATAATTTTCAACAGTACGTATAATACACCTGGCAAATTTGAACGAGGTCCTGCTGCTTAGCGGGCGTTGTATGTATGAGATAAGAATTTCTACGTCGCGCGGATTACCTAAAGTTAAGCTAGGTTATGTAAAAAGCAAAATTGCATAATTTCTAGTGTTGCCAACTGCTATGCTACTTACCAAAATATCCCTAACAAATTTTATTTAAAACTAAGTAATTTTTTTAATTAATTAATAACGAACAAACGCAAATAGGAAAAATAGTATAAAGTATTCGTTTCATAACACGTTTTAGCGCACTTGTCCTCATAGCAAACTCGGACGCGTGTGCTAAAAACGTGTCTTATGAAACTACGAGTAATACATTAATATACTATTTCGGATTAGAGATTAAATTTTTTTAATATATTCTGGGATTAAAGATAAAGACTAGATTATTTCAAAATATTTTTGGAATTACAGATTGAATTCTTAAAAACTTTATTTAGGATTAGAGATTAAAATTTGATTTTCCAAAATATTCTTTCCGATTAGGAATTGAATTTTTTTAAGTATTTTCTGGGATTACAAATAAAGGACTAGTTATTTCTAAATATTTTGTAGGATTAGGAATTAAACCCTTAAAAATATTTTTTAAGATAAGGAATTAAAGAATAGATTTATCAAAATAATTTATGGAATTAGGGATTGGGGATTGAACTTGTAAAAATGTATTTTAAGATTAAGAGCTAGGAGATGTTTTCTAAAATGTTTTTCGTATTAGAGACTGAAGTTTTTAAATATTTTCTGGGATTAAAACTAAAGAGTAGATTATTTCAAAATATTTTTTCAGATTAGGAATTAAAGATTAGAGTTTTCAAAATATTTTATGGGATTACAGATTGAATTTTTAAAAATATTTTTATGTTTAGCGACTAGGATTAGATTTTCCAAAATATTCTTTTCGATTAGGAATTTATATTTTTAAATATTTTCTGGGATTACAAATAAAGGATTAGATTATTTCAAAATATTTTTAGGATTAGGAATTAAACCCTTAAAAATATTTTTTAAGATAAGGAATCAACGAATAGATTTATCAGAATAATTTATGGAATTAGGGATTGAACTTGTAAAAATGTAGGTGTTTTAAGATTAAGAGCTAGGAGATGTTTTCTAAAATATTTTTCGTATTAGAGATTGTTTTTTTAAGTTTTTTAAATATTTTCTGGGATTAAAGATAAAGACTAGATTATTTCAAAATATTTTTTCAGATTAGGAATTAAAGATTAGAGTTTTCAAAATACTTTATGGGATTAGAAATTGAATTTTTAAAAATATTTTTAGGATTAGCTACTAGGATTAGATTTTTCAAAATATTCTTTCCGATTAGGAATTCATATTTTTAAACATTTCCTGGGATTGCAAATAAACGACTAGATTATTTCAAAATATATCTTGGGATTTGGAATTAAACCCTTAAAAATATTTTTTAAGATAAGGAATTAAAGAATAGATTTATCGAAATAATTTATGGAATTAGGGATTGAACTTATAAAAATGTATTTTAAGATTAAGAGCTAGGAGATGTTTTCTAAAATATTTTTCGTATTAGAGATTGTTTTTTTAAATATTTTCTGGGATTAAAGATAAAGACTAGATTATTTCAAAATATTCTTTCCGATTAGGAATTAAAGATTAGAGTTTTCAAAATACTTTATGGGATTAGAAACTAACTTTTTAAAAATATTTTTAGGATTAGCGACTAGTATTAGATTTTTCAAAATATTCTTTCCGATTAGGAATTCATATTTTTAAATATTTCCTGGGATTGCAAATAAACGACTAGATTATTTCAAAATATATCTTGGGATTTGGAATTAAACCCTTAAAAATATTTTTTAAGATAAGGAATTAAAGAATAGATTTATCGAAATAATTTATGGAATTAGGGATTGAACTTATAAAAATGTATTTTAAGATTAAGAGCTAGGAGATGTTTTCTAAAATGTTTTTCGTATTACTGATTGAAGTTTTTTAAATATTTTCTGGGATTAAAACTAAAGACTAGATTATTTCAAGATATTTTTTAGATTAGGAATTAAAGATTAGATTTTTAAAAATATTTTATGTGATTAGAGATTGAATTTTTAAACATATTTTTAGGATTAGATAGTAGGATTAAATTTTTCAAAATATTCTTTTTGATTAGGAATTGAATTTTTTAAATATTTTCTGTTATTGCAAATAAAGAACTAGAAGATTTCAAAATATGTCTTGGGATTAGGGATTGAATTCTTAAAAATATTCTTTAGGAGTAGGTAGTAGTAGTTTTTTTATAATTATTTTCTGGGATTACAGATAAAGGATTGGATCTTTTTAGACTAGTTTTTGATATTAAGGATTGGTGATTGTATTTTTAAAAATATTTTTGTGAATAGGGATTAGATCTATAAAAATATTTTTAGGATTACGGATTACAGCATTAAAAAATTCCCGGTTGTGATTGGTGATTAGATTAATTGATTTAATCACAGCTGGTGATTACTAATCCAAGGGTAACTCTGATGCCAGTATTGTTTTGTTCTTTAATTGTAAGTTCTATAATTATATTGTAATTGTTGAAAGGCGGTACACATAAGGGTAGTATTTGATCTCAAAAGTTGACCAAAATTCTTTTATAAATAAGAACAAGTAAAACTCTTCGTCAGATATGTAGTCATCTTCTATATTTTCATTATACTCATCATAGCTCCAGTCTTCGCTAACCCAATTCGCATTCATCGAAGCTCAAGGTATTGTCATTATCGGAATGTTAATCCTAGTCGGAAGTAACATCTTCATTGTTCGTGAAAAAAATATTTCGTTTACTTTTGAGGTTTACATCTTAAACCGATCATCTGGCAGTAATAAACGATTTATAATGTAAAAGTTACGAGTCTCTCTCCTGAATTTCTTGGCAAAACCTTGTCGATACAAACAAAAATACTTGATTCAGAGAGTTTCCCGGTGGGCATTATTGCCGAAGAAATAAAACCCGTCCCATGGATAAAACCTTGTGTACTGTGGATGGCACTGAATACCACCCAAATAATTCTACGTACAGTTTGGCTGCATCAAGGGCGTAGAAAATCTTATACCTATTTCGAATCCACAAGATTTGATAATAAAAATGCGTTTTTGAAACTCATAAGATTACCAGACTCCGCTGCCGCGCCGCCGACAACTTTCTTATTCGTTTCGAAGATATATTTTTTGTATTAATTAAACAAATAGCCATAAGTAATAACATTGTATTTCTAATCAAACGCAGAAATTGAGTATTGCCGGAAAATACAAAAATAAAAAATCATTAAGTACAAAAACTTCGAGTTCTTTCAAAAAACTGTAATTTTGCTTGAGAATGTGAAGCAGCGGCATTATTTAGTTGTATCTATTCACATAACTTCCGAAAATTCGCCCCAGATATTTTCTTTTTTCTATTTAAAGCTTCAATAATCTAGCCATGTGTGCCAAGCCCAACACCCTCTAAGTACAAGCAACACCTGCGTTGAGCTTATAACAACGGAGCCCTCTTAGGCGACAACAAATTAATTAGCGCGTCATTAACTTTTGTAAGAACTACCAGTTCTCACTGGTGGGAGCGAGGTCGCCTATTCACCCCCTACTAACTCCCCAGGCTAGTGCTGGAGCTATTAAGGTGCTCTTGGAAACTGACTTTGCCTATATTATCCCAGAATTTAGCCACTCCGTCCTACTATATTTAGGCTTGGTGAGACTTCGACAGAACCCCGTCCGACTCTACCTAAGACTAGAGATCTCCAACGCCAACTAGGTGGGCTTGTCTTTGTATGAGAGGGTCTGTATTCGCATCAACACCCCTTAGAAAGTGATCCCCTGGAGTAGCCTTCCTGGGACCGCCTAATCTATAGATCTTAAGCCACCGAAGAGACTCAAACTGCTGGTCCATCGCAAGGTTGCCCTACCGCCATCCAATCCATAGTGCAATGTGACCACCCAGAGAGAAGCACCTGGTAAAACAGTCTCTACTTAGACAGCGATCAGGGGCTCGCTGTCGGGATAGAGCAACCCTGAGACCAGTCCAGTCATAGTGCAGCTATAACGTCGGCCACAAGTGTACAAGAAGTTCATCTCTTTAAGAAAATCACAAATATTCTGGAAATATTTGGATAAATGTGAGATGAAGTGAAAAAAGCGCTAAATTACGTCATTATCGAAAGGGCGGGGAAGGAGCATGGTGCATCCCCTTGCCCACACCCCCACCGGCGTGCGATTCTGCATTTCCTCTATAATTGCTAGTTCAGTCTAGATGGTTAAAGGATGTACACAACAATAATGAAGGAACAACTTACTTCTAATATGCCGTGCTTACCTGTACATTTTCTCAAACTTGGTAGAAGTGCTCTTCCCCCTAGCATCAAAAGGAGTTAACAGGAGTATTTTCCAACATTAAATTCACTTAAAATTAGAAGTTAAGAAACAAAAGAATAAATTCAGCAAAAGAATACAATATTGGATAATTTATCAGGTGCATCCATCATAAATCTAGAAAAGCCTTAGTATTCGTACGTTTACAGCGTACAACGTTTCTATAATACATACTAATCGCATGTGGAGAATTGTAGAATCCAGCATTGGACAAATCCCCCGTGAGAGCAATCACAGGTCAATTATAAATCGTAATACCGTTGATTTTGGAGGGATGCGAACAATCACCTCTAGTCTGATAATTCGTAACATGAGGTCTTCATCGTCAATCATTTCTAGAATTTTAAGTTGAAAGCAGTATCTATTGATACTTAAGCTTTCGTCAGCAAATGATTCGATAGTAAAGTACACTGGTTTCTAATGAAACTTGAAGCTTACTAGGCAAAGCATCTCGAAACTTAAGCTAGGTATATTTAAAGCCTTATTCGAGTGTGTGGTACATTTATTTCAGCAAAGTAATTGTCTAATCACGACCTGTGGTGGGTTCGGTCATAATTTATTTCCCGTTTAAAGACGTCCTGTGTTTGCCATCTTTGTATATCTGTTACATCAATACATTTTTAAGTGCTTTTTTAAATTGAATGAATGTGTCTTACGGGTTTTTTAATCTCTGGAATCGAACTGGAATCAACTTCGAAGTTGAAACCCCGCCACTTTGAAGCTTCGAAATTGTAAGTTTCCCCTGATATTTTTAATAAACCTGACTACACACTTCTAGATTTTATACATTTAAAAGTAATTATTTATTAAGCTTAGTTCTTCAAGAACTTCCATCTTAAAAAGTTTGATTATTTTGCAAGTATAGAACTTTGAGAATGTAAATGTGTTCGTGTGGTGAACACGCAGATACAGCGTCTCGAAGAAAGCACCCGAATTAGAACGCAATCTGTTCATTTGCAACTTCCGATCTAAGTAGCCATGAGATACAGTCACCACACAGATCTACCATTTCATCTTAAACCTAAAAATTCAAGTAGCACTATGCCATTTCTCCATATATCAAAAAGATTTTGAACCATTTCGAATGAAGGTTTTAATCCGGTCTCAAAGACCAGGATCTCAGAAGTGGAACAATAAAAAATAACAATTAAGTCGGACATTCCCCAAAAAACCCCGATTCCAAGTGGCAAAATAAGTTTTTTTCCTATTGGGGTGTTTTAGAAAAAATCTCCGATAATCCGGCTAAGAACCAGGTATTGGGCGAAACGTTTGTTATCGTAAAGAATCCATGAACGACGCAGCCATAGCCCGAGTAATTATTCATTCGGCATCAACTACATCGCAGGGTCTACCGATGGCGGATATACTCTGGTTTCGGGTTCTCATTATTAAGTAAGCCGTTGTCACCGGCTAACGACTGCCAATAAACCCACCCCAAATACTTTGATCCAACTAGGAAACCCATGGATCACCGCGGGCTGTGAAATGTGCCGACAGTAGAACCACAGTGATACCACCAGGTTTTACCTATCGTATACTAAAGGTATACTTTTACCAAGTATACATTTTTATACAAAACTATTAACTTTGTAATCTTTTCATACAGGTTGCCTAAAATTTCAAGGAACAAGAGGTCCATTAGCCACTATTTAAATTAACCACACGCATTCTGCATATTATTTAGTCCTAGAAAAATATATTAGTATGGCTCTAACACAAGACGCAAACTACATACGTTCCGTGCAAGTCTACGCAACCTGTATATTCGGTAGCTGAAAAAAAACAAGAGAGCGTTGTTAATGTGCATCAAAACATAATACTAAAACAAAATTAATAACAAAGGATTGCAATCTAGTGGTATTATAAACAATCTCCCACGTGTAACTGAAAATGCTTCTTTTATTTCCTTTCAAAGCCAACTCTGATGGTAAGTACATTCGATTACCACACCTAGATTTTTCGACAGGCACGATCTAATCGTAGTATCATTCTTTGAAATACATGTACCTACTGATTAAAATTCATGTAAATAACAAAAGTAAGCAGCAGTAATAATAAAGTAACAACACGTTATCATCTGTTTTGCTGATCAATGCTAGTATTTCTTAACATCTTGAGAGGGCGTGCTAGTGAAATTAGAGAAAGTAGATCTAATCTAATAATAAATGTTTAAATACGTTTTTATGTGTAAGTAAAAGTCAGGATTTAATGACAAAGTATTTTTAGATGAATAAGATGAAGTGAAAATGTTCAGTTAGACAAATGTTATACTTTTTTCACATACAATTGTTAGTTGACAGTCAGTTAATAATGTTAACAAAATTTCGATGTTTGCTTCAAAATTGTCATAGTGGGAAGTGTATACATCTATAGATTATTACAATGATTAAATTGTAACAAAGCAACAATGAAGGGGAAGTCAAGTAAGAATCCATGTGAAAACGAGTATAGTATGCTTGGAAACCTACGTTTTGTGAATTATGTTTTTCTTCAAATATGGAAATTACAAAAGAAAAATAATTATGATTAGACATAAAACAACTCCAAAATACAATTTATTGTTAAGTACGTATAATACATATTTGCTTTAACAAAAAGTAGTGAGCTGGTACATCAAGAATTATAAACAACGCGTGTACAACAATGTAATTATTATTTATTTACTGTTCAAATTTGCTAATAATTATTATATTATTCTCAACCTGTTCGCAAACAATAAATTACTAATTAAAATTATCTTAATTCCATGAATTTCGTTGTGGGAAATATTTGACAGGAAAACTTGAAATACTTTTTTCTATAGTCCAAACACTAGAACAATGGCGAAATTAGCAGTTCGAAAATAACAAACTGAATACGCTTTGACTATTCTTATCTTAGTAATTACAAAAACTTGTGTCAATTCATCTGTGAATATTTTTTGGATCTAGACAAAGGGAACCTACAAGTTTAATGTGAACTTCGGACCATTGATATCGCGATTTTATCCTCTTCATGCAGAGGTTGTATATACCCACTAAATGTCGCCATCGTTTGGTATGTTACATATTTACAGTCATATTTTTAAAAATATTCAAGTTGATCCCGCCAGAACCCAAAGTTCAATCAGTTCATGGATTATCTCAACTCACTGAACTAATACGTCGACAAAAGGGAGTAAAATACAGATGAATTTGTGTAGATTTAAAAATAGAATATACCAATGGGAAGTACCTACTTGAAATTATTGAAAAAGATACAATACTAAATCCAACATGCCTATGGGGGATAGGGAGGGGGGGTAATTTCGAGATAATCCACCACTGACTGAAATTATTATTGCAAATATATTATAGTATATAGTTATTTCAAAGTTTTACGGCGATAAAAATACAAAAGTACCTATAAAAAGAGTTATCACCCCCCCCCCCCAAACATTAATAGTTAGTAGTAAATTCCTGCGGCCAAATGAATCTCGATTCGTCTGTATATATCAAGTTTAAACCGTTTTATACAATTGAATTCAATTTAGGAAACCTGTAACGCGTAGACAATATATATTAAAACTGGTTACAGATGATGTATGAAATAGCATATTTTGTAACTGCCCCCTCTTTCAGTTCTCTCGTCCATCTAACCATAAAATAAGTAATCCAAAATGTATGCCGCCACTTATCGATAAACCGCTTTGAGCAGATTTTAATAACTTGATGTGTCGATATGAAACTGTTTTAACTTTAAAATACGTGCATTTACTCAACTAACAATTAGTCCTTCCTTCGACTTTTTAAAATGAAATTATTGCGAAGGGGCAATTCAGGTATTATTCTTTATTTAATGGTATCAAATTGAAAACGCCTACCAAGAAGCTTTTATATCGTTGTTTATAAACAAGAACGTTGACTAACCAAAAATCCCATTTGAAACAGAGAATATTTAATGATGATTGGCGATGTTGATTAATATAATTTTAATATTTCATATGGTTTCCCTCTGACATCACATCATTTTGCTTCTGCAGTATATCTTCAGTGAAAGCGAAATTCTGTGTAAGAACCAGTTTTCTAAAATTCGAATCCAGTACCGTTTTAATTAATTGATGTTAAGTCAAAATAAGTTGCGTGAATCACATGCGTGAGTCCATATACTGTATCATTTTCAACCATTAGTATTGACAACGTTAAAATAAAGGCATTTTCACTGATTTTAATTATTCAGAATCTATTAATTCAGAATCCGTAATTTGGGTTTGGTCTTATCCAGTGGTGCAAGTACAAATCGTGAGCCTTCCTCTCAACATCTAGTTTGGACCTTCTTACTGTAATAAGAATTCAGGAATTTCTATCCTGGTAATTCATTTTTATTAGACGGAGAGTTTTCACATGTCCAGATGTCTCCAAATGAGTCTCAATTCATTTTTGATACTTATCATGATAACTCCCTTAGATACAACCAGAATCCCAAGGAATGCTTAGTCATAGTTTCACCAAAATCCAACCAGTACTTTCGGTTAAAATTATATTTTAAGCTGACCATGGTTATTGTTACCCATATTGTCATATCGTGTATTTCAGTATTCTAAAAATAATGGTACCTTTAAGTGAAAAAGAACAGACAGAAATTACAATGACGATTGGATATAGAGACAGCAAACGAAACTAAACGGACGTTTGAGAATTATTCAATAATAAGTAATAAGAGTTATTAGAAAAATCAAGAAAATCCCGGGGATCTTGGTCTTGGTTAATTATACAAGAGATCGGCCTACAGGAACATAACAAAAAACCCAGCGGAAATACCGAATCAAAAACGTTATGTTCTCAAATATTTGAAAACAATGAAATAGAATCCTTATAGAACACAATTAATTCATGAGTTAAATGAGGACGACTCCGATCAAAAACTTGAATTTTACGAGATCGTGCTGGATTTTGTGATGGACCCCCACAACTCTTGAGACGGATAGTCTTTTCAGGTGCACAATTGTCGACACTGATCTCCAGAAAATCTATATGGAATAATCTAATGCCGTAGTTTCCACAAAAAGTAAACGTTTGTGCCGAAATAGAATTTTGGTACTAGTTTTCATTGAAGGAACACTAAATGACGAAAAATATTTGGAATTATTGGAAAATAATTTAATCCTGGCGCTTGCTAAATTGTTACATAATAAGTTGTGGTATCAAGATGGTGCACCAGGTAAATATACACGTCCGTGCGTGCTTACTTGGACACTGTTTTCCTTAACCGTTGAATTGGTAGGAGATGACCAGCAGAGTGGACAACCAAGTCCCTTGATCTAATTCCACTAGATTTTCTTTGTGGGTTTACCTTAAATCTATGATCTACGGCAACAGAACCTATAATATTACAGAATTAATTTTTCATAAACAGTTGAATTGGTTGCTTGAATTAATTGCAGTTAGAAGTTTTTGTGATTTCAAAAATCGAATTATAAAGTTCTATTTAAAAAAAATTATTTAAATATTACGTCAGATATTCTACATGGTCACCCTGTACTTCGTTCTAGTTAAAAACACTACGAGTCCGAGTTCCCCTCTTCCAAAATATACCTAAATCTTTATTGAAGTTATTCCAACCTGCACATGTCCACTGTACAGGGTTCTTACAAATGATTCATCGGATTTAAAGTACTATAATTTCCAAGTTACGGAACGCACTCTTTCGGCTAATACTCTAACCACTCTACTCACGCCATGAGAGACCATCTCAAATTTCATAATTCGTGCGTGCAGACGTTGTTGTGGCAGATCAGCAGCACGAGCTCCATTGTCAACATGGCGACTAGGCAGCAGAAAGTCTTTTGTGGCTTGGACTATGGGTAATATTTATCCGTGTAAACGTGCAACGTGCGTTCCGAAGACAGTACGAAACAGAAGCGCCAGATCGTCAGAGTATTCAGCGATGGTATAGACACTTTAGAGATGTGTAAATGTAAAAGTACCAGAAGACAAAGCTTGTCTAACGAAACAATGGAGAGAGTCAGAATATTTTCGCGCGTATCCCACGAACGTCGAGAAACCGCGCCAGCTGGGAACATTTGAAAGATTTTGCAACGGCGATTACGACAGGTAGCTGTTACAACCGACTATGTCAAGCGATATGAATTTTGTAATCTTATGCTGGAAATAATTTTGTCACCCGTCTGGTGTTCAGTGTTCACAATGTCCGGATATAGGGCGCAGAAAATCCTCATATATCTTTACATTCTCCAAACGTTAACATCTTCTGTACACGTATTGAGAACACTGTAATAGGAATGTCATACCTCAATACGTTGTAGTTATGGTTGTTGCAGCAACTGAAGATAATTCCGAAAACCTGATATTCAATGATGATATTCAGCAATGGGTGTTACCCATATAGAATCTTCCGATGTTGAACCAACGAACCAATATTGGCAGCCAATATTGGGTCAGTGACGAAATGATAACACTGGCAAGTACTCGGACCATTTTACATAACCAAGATTGGGGCCCAATGTTGTTGATATGTCGGTATAACTCTGGTCTCATACTGGCACAACATTGGCTGTATATCGGTTGCATACCGGTGTATAATAATAATCATTATTATATTTTTTAATTATATTATATTGTACATCGAGAAACATAGTTCGAAAACTCTATTATTTTAAAAATTGTAGATCAAAAGCGTTAATATGACGACGCGGACATAACTTTTACGAACTATTTTTCTCAGTGTATAATTATATGACTGCGGACATTATAATGTATTATTATATTATTAATTGTTACAAGAATTAAACACAATAATTTTCTTATATGAACAAAATCGTACAACATAGGTTTTGTTGAATCAAGGTATTATTTTCTGTATGTAATTAGCTAATATTAACTCAACAATGTTAATATGTTAGTATAACCGGTCCCAGACCGGTGTATATTAATGATCGTTATTATATTTTTTAGTTATATTGTATTATACACCGAGAAGTATAGTTCGTAAAAGTTATGTCCACGTCGTCATATTAAGGCTCTTGATCTATAATTTTCAACTAACAGATTTTTTGAACTATGTTTCTCAGTGTACAATATAATATAATTAAAAAATATAATAATGATCATTAATTATACATCGGTGTGCAACCAATATACTGCCAATGTTGTGCCAGTATGAGACCAGAGTTATACCAGCATATCAACCAATATTGGCTGCCAATATTGGGTATGTATAATGGCCCAAGTACTTGCCAGTGTTATCATTTCGACACTGTCCCAATATTGGTAATAACGGTGCCAATAGTGAGCCAATATTGGTCCGTTTGAAAAATTCTATATGGGTACCTTTTGCATCTGAACTGCGCCTAAAGTTTTGTAATATGACAGTTTATAAATATATTTTATGTTTATACTTGATTATTTGTTTTAGTTGCTTTGTAAACTATCCTTTGCAAGAAAGACATATATTATTATTATTATTCCAGCAAGATGGGACTCCACTTCATTGGCATCCTGAATACGCCGCTATCTGAACAAGAAACTGTTATACCGCAGGATTGGGCAATGTGCTGGGGATGACTTGGCGGTGATACAGATACAGATGGCCAGGTCTACCGACCTTATGCCTTGGGGGCTTTTCCCTTTGGGGTATGTTAAAGACATTGTTTACGAGCTACCATTGTCAGAAACATTGGATGGCTATTCTGAAGAATACTAGTGATTCCCAAATTTATCATAAACATTTTGTGCAATTTTAAAGAAAATGCTTGGACAACATTTTGCATGTTAAAAGAGTCCCATTCGGGTCCCCAAACTTAATAGCTGCCCCTCGGCCACGGAGTTCTGCTAACCGATTGGTAGTCCATTGATTTGACTTTAATTCGAGTTTGATCTTACCGTAAAATGTTTTGTCTTTTTCCCAATTCGATTTCACAATGGATACCATAACCTACAATTTTTGTTAAAATGCTTTTTTCCGCTATGTTTAAAGGTTATCAATGTTGCTTACTTTATTTGGAAGTATTGCAATTTCAACCAATATTTTATTGGCTAATCCATACATGGAATTTTATTTATTAATTTAGGATTATTTATTGGTTGACTCGACCTGTATCACTGTTTCCTGCAAAATTTGTTGTAAAGGAATAGTTCCCATTAAAACCATTTTGGTAAATAGTTGACTTTCTTGAAAAATGTGATTTAGTGGTCTTCCATACACCTTCATTTCTCACACAGTTTCAAATTATGTGAAATTTGTAATATTTTCCAGTGCGTTTAGTTTATGGTTGAGGTTGATCAGATGAATCTACGTTCCGGTGGAAATCCATTTTGTTGAGATTTATTCATCACTAATTTCAGGTATTTTACTAAACTACAAGTTATTACTAATAAGATTTATTTCAATCCATTCCTTGCTTTTGTAGGGAGTCTATTGTATTCGAAATTCCAGAAGTAAAATCGTACCGTTTCATAAAGAACCTCACTTGATTATACTAGAGCCGAACATCAACTATTCGGTAGGCTTTGTTTTATTGAGGAAACCTTTTGCTTAATTGCAGAATTTTCTTTAAAGGCTTTTTATCTTACCCTAGACTTTTGGGCTTTTTTTCTCTTCCTGTTGTAAACAGCGGACCGGAACATATAGAAAACAGAATCTTTCGCCAGGGTAAGGTTGTTGCAGCAGGGACTTTATTAAGACCAAAAGGAACACAGATAGCACATTTCGCTACCTATTACTATTATTTATTGTAGTAATTGTAAATTTTCATTTCTCTTACATTTTAGGTTTGTTGTTAATAAACAAAACTTTTGCGGATACATTGTTGCATGATTTAATCTAATGCTAGCTTTTCTGCAGAAAAAGTATTCATAAGTACTATTTCGGGAATTCTTCAGTTTGTTTTAAAAGTAAGCTCCTGCTTCCTTCTTACTAATTTATAAAATAACTGACTCTTCAGGACCCAAACAACTATTATTCAGGTTATTGTCTTACTTACAGGAAGTCTCCTTAATCTTGGTTTTAACCGTAATCTTTAGAACTTAAACTTCACTTAAAGCCTGTTACTAAGAAGCATAACATTTTAATAGACACAACACAACTAAGGATTTTGAGTTGACATATTCAAATTCGGAAAATTCCAAGAATAATTAAAAGTGACGGAAGTTGGGAGTGTACTTCAATAAGTCCTAGAGCTCACAAGCTATCACCACAAAATGCATACGTGCACAACCAAATATAAATTACTTCTTATAGTAATTATACTTATACATAAATACTATTCTTGAAACCAAACAAGGTTAGTTAAGATTCATTCTGAATTCCAGCAACCAAACTATAATAAACAATACATTCCTTATTTAGACCTTAACAAAAATTTTAATAAACGAACCGCTCCTAAATGTCAGCCCGATCGATGATCAAACGCAACTTCACTATCAATCATTTGAGCCAGGTCATGATCACACTTTCTATAATACAACTTTATACTAACAGTCCTTAGATTTTTTTGTCACACCTGATTGATTTTAAAATCAATATCAACAACACCGAGTTTTATCTTGTTCAACTATTAATATACATAAAAAATCAACAATTTAACATTGAATTAAGTATCTAAGACGAGTCTTTAGCAAAGATAAATTTCATTTCTTTCCTGTTTGCAAGTACCTGTCATTGCAAAATCGTAAATTACCGAGCTAGCGTCCAGCCTTGGCAAAGTTTTTGGTAATCTCGACTTTCATTTAAATATTTTGACTCACTCTAACCTTGCTTTTTAAAACTCTCGCTTACTACACAAAACCTCTGAATTAAGTTTTCCCATAACATCATTATATTTTTATAACGCAAGTAAACGCGATATCGTAATTTGAGTTGAATTTTCATTAGAAGCTAAAAACAAAGTTCTAAACATAGTGGTTATCGAGCTTTTTACATAACCTTTATATATATAATACTAAATATATTTTTTCTAGCAGAAAACGTTCTTGAATTCATAGGCACGTAAAAAGAAAATTTACGATACGTTTCCTTATACCATAAAAAATATCGCACCTCATTAACCATTTAAAAATGTAATATAGTGGTTGGCAAAGAATACTGGCGGTAGGGTAGATAAGAAAGCTGCAAAAACCAAGATGGTGGACTGAACCAGCTGATTCGTAAGGTGCACATTGCTTAATGATTCATGACAATCGCCCGCATTCCCTCAGGCGGTTGCAGAAGCAGCAGCGGTAGTAGTCTATTGACTTTTTTTTGCTCTATTTTATAGGTTATCTTGTTATTGGTTTTAAGTTTGTACGTTTTCTAAAAATAGTTGTGCAAAAATAGAAAATGGAAATTATAAAAGGAACATGTTTAGGAAGGAAGCTGGCAAGTTCGCTAAATGTAGCTATTTCGTAACTCAAGAATTTTATTCAAAATTAGTTACAATATTACCTCATTTTATTAGTTCTGTTGTACATTGAATTGAATACTCAATACCGATAAACTGTTTTGCCTATTAAGTAACATTTTAGAAGAATGCCCTTATTTTATTACTAATTATTTTGTAAACTAAACATGATAGTTAAATTATGATGGTCTGATAATTAACATTAAATGGTTATTGAATGGACCATTTGATATTGAGTTTATGAGTTGTATTAAAGTCGATATAGAACATCATCGTGTTATTATAGAGATGCATAAACCACAACAATTTGCTGACTGGCCATTACAATTATCGGACATTCGCTCGATTAACTGCCTCACAGCAAATAATAAAATCTACTGTTCGTGGTTAGGGTTCGATTTTTTTGTGTCATAAAAAGATATGAAAGCCGCTTGAGTGCATGGGCCTTCCTTTTCGAAAAATATTTTTTTCCTGAAACGCCTAGTGATATGCTTTACGTAAATGCCAAATCATTCTACAAGCGAGCAGCCGCCAAAACATCAGACCGTTATTTAGGCTATGTACGTATGTGTAGATTTAATTTATGCTTAATAAACCCACCACATGCTGCATTTTTAGCATTTGTATTATTTACTATAATCACAAAAAATCAATAAAAATACCATAAAAATAGAGTATGCACATACTTAAAAATTTACACATTTACAAATATATTCATTTTTGTAAATTGACCACCTGCTTAAAGCGACCATTTTGGGTCAGTCCCGGCGGTGATCACTTTATCTAGATTTTACTGTATTTGAAATTTTGAAAAAAGTTGTTAATTTTTACAACCTGGAAATTAAAAGTTGCATACATAAATAATAATTAATTATATCTTACAATTACAATGTTAAATTAAACATTATATATCTGGATATTAGATACGAACCCGGGCTCACAAAATTTAAGGGTCTACATAACGTAGGAATTTATGATTCCTAAAATGCTTTTTGCTCTATACATCCCATTTAGTTATTTCTTGCAATCTTTAAAAACTCAAAAATCGATTGATTCTTAAAAAACCTAAAATATTAACTTAGCGTAATTCTGAAAAAAAATCAAAATAAAAATACGGGAGCAGCTTATTTATCATACTTCATTTTGCTTTTTGTTTCATTTTAATAGATGAATTAATAAGATCAGAAGACGAATAATTGGAAATCAATTTTCTTTGGATCTTTGGTGTCAAAAGAGGCCACTGAGGCCACTACATTTGCTAAATACCAAACACAATTTTTTCAATTCAACAATTTAATTTTAAATCATTTTTTTCTGCGGGAGTGATTTGAATACAAATGACCACAAAATATAATCTACAATTACAAATAAACAAAAAATCATAATGTATCCACCATACCCGAATGCAGACCACGCTAGATTTGTAATTACAAAAAGGTACAATCCCAGTGTGGTTATTTTTTAAATAAATAGAATTATGAAATATTTAATGTTTTATAAATAAACAATTTTTAAAAAATATAATATTTATAATTATAATTATTATTTATAACAAGGAATAATTACATAAAATTATCCCTTACTCTTATAGTCATTGTTTTAACTATGTATATTTATGTTAATTGAAAATAAAACTAAACTATTAAACATATGATATTAGTATTTCATTGTAAAGCATAAATAAAATCTAATATTAGCTCTAATAGTACTATGGAAAGCGAGTTAGCTCATTAAGTAACTATCCCCTGTGCCTCGATGTGGAAGGTGCTTGTGTCCTAATGCATGTGTCACAGGATTGATCCCTGCACTGGTAATTTCTAGTTATTTGAACTTGCCAGTTTAAAAAATAATTTTGAATTACATTTTTAAATGTTTATTATTATTTAGTATAAAAAAGCTACCGGGCAAGGTATCCTGCGACCAACGCGTTACGAAGCAATCATCTTATACATCGAGGCACAGGGGATAGTTGTTGGACGCCCTATCGGGCATTGTATGATATTAGCTACTGTTAGATATCATTTATGCTTTTACAATTAAATATTAATATCATTATGTTTAATCGCTTAGTCTTATTTTCAATTACCATAAATATACCTAGTTTAGACAACGACTATAAAATTAAGAGATAATTTTATGTAATTATTTCTTTTTATAAATATTATATTTCTAAAAATCTGTTTACTTATCAAATATACTAAATATTCATAAAAAATATATCCAAACTGAGATTAGAATTTGGGTTTTAGAATTCGAAATCTAGCGCGCCCTGCATTCGGCTATGGTTACTGCTGTCATACCTTTTTTCTTTAACGAATGTCCATTTATTATAGTACTTTGTTTAATTGTTTCTTTTTTAGTATTAATTACTTTTTAATTCATTTTTACAATATTACTAATAACAATTAACATTAATTCATTTACGCATAAGTCTAATAAACAAATAAGTCTAATAGTACCCACTGAGCAACATTCCCCCGGTGTCACCCGACGATTCGCCGCTCCCGGAGATTCTTCATTTCATGCGGGTGGAAGATACGGGGGAGGTCATTCTCACATGCAAAAACACAGCTCCTGGTGAAGACCCCTTAACTAGGCGGGGGGTCCGTAGCTGTGTGTTAAAGCCGAAAAACTTATAACACTCATCTTCAACTGTTGCCTACAGTGTGGGTACTTTTCGACTAAATGGAAGACGGCAGATGCACCATGCGTTATCATGCTGCCTAAACTTAACAAAAGTCTTACATACCCTAGATCCCTTTCTAGACATTAAACGTGCCTTTGACAAGGTCTAACTAAAGGTTTCCTAAACAAATTATTAGTCGTCCGAGTTCCTTATCAATTTGTAAGACTCATAAATATATTTTTAATCCGATCTAGAATCAGTGAAGATGAACCACGAATACCTTGGTGTACACTCCCGAAGCTGGAGTTCCTTAAGGGTCCATTCTAGCACCGTTGCTATTCATATTCTATTGCGATAACCATCCACAACCCAGATACCCCGTTTCGCTTAGCACTTTGGGTCTCGTCTCTTAGAGGCCTAGCTCCAACAGTGGAGAATCAAACCTACGCAAAACCCAAGGGATTTTATATATCAATAGATATATAAAAAGATCCCCATACCCAGAGCCATAAAGCTTGTTAATAGAAAATTTTCCCTGTTACAACTCACAGCAATAATAGATAACTTAAAACTCCATTCAGAGCTTTGTGTTAAATAAAAGAGGTGAAAGATTTCCAAAAGATTTTCCGGTTGCGTTTCACATATTTCAGATAGAGGTCAAGCGTTTAGAATTTTACTTCATATAATCTAGTAAAATCTAAACTGGCCTCTTTCGGATTAAAATGGTTCTTAGAAATATCCACCACTGTGTTTAGGCATTCGCATTCGTTGTTTGGTTATAACCTTCAACAAGGTAAGGGTATTACGGCTTATAGTTGCTTGAAAGCGTTTAAATGGTGTTTTTCTTAGACCGGTGGTACTCAACCAGCGTCTTAAGTGTTTCGGTATTTTAACTAACTACATTTGAGAATCTGTTTATTAAAAGTTTAATAAATAAAAGTATAGTCCTAGCATTCCCAAATAAGTTTAATGTCAACAGAAAAATCTTACATCAGAATTGTTCCAACAGCTATTTTTTTATTCAAGTATTTAACTTTTATAATAATTCTTCAATTCAACTGATTGTAGTGTGACAAAACTTGATTGTTTTCGTTTTCGTTAATACCATGAAAAAGTATAAATAGTCGATAGAATTACACCGCTCATCAATTTTCATCTAAATTATTTATTAATCAACTCATTGTTTAGCGTTATTTATTAGCTATTATGGTATTTCATAAATCCCGGATTTTGCAGAGTGGGTCTTTCTTAACAATTATACAACCACAAAGAAGAGTAATATTAATTTTGTTCTTTTGATGATGTAGCCTTATTATTTGCTTGTGTACGTTTGGGAAATTTCTATACTTAAATCGATTTCTTTTTGTAGGAATCATATTTTCCAGAAAAAAAAGTTAAATAGGATTTCCAGCAGTGAGTTGATATTTTATAATAGGTAAATACAAAGTAATTTATTATTTATCTTGAAAGTTTCATTATATAAAAATGAATTTAATTAAATGTATTTTGCGATAGTAGAACTAAATGGAGAACTTTTCGTAGCATTACCTCTTTGTGGGTTTTTTTCTTCAATGTGTAATTCATGATATTACTAGAGAAGTATGAGAAGTAACAAGACGCAATTTTGTTTCTTCTTTTTTCTGATTACTTTTAACTTCATAAGAATTATTTGAATATTCCCATATAGGGTGGAAGAAAAATGTAAATATTCATAACCGAGAGGAAATGTGACATTTATGCACAAAAATTATGCACTCATACAGGGTGTTCTATAAAAAAAGGGGCAATCAGGGTATGTAGTATATTTTTTTGGCAAGAGCATTTCCAATTTCCTGAATGCTCAGTTGACATCTTTTGATAACACTTGTCACAATTCTTTCTATGGGTGTGTTAGCAATGTTATTTATTGTTGAGGGACGAATCCGTTATCTCAGCTCATTTACGAATAAAGATGGCCTACAGGATGAGGCGTTCTCAAAAATATTGTGCACACTGTGCGTGCATCGCGGTAATGTAATTCACATAGACAAGTTGATAACACTTACATACCTTTATCTGTTTATTTTATTGGCTTAATACAAAAGCATGGGCCTTTTTACTAATCAACTAATCAACTAAATGGTCGCAATTAATTCAATATTCAGAAAATTGAATTTGTTTGCTTATCAATTAAGCCAATTAGAAAAAATATAGAGCACTCAATTAATTAACAATCGATAAACTGCACATCCGTTCACACTTTACTTCCTGCTTTTGAAACGTGCAAAACAAAAACCAGGTTAAAACATATAAGTATGAAGCTTAAATAAATATTAATTGATTTTTCTTAAGATTAATTGTTGAAAATGTCTTCTAATTATATCTAGTTTCTAACTAACAACAGCCTACTAAAAAATCTGAACTTGGAAAGATGAATTTAAAAAATGTTAAACCGACAAGGCTATAATCTCTATAAAGTATTTTAAACTCTATTAATATTTCTTTTTATTCATTATCTCGCATGGTCAGTTTACAGTATGTAATTATGCAAAATACCGCAAGCCATTCCCACTGATCTAATAATTCTTGTATTTTAATTATAACACTTGAATAAACACGGGGAGTTTGTACTAAAAACCAATAAGCTTATAGGTTGTTTACAAAAAACGAAATGGAAAAAACTACTGTAGGTGACAGTTCCCGTTCTTGCAACATTTGATTGAGATGATTGCGTTTGCAGTATAAATTGAGGTATTTAATACGATTTGTGAGTTCGTTTAAATTCTAGAAGTTATCAGAAGAATCAGTCAAGTTATATAATTTTTTCATTCTGAGCATTAGAAAAAAAAAACAAACTTAGAGATGCCATAAAAATGTTTTTAAGGATACCCTGTGTATATTAAATGATTAAAGGACGCTTCAGACCCTCCCCAAGGTTAAATGTATAATTAATTTTTTTGTAATTTATTGATCTTTTGATTTTTTTTGTAGGTTAAAGTGAAAAGAATTAAAATTTTTTGGACATAGTGCTCGTTGCTCGAAAGTCCAAATGCTAATTTTTTTTTATGTTGCATATCCAATATTAATATTGATCTCCATGGAAAGCTTATGCATTGGTACACCTCACTTGAGGTCTGCAACCTAAAGATCGTCCGTGACTAAGGTCAAGGGTAAAAAAATGACTCCGTTCAAACATACTCACTAGTGGCATCAATGGAAAAACAACAGTAATACAATCATACACTTGCAGTCTGTGACATACTTGCTACGGGCTCGGGCCTAATACCCTATAGGCTACTTTTGGACTTCACCCAACTTTTCACTTTAATGAACAATGGGTTTAAAGATCAAGTTAGAGTTCAGAATAGAGTAGTGATTTCCAAATCTTTTCTCGTCGTAAGCTCTTTTCTCTTTTCGTAAAACTCTCATCCCCCCCTCCTTTTAGGATTTCAAGCGCAAAACCTAGGTATATTGCACGCTGTCCGAAAAGTCTAAAAACGGCCGAAGAAGTTGAGAAATACACTTTGGATTGAAAAATAAAAAATACGTGTTCAATACTTTAAGAAAAGCTATCCAGTGATACCAAATACGACTTCCTCCGCCAACCCTTAGTGACGGGGAGGGGGGTAACTTTCAAAGCTCAAATGCGAGTCCCCAGTTTTTATTGCAGATTTGGATTTTCTAGAAAAAATTACATTAGTTTGACCTAGGATTACTGTCAACACTTGACCTTGTCACAACATGAACAATACTTCATAACATTTGTTGACAAATCAAATTCTACAATAAAAACGGGAGGTTTCCGCTTAAGGTTTTCAAAGTTACTTCTGACCCCATCCCCGGGTTGTTGTGGAAGGGGTCAACTTTGGTATCACTGGATAGCTTTTTAAAAAATATTGATCGCGTATTTTTTAAATTTTTCAATCCAAAGTGTATTTCTCGAAATATTCTGCTATTTCCAGAGTTCGTACCTCTCTTCGATTTTTATCGACTATAGCGCCATCTGTGAAAAAAATTAACAGTATCCTAGGTCAAACGAATGTAATTTTTTCTGGAAAATCCAAATCTGCAATAAAAACTGGGGATTCCCATTTGAGCTTTGAAAGTTATCTCTCACCCCACCCTGAAAACCACCACCACCAATCCAAAGTGTATTTCTCGACTTATTCCACCGTTTCCAGACTTTTCGGACACTATTACAAAAAATTACTAAATTACAAAATAAAAAGAAATTATGCTAAGGATATATTCTCTACATAACTGAAAATCCTCGGTATAGTAGAAAGTGCGCAACATCGAGCTCTTGCAATATAACACTTCCTTCAAAGCATGGGATGCCTGTGGCCAGCATGCATTTCCCAATGCGCCGCCGCGCTCGTGTCAATTTCTTCACACTCGCTTAGGAGGGCGCGCCCCACCGTTTTAAAAGCGCTGGGTTATGTTAGGTTAGTGCTCAGGTTAAAGGTTAGGTTAAGGATTAGATATAGACTTTCCTTCTTGGATAAGCAAACGCTAAACAACATCCAAACCTACAGACATTTCATTTGATCTTGATCACAGATTTTCCTTTGGAATTGGTCTACAGTCTAGAAGTTATGAGAGTTCTGATTAAATCACTTGTGACAAATCTTGAGTGCGTTAATCAACAGTCATTCTAAAAATTGATACATATTGAGGTGTTATAAGTCCAATAATAATATGTAATAATAAATTAGGTGTTTTATTAAATTTTGGCTAGCTTTAATAAAAAAAAAATATAACAACCCAAAGCTTTTCTTTTACCCCCAATAAACTAACTCAGGTTTAAATTTGATCGAGCATGAGATAGACAAATTATAAATCTTATTCATTCCTGTACCTGGAGAAAGGAACTTACTACCAGCCACATCTGGATCGCTGCACTTGGAATCCCACAACTGGACAAGCAATAATCTTAATCTCTGTATAAATAAAATGAATACTTGCATCCACATCAAATAAAAATAATAAACACTTTTACAAATTAAAAACCATAGATCTTTATTTTAATAACGTTAAATAAATTTATGAAAAAAAGAAAAAAAATTAATAAGTATAAGTAATTAATAATAATAATAAGTTCCTTAAAAAGAAATAAACAGGAATATCTTCCTTCAGTTTGCTTAAATGAAACTCGAGTGGTTGTCAACCTGACATGTGGGTTGCAGCCATTCATTTAAACAAACTAGCATCAAATAAATTCAATTCAACCAAATAAATTATTTACAATTGATAAATGAATTTTCAAATTGTTGTCATAAAACAAACTTTGTTCATAAAGAACCGTTTTAATTTTTACAAAAGTGAAATGAAAAAAAAATAGTTTTATAAATTGTTTCCAATGGGTAACAATTTTTATTACGACCAACTTTGTAAATAAGAAAATTTCGTTGTACCGGTAAAGCAGCTTCCATTCAAATTAGCTGATCCAAATAATACTCCATACATAAATTGTCAATATCCAAATCGATGATAATTGGCGATATGGAAATAGTAAAATTATCTTCTTTGATTTATTAAAATAAATCAATCACACTTGCTATACTTCAACCATAAATACATGAAATGAGTCATTTTCGTAATCACACCGGAATAAATAATTCGACCCGAGGTGAGATAAGATAAGAGTGTAAATTTCACGTTGCTAAGAATTCAGTGACGTACGCTAGAACCAACAGATTTTCATTACTTCATTCACATTTATTTTTAATTAAAAAGAGGTTTGTTCCGCTACTGATTCTTTCTAGCTCATTTATTGTTTATTTTATCGTTTAGATTACAGCGTGGCCTTCGCGTAATTCTAGCTGTATTTTACATTTTTTGCCCACGTGTTTGTGATGACTCATTTCAAGTATTTATGGTTGAAGTATAGTGATTATTAAAATAAAAACAAATCTTCGTTTTTCACAACAAGTAACAATCCAATTCCATATTATTATGAAGTTTGTTTACATTGAAAACACGTGGTTAATCATAACCTAACTTTATTTTACGATTTTTGAATATGAGCCGAGCGTGAATCCTTCCAATGCGCTTTACCGACTGAATTTGTTGAAAACTCATCACTCTCCAACTATCCCTGTACATCAACTAAATATTTACATAATTACACAAAGTAACCCCAACACATGGAGTTTACACAAATTATAACAAAATAATGAATAAAAACTTAACTTAAAAATATGACCTTGTTAAATTGTTATATTGTAAACATCAAGATAATGCTCTGTTTTAATTATTTCCAGTGGAATATCTACCCGAAACTGACTTAGTTTTGTGGGAAAAAGAAAAATCTATCTTGCGTTAGTCATAACGTCAAGGTTCAAATGTAACATCAAATAAACATTCAAGAAGAGTAGAAAAACTATCCTAAACTCGTAACCTGTGTTACAGAAAGTGTGTTTTACTATAAAACAACATAATTAACTTACATCATTTTTAAAACTATAAATCATTTTATTGAAATTGAGGTTATGTCTACATGATACTCTTCCTTCTATAAATTCCATTAAAAATTGATAAAGCTATCTGTAACCTAGCATGTAGTGTTTAAATTAAATAAACCTAGTATCCTAGTATGTTTATCTTTCATTTAATGCATGATATGATTATTTTTGTGTTTTCGAAGCCTAATCTTAGCCTTTAAATATTTTTAATGTTTTATTAAAGTAAAAATTTGCAATCGATGATTCCATATCATCTCAATATATTTTATTTTACATTTACATTTATTTTACTTGAATACCATTGTCGATTTTGCATTACATTCAATTATACTATCTTTTTCCCCTGAAGAGGGCGCTGCTGTGGGAGATTTTGTAGAGTCATTACATATAATCAGCTAGACTACGTTGGCGGATCATAGTACCATAAACGACGCCATATTGGTGTTAAAATAGTGCAAAATTTAATAATGGACAACTTAAAATCGCATTTTAGTATTTGATGTATTACAAATTTGATGCTTTCCGAATAAGAATTATGTAGAAAAACAAGGATTTAACTAAACTCAATACAGTAGATAATGAACAACTTTAGAACGGTTTATTCTAACTGCGGTATTTCAAATTTTTAATAATCTTCACATGCTATCTTTCCTTCTTGTTGCTAATTGCTTGTCTAATTTCCTCGTCTTATTACAGTTATTAATCCTAATTTCTAATGAACCGCTCCTCAAACTGCATTCTTCAATGCATATATAATGTAGTAAAATATAGTAATAAATATCGTAAAATTACATCAGTAGAGGTTACCATAATATTAAGGAAACATACTGAGATAACAGGCATAACGCTCCTACATACAGCATGTTCCGTTTGAAGTGATTGGAAAAATTATGAGTGTCGTTTTCTGATTATTTTGCATAACTACTTAAGGGTCATTGCATGAGCAACAAAAAACACTCCGTTTATGACAAATGAAAACAGCCCATAATGGTAATATTTTATTGTTGTATTTGAAGTATTATTATATGTGACCTGATTTCTTCTCTAGAGAAAAAACATGCTCCAAGAGAAAGGTTTTATTTTCTCATAAAAAATTAAACCCAAATATTGCGTATTAACATTAATCTAATTGGGAGAAAAAATGTTTTTTGCGTTGATATTATCTCCCTTTCTAACCGGTATCTCTGTCTTAGATTTAGGACAACTGGCTGACGCCAATTGACTACCAAGTTACAACTGAGCGATGGAGCAAGTGGCAGCGAGGACAGCTTGTCACAGGGACAACTTATCAATCGATTGGCCGCTGGTATAACTGACTGTTAACATTTCATTCTTGTAGTATGTTTGTTAGAACAAATACGAGAAAGGAAACGATATATGAGGTATCAAACATGTGGTACTTATTTTCATTCCAAAGATCTGAGATCAATTTGAGACGTAAAAATGCCATTTTAGTTTGTATGTACCTATATTCCGATTTTATTAAAATCCTCATCATAGTATCTCTTTCAGAGACATCTTTTCAGGGATCAGAAATGAGATGAGAAATAAGGGAAAATAGCTTTCGAAATATTCTACAGGCCGCAAATCTTGACGGATTTTGATTATTCTTTTTTTTCCCAATAAAAACTAAGCCATTTATCTAAAAAACTATACATTTACAGATTTTTTAAATATTTATTTTTTGCTCAAAATATCAGATACATGGAGTCATATTTTCTTATTTCGGCTCACTGAGTCGCGACCACTTGTCTCATTGATCAGTTGTCTCCGCGGCCAGTTGTCCCATCCCGTTCTTTCACGGCCCTAAAGTTTGCGCAGCACTTACAGGACATCAAGAAAGCATACGCAGAGTTAAAAGCTAATTAAAGGTTAATTAAATATCCTATTTCCAAAGTTAAGGCTCAGTTCATTTATTAAACCGTGGGTGGTTTTGCTAGCTTTACAAAACGTTAATGGAATCCGTATCAAATACCAAATGTAGAATACACAATTAAAACAAATAATCTATGAAAAATTAAAGGCTAATTAAACGCTCCGGAAAAGAAGCCTTAATAACGATCTATAGTTGTAGATTCTAAAGTTAGCGAAACCGAGACGTAAAAAACTGAGCATTAAATTTGAAAATAGGACATTTAATTAGCTTTACCCTCTTTAATTCTCCATAGGTTAATTTTTCAGATGTATATGTGCATGTGCATTGGATTTCTGACACGGGTTCTGTAGCGAAACCCATGGGTTTAAAAAGATCAACTGAGCTTTAAATTTGAATACAGGACATTTAATTTATCATATGCTTTCCTGTTTGTCATCCTTTGTAAGGACTCTGTTATAACTTTAAGGACGATTTCTTTTTTCCTATTTTCAATTTCTACGGAAAATCTTAGACCAGATGGTCTTACGATTGCTCAAAGCGATGACAATTTGTAAGATGTAATCAACTGGTCAACAGCCAATGATGGAATCAGTAGCCTGAAAACCCCCTTTAAGTCTCTTTCGGTCTTAGAATATTATTTAGTAAGGGAGAATCGCGTTGTGCATTACTCTCAAGAATTTTTAAAATGCCTTTCTTGCAAATTAAATCTACGCTCTAGTCATTACCCAATGATTAAACTGCTGTTCGAACTACAACCATTATTAGTATCTAGAGATATAGAATTTAATTAAAAATCTATGGATATTTAAATCTACTGTAATATTCTTTAATAACAGGAATTGAAAAACAATTTTCATCAATTTCTCTCTATAATAATAACAGACGAACATCAGAAACTTCGAGGATTCTAATTACATTTTAATTATAGTTTCAATATTGTTCTATCACTAACTAAGCACACTGTAGTACTACTAGCAGGTAATTCTATATTTAACGCAGAGAATAGAAGACTTTAAAGGAACTTCATTAGAACTTTATGAAAACAATATTACGTTTTAGAAAAGCAACGCGTATAGTAGGAAGCTAATACGAAGTAACAACATTATTATGAAAATTCCTGAGACTAAAATTACTGGAAAAGGCTGATTATGTTTCCATGGATAATTCTCTTGATGATATACAAAGCCTTGTGAAATCTTGCGAGATTATTCTACGATAGTAATAACCAATACTGGGTACAGAACCTATGTGTATACGTCTGAAAAATCTTTGAGAATCTTCGCAAAATCTTTGTACATTACGAGCAATTTATGGGCAACAAATACGTTTTTGTTTTCAGAGATGAAGTTAAACAGTTGCTTACATTCTTTTCTAACTGGAGAATGGATTAAATAATCGCGTTTTGAGTAATCTTATTAAAAAAATATCTTAAAATAGCATAAACAGATTCTGGCACGCTTGGATGATATTTATAAAATATAGGACGAAGGATTGATCGCCAATAGTTTTTAAGAAAGTTACCACCAAAATACAATATATTTTCGCACTCAACATCTTAGTTCTCGTATGATTCTAAAGTAATTTAACCAATCAACTCGCGCTATCCATCACTGCACTGAGTATAACTGCGCTCAATGTTTGCCACATACACGATTTAAGGGATTATCATGCAAAAAGGATTAAGGGGTGATAACTGACATCGAAAAAAATAAAATAAATTACTTTATAGTAATTTATTAAAAAAAACTATTTAATAAAACATAAACAGTTGCAGTTCACAGCTGATATAAACAGACTTTAGTAAAAACAGACCGATCAGCTGCTTATTTTTTAGCACATTTTGCGCATAATGACGTCATTGTTTTGCTTTCCATCGAAATTAAGCCCTTTAATAAAAGGTCGATGTCCTGTCCAGTCTTATTTTTATAATAGAAATTACTACGGATTTTATTTTGTGTTTTGAATTATAAAATGTAAACTTGTACACGCAAGGTCAAGGCTGAGGATGAACTGTTTTCGGGAGCGTATTGTATGACGTATCAAGTAATATGAATTTTTATAGATGAGATGAATCAAATTTTCGGCGTAAATGATGGATCATACGAAGAAACGCTATTAGCGTTTTTTTTTATACTAAATGAAATGCGTCCTCCGACAAAGTCCCGTAATTGAGATTTTGTAAAATATAACATTTGTATTGTTAATGCAATAATTTTTTATTGCTATTATGTTCATCCAAATTCTAAGCTATACTGCTTGAAAACTTAAACTGTACCATTCAATTAATTCTGTTATTGGTGGTACAGCCAGTACAGGGTTTTATAAACATGCATATATTCAAGAGACGCTAATCTCTATAGCCACAATAGGGTTACATTACGGGGGCACGATGATGGTGTTATTACACTCATACAATTAGGTTAACACTATCATATTAATTTAAAACTGTTGATTGATGGGACGTGCACTACGGGAGACGGAAGGTTGTTCCATGGATGGAAAATTATGTTGCAAAAGAAGTACTGTCGAACAGAAACACGAAATATTTCTTCCTTCAACTTGTAGGTGTGGCCTCTCTGGCGAGCATATGGGTTGAGTGTTAGTAGGTGAGTCAATTCGGACAGGAATCCATGTAATATGCGATAAACAAAGATCAAATTATCACGCAGTCATCGAATTAACAATGTAGGTAGACGCAGTCTTTGTAGGCGAGTATGATAGTCCATTTCGCATAGGCCAGCTATGGTCTGTGTTGCTTTTGTTGTATTTTCTCTAGACAACTGTTACTGAATGGGATCCAATGTGATACGTAAGGTGCGTATTGTTACGGTATTGTTGTTCATAGAACCTCTATCTTAAAGGGAGTTGATGCGAAAACGGGGTATCATAGCCTCTCACTCTCAAGACAACTTCACGCAAAAGGGTACATACCGGGGGTCTATAACGTATAGACTTGTAAACGAAGCGCTGTTGAGGGCACACTGTTAGGGTTTAGGTTACATATTTAATTATTTATTGTATCATTGTGTCTTCTCTTAATTACGTTATAAATTTAGGTTAATAATTATGTTATTGTACAAATTTGTTGTTAAGTACATTTATTCGGCTATGTTCGCCTATCGTCGACTTAAGCATGTTTGGGGCGCATAGCTCAAGGGTTACTTGTCAGGCAGAGGGGTAGAACAGTACACTTTTTACTCACTTGTATATAAGTTGCTGTCCTGTACAGTCCAACAAAAATCATTAGTTCAAATAAAATTATTAAACGTTTAACTAAGAAGTGGTTTTTATCTTTTAACCATTGGTCCTTCGAAGTGGATATTTATGTGAACCACGTGAAATAAATAATTACCCGGTGTTATATCGTGTTACCATATTCCGTTGTCGATACTGTAAAATCCAACGTGAAATAGTTAAAGTGCACCCAGTGGTAAAATCCAACGTGAAAAAGTTAAAGTGTACCCAGTGGTATATCGTGTACCGTTGTCGATACCAAAAACCAAAGACATTATCATTAATATCAAAACATCGCTTGAAGTTATCAAGCTGTTAAAAATTCGAAAATAAAGAACGACGCACAAAAAACCGTTACTTTGAGTTTCAACAAGCCAGCATCGCAAGAATACCCTTTTGTACTTCAGATACCTGCTTACACCGGTGATTCAACTTACCAGGAATACCCAGCGCTTTGTCCACTGCTAGGACAACAACAGCAGCTTTCTAGGAAGAATTAACGTAAGTGGGCTTTTCCTTGTACCTCAATACCCATTGTCCAAAACCTGTTGCTTTTATTTGAGTTAGAAACGTCATACTTATTCAAATTCTTATTCTCATTAAATAATGGAGGAACTGGATTTAAACAGTTTAACAAGAAAACGCGGCATTCTCAAAGGCCATATTACTAGATTCCAAAATCTAGTAGACGCTATAAAAAAGGTTTCGAATCCTGATGAACTATCATTATCACAACTCAGCATTCGTTTGGAGGCAGTACAACCTATTTTAAATGATTTTAACGATATTCAGTTTGATATTGAATCCCTTCAAACAAAAGCAGAAGAAATACAGGCAAACGAAGAAGAAAAAGAAAATTTAGAAAATTCATATTTCACTAACCTAGCATTAGCACAAACTCTTTTAAAGAAGAACAATTCTAATACATCTACACATTCAGTGCCTCATACTAACAGCAGTTTCGATCCTTCAAACCTTTTAAATCAGGTGAAGCTACCTACAATTAGTCTTCCCACATTTGAAGGCAACTACGAGAATTGGCTAGAATTCCGTGGCACCTTTGATTCACTTATTCACAACAATAACGGCATTAGCAATGTACAAAAATTTCACTATTTAAAAGCATCATTGAAGGGTGAAGCCAGTCAGATTATACAATCCTTGCAGCTTTACGATGCTAATTATGCAGTAGCATGGAACGCATTATTAGATAGGTATAACAATAAGCGCTTGATAGTTAATAATCATATTAAATCGTTACTCAATTTGCCGACTTTGTCAAAAGAATCACATGTTTTATTACGCCAACTTCTAGAAGGGATTTCAAAGCATTTACGATCATTAAAAATTTTAGACCAACCAGTTGATCAATGGGATGGGCTATTAATTTATCTTATAGTCTTAAAATTAGACATGACTACAAAGCGTGAATGGGAATCATATAAAATAAGCGGGGAATTTCCTACTATTGCTGAATTAAAGGAATTTCTAAAAGGTAGATGTGCATTATTAGAAACATTAAACATGAGCCAAGTCAAATGAAGTCAAGTCTAATAATAAACCTAAACCATTTAAATTTCAAACCCATACTGCATCTAATACGTTCGTAACTACCAACGAGTCAAATGCAAACAAACAACCCATCTGCGTATTTTGCAAAAGTAGCCATAGTATTTACAACTGCGAAGAATTCAAATGACTGCCTGTTCAGTCAAGAATAGCTCAAGTAAAAACGCATAAATTATGCTACAATTGTTTAAGAAATTCGCACTCCACGCTCTATTGTAGATCTGCTGGATGCAGATCCTGTAGGAGAAAGCATCACTCACTCCTACATATTAATAACCCAGTTGCCGGAAATTTTTCAAGCACTGCAGCCCAACACATTTCATCAGCAACAGATAACAGTGCAATTCTTACTGAAGCTAATCAAGTTCCATCCACCAATACGATTACAATCAACAAGTGCTATTGTCCACTGCAATTGTAATAGTTGTAAGTAATTCTGGATCGTATTATAAATGTAGGGGCTCTTCTGGATAGCGGCAGTCAGTCAAATTTTATAACTAAAGACATGTGCAATATATTAGGCTTGCAGAAAACCAAAATAAGTTTAGCTGTTACTGGTATTGGCCAAATTTCAACACAAATGACCCATAAAACGGAGGTAGCAATTAAATCCAGATTCAACAGTTACGAATCTTCCTTATCGTGTATAATTGTTCCAAAAATCACGGGAAATCTTCCCAATCATTCATTTAACGCAAGGTCCCTGGAAATACCAGAAAATATCCAGCTAGCGGATGAAACATTCAATATATCATACAAAATAGATTTATTAATAGGGGCTCAAGTATTTTGGAACTTAATATGTGTCGGTCAGTTAGAGCTAGGGGTTGGTAACAATTAACACTTCAGAAAACCAGATTTGGTTGGGTGCTATCAGGTCCTCTCAGTTATCAGGTTAATCATATCAATAATCCTCAGTGTAATCTGAGTACTGCTAATGACAACATTGAGGTTCAGAACCAGCTAGTTAAATTTTGGGAATTGGAGGAATGCCGATCTATAAAGGCATTGTCACGCGAAGAAAATTATTGCGAGGAGAATTTTATAAACACAACGTCTCGCGGTAAAGACGGACGATTTTACGTTTCAATTCCTCTAAAGGAATCCGTTGAAATGTTAGTCGACTCAAAGGAATTAGCAATAAAACGGTTTAATTCACTTGAACATAAACTTCAATCCCCAACTAAGGGAATCGTATATAGCTTTTATGGATAAATACGAGCGATTAGGCCACATGGAGAAAATTGAAGTTCCAAACAAACCTGCTATTGCATATTATTTGCCTCACCATGGTGTTTTTAAACAAGAGAGTATCACCACCAAGCTACGTGTTGTTTTTGACGGATCTGCTAAATCAAGCACGGGTATTTCTATAACTGATCTTCAAATGATAGGCCCCACGGTTCAAGATGACCTTTTTTCAATTTTAGTTAGGTTCCGCCAACATAAATACGCTTAGACAGCCGATGTCGCGAAAATGTACCGACAGGTGTGTATTCATCCGGAGGAAAGATTTACAACGCATCGTACGGAGGGCGGATCCCTCAGAGCCATTATTACATTACAAGTTGAACACTGTCACCTATGGAACCTCAGCGGCATCGTTTTTAGCAAGTAGGTCGCTCCGTCAATTAGCATACGATAATATAAATCAGTACCCACAAGCATCGGAGACAATTTTGCGTGACTTTTATATCGATGATCTGCTCAGCGGAGCAGATTCCATCGAAGAGGCTATTACAATCAAAGAACAAGTAACACAAATTCTCAAACAAGGCTGTTTTGAACTCCGAAAATGGGTCTCTAACGACAGAAAAATTCTTGAAGGATTACCTGACTCATCCAATACGAACATTATTCAATTATGTCCCGACCACAGTACCAAGGCATTGGGACTTTTATGGCTTCCTAAGTTAGATACGAGGGTAGATCAGTATTTACGGTCCCTGACATAGTAGGCTTTGCATGATATCGTCACTCATTTTTCTATGAGAACTGTCATTACTAATTATTTGTTGTGTCAAGTTTTGCGTAGGTGCGTGTTGTTTTTTGAAAGTTATTAATAATTAAGCTGGTCGATAACAGACAATTTTTAAAAATGGAAAAAAGTGAAGTCAGAGCGGTGATAAAGTATTTGCAAAAAAAAGGATTAACACCTACTGAAATTCACAAGGATATGACAGACGTTTTAGGGGACTCTGCCCCTTCTTACCAAGTGGTGAAAAATATGTCTCGTGAGTTTAGATTAGGCAGAACAACTTGCGAACATGCGAAAGGTGCGGGACGTCCAGTCTGTGTCACCGTTGACAAAAACATCAATTTGATCCATGATATGGTAATGGCAGATAGAAGACTGACTATTCGCCATATCGCGGAAATAACGAACATCTCTTATGGGTCAGTTGAAAATATTTTAAGAAATGTTCTTGATCTCAGAAAAATTTCGGCGCGTTGGGTTCCAAAGATGCTGACCGTCGATCAGAAAAGCTCTAGAGTGCTGCATTCGGAAGCCAATTTGGAGTACCTGAAGGCCAATCGGAAGCAATTTCTCACTCGCTTTGTGACTGTGGATGAAACATGGGTGCACCATTTTGATCCTGAGACGAAAAGACAAAGTATGGAGTGGCATCACAGAGGTTCTCCACCTCCACGCAAATTTCGAGTTCAACGGGCGGCTGGAAAGATTATGGACACAGTGTTCTGGGATGCAGAAGGAATTTTGATGATCGATTATTTGCAGCGTGGACACACAATAACGGGTTCTTATTATGCAGGGTTAATTCCAAAATTGCGCGAAAGCATCGAAAAAGACCAGGAAAGTTGGCACACAAAATTTTGTTCCATCAGGACAACGCTCCAGTCCACAAGAGCTGCATTGTCATGGCTGCCATACAGAACGCTGGCTTTGAAATCCTAGAACACCCTCCATATTCACCAGACCTGGCACCCAGTGATTACCATCTATTTCCAAAATTAAAGGAAAACCTGCGTGGAAAAAAATATGGAGACGATAATGAAGTTATGACCGCAGTAAATGGCTGGTTTGAGGAGCAACCGGAAAACTTCTTCCTGAAAGGCATTGAAGCATTGGAACATCGGTGGACCAAGTGCATTGAAGTCCAGGGAGATTATGTTGAGAAATAAATAAATAATGTTTTAAAAATTCTTTCTCTTTCTATATCAGGGACCGTAAATATTGATCTTCCCTCGTACGTTGGGCTTTAGTATAAAACTTGAACAGTCTCGGCCGCCTGTAACAAAGCGACACATTTTGTCAACCGCGTCAAAAATATTCGACCCATTAGGCTTAGTAGCTCCTGTCACTATTATTTCAAATATTCTACTGCAAAAACTATGGCAATGTAATTTAACTTGGGACGAATCCGTTCCTATGAATTTGCATACGGAGTGGCTACGCTTTCAGGACGAGTTGGGTGCGCTGCAAGAAATAAAGGTACAAAGAACAATAGTCATTAACGACCCAACACTCATTGAAATTCATGGCTTCTCAGATGCGTCTGAGGCAGCTTATGGGGCGTGTGTTTACATCCGCAGCATCAATGCATCGGGAAACTCCGTAATCCAATTGGTTTCCGTGAAATCTAAAGTCGCACCCCTGAAACAGACGTCGATCATGCGATTAGAACTTTGCGCAGCCCTTTTACTTGCCAGACTTATCGAAAAAACCCGTGCTGCTCTGGTCTTAGATGTAAACATGGTTAACTGTTGGTGCGATTCGACAATCACCTTGGCTTGGATAAAAACGGCTCCAAACTTATTAAAAACATTTGTAGGTAACCGCGTCGCGGAAATTCAAGATCTTACTTCACAATATGTATGGAGACATGTTGATTCGAAGCAAAATGGCCCGGTATGGCTAGCCAACTTTTCTCCACATATCCATCCCGAATATTATAAGAATATCGAAAATTCTCCTGATTATTTAACAGAACGGCGACGTCAGATTACTGTATTGGCAGCCAAAACTGAACCTCACATGCTTTTCGACAAATTCTCGTCACTGAATAAGCTTCAAAGGGCGGTAGCATATAGTTTGCGTTTTAAGAACAATGCAGTCAATCCAAAAAATCTGAGAGTTATAGGTAATCTAACCGTTCAAGAACTAAAGAATGCTCTACAATTATTAATAAAGATAGCCCAACAAGCTGAATTTAAGCAAGAAATCTCAGACTTATGCAAGCACAAACAAATCAATTCTAAAAGCAATTTACTAGCTTTAAATCCCTTTATCGATCGTAATGGACTTTTAAGAGTTGGTAGTAGGTTAGCTAATTCCCACTTTTCAGACAACAACAAAAATACTATTTTGCTGCCTAAAAATCATAAGTTGACATTGCTTATTATCAGAAATATGCACGAGGCAACTTTACACTCTGGTCCGCAAGCCCTTCTGGCATATTTAAGAGAAACATATTGGCCAGTCTCGGGTCGTAATCAAGTTAAAAAGATTGTCCACACGTGTGTACGATGTTTTCGAGCCAATCCTCGAACTGTTGAGACATTGATGGGACCTTGATCTAAAGAACGCCTGGAACCCCATTTTCCTTTTGAAATTTGCGGGGTTGATTATTGTGGCCCCATCTTAATGAAAAACAAAAAGGGTCGAGGCTGCAAGAGTGTGAAGGTTTATATTTGTATATTCATTTGCTTTGCTACCAAGGCAATTCATACTGAATTAGTCTCTGAACTCACCACGATTTTCGTCTCGAAGAGGAAAACCCTCAAAAATATACTCCGTCAATGGCTCTAACTTTGTTGGTGCAGATAATTGCCTAAGCAATTCCTAACGAGTCTAAATTCTCCTGCCAAAAATAATAATTTTCAAAATTCATTAGCCTCTGAAGGAATTATTTGGAATTTCATTCCTCCTTGCTCCCCTCACTTCGGTGGCCTTTGGGAGGCCGGAGTCAAGACAATAAAGTTCCATTTAAAACGAGTATTAGGTACTGCTTTGTTCACCTACGAGGAATTAGAAACTTTACTAACTCAAATAGAAGCAGTAGCAAATTCACGTCCTCTCTCTCTCCCTTGTCTAGCGATCCTACCGACCTTAATCCTCTGACTCCAGCCCACTTCTTAATTGAAAGGAGCCTTGTTAGCGTTCCAGACCAGGACGTTACGCATATAAAGGAAGGAAGGCTATCGCAATTTCAAAGAATTCAAAGGGTTATGCAAAACTTCTGGAAGCGATGGTCGAAAGAATATGTCAGCGAATTACAAACTAGGGTGAAATGGAAAACTAGCAGCTCAGGATTGATTCAACCAGGTAAAATAGTTGTCATTCGAGAAGATAACATTCCACCGCTTAAGTGACGTCTTGGGCGGATTTTGGAGCAGCATCCCGGTTCAGATGGTGAAGTTAGGGTAGTGAGTGTTAAGTGCGGGAACGGAATAATAAAACGTGCCATATCTAAAGTGTGCGTCCTTCCAATAGACAATTAGTATGGAAGTAGTGCAGCGAATTAAACTTTTTCTCATTACAATTTTAAGCATTATTTAATAAATCTTTGTAATAGTTAATAGTAGAAATAAATCTATTGAAAGAAGAACCTTTCAAGGTGGGGGTGTATGTTAGGGTTTAGGTTACATATTTAATTATTTATTGTATCATTGTGTCTTCTCTTAATTAGGTTATAAATTTAGGTTAATAATTATGTTATTGTACATATTTGTTGTTAAGTACATTTATTCGGCTATGTTCGCCTATCGTCGACTTAAGCATGTTTGGGGCGCATAGCGCAAGTGTTCTTGACGAATACTCATAAACGTTGCGGAGGAAGCTCTGCTAACATGAGGACCGGTGTGGGTGGATTTGATCCTTACCTGGGACAAGGCCACACATGGTCACCGCGAGGAACCCGCTGTGTAGCTAAATCCTAAGGAGGAGAATCGAAGTGAGGTTTATCCCGGTACAGAGGGGTAAATCTGGACCAATGGGAAACTGCATGCCACCAGGTATTGTGGTTCAATAAGAACCTCTACCTTAAAGAGAGTTGATGCGAAAAGGGGTATCATAGCCTCTCACTCTCAAGACAACTTCACCTGATAAGGGTACATACCGGAAGTCTATAACGTATAGACTTGCAAACAAAGCTCTGTCGAGGGCCCACCAAGCCTATAAATATGGTAGATCGGGGTGGCAAAACCGCTTAAAAACCAAGTCCTGCACATTTGAGGTTAGATTCGATCGGGCATGTGGTCCACAACTTTTAAGTTAGGGGAAAGTCCGAAGTTGGACGAGGTACCATCTCTCGAGATGGTGCCGACGGGTGAGTACGTTTATCGCTCCGGTACTAACCTGGAGAGCTAGTAGAAGATGGATAGTAACTTCGCTTCCACCAGTGAGTTACTGGCAGCATTGTCTAGCAATTGCGCGCTAATTGAGCGTATCTCAATTCGAATCCCTTAGGGACCGTAAAACAGAGAGAGTTTGGACATTCGGACTTAATTGACCGAATGTTCAAACGGAAATAATGGGCATCAACTACCGATTCAAATTTTAAATTTCCAACAACGCCCTATTATAGTCGCCCAGGTACTAGACTTTAAGTAATGGGGAACGCAGCAGTTCTGAAGATCTATGTTACGGCCTATATGAAGGACTGTGGATTTAACAGGATTGAGGGTAATAAGCACCCTATTTATTGCACCCTAGTATTATGACTTTCCCGTGATTTTCCCTGTCTAAAGCAAGAAACACTCCTTTTGTTTCTATTTTCTATTATTTTAAGACATTTATATTTTATTAGAGTAATAGAGAATTAGAGAATTAACCAGAAAGTTCTGTTAATCAGAGAGCAAAATAGTACTTTGCCTCCGTATTGAGGAAAATCTCTACTTTGTCTGTACGGAGGAAAAGTATCTACTTTGTTCCCTTAGAGACGAAAAGCAACCATTTTGTCGAGACGAAACTTTTAAATGAATATTGTACTCACAATTCGGTACTTTACCAACATTAAAGGCAGAAAAAGATGGTATAAATAAAAAAACAAAGATTCTTCTAAAATTATTAAAAAATTTAGATGCTAATTTTTTCCCAAATCCTCTAATGACAGCAGAAGATATCAGATGGTCAACGCAAGAGGGAAGTATATTTTCCCTCTTTTCCTTCCCTTCCCTTTTTACACAAATAGCTATTATCCAGGTCAATGTTGCATTTGTTTAGCCACGTGAAGCCTCAGTAATCCTATGTTAATTTCTCAATGCTGAAATTTTTGTTTCGCTGGTGGTGGTTTTATCCATATTGCTTAATGAAGATGATTTTCGAAATAACTTGTAACAAGCAAAAAGCTAATGTACTATCTTTATTTGGGTAAACGTAATTTCAATCCTCATGCCCGGCATTATCTACGAGCCAACGGTCGTTCTCGTAAAATTATCTTTTTACCTATTTCATTTATTACTAATTGCTTTAATATTTGCTTTTGGTATTGTAACGGGTTAACACTTGGGCGGTGTTAATGTTACACTTATTATTAATTCTTTTAGACGGAATAAAACACAGGTTTATATCTAAGAATTATTTATTTGACTCTACTAGTTTATTGATACGCGTTGCCTAGTACCATTTCGTATCTATGCAAAAATATATGAGTTGTGAGTCGTTCACAACAGTATTAAGACTTATGGGACGATCCTTACCTCTCCACATACAGATCTACTTACTATACTCCCTTAAAAGCGGTAGTAAATAACTGTTTTAGTTCCTAGGAAGTAAAGTGTTTCTATGACAAACCTAGGATTTATTTCCAAGAGTTCAATTGTCAGGATGGCGTGTAATATTTTCAACGATTTCAGAAGTTTTTGCGAATACGTCCATTAGTACGTAAAAAATAGCGTATATTGCCTCGTGTATTTATTTCCCTCGGTAATGCTTAGGAAAATAAACCGCATATTCGGGATTCAAAAATTAATGTTAATTTTCATAGTTAAAAACAATCGCAATTCGGTAAACACATCATTACATTATAGTTCATTCAAACATCGTTTCTGTACACCGTGAACTGTCTCACACTGGAGCAACTTGGGCAATATTTTTGTAGAAGCAATAACCAGTTGCTCCAGTGTGAGACTTCTGATTAAATTGAATGTAAACAACCCGATAGCAATAAATATTGCGGGTTGGTAGTTGCTGATTGCTTATTGCTTCAGTGTGAGAGCCGCCTTAGACTATAATTTGAATTTCCTGACTTTTGAATAAAATCCGAAAAATTCCCTGACTTTCCCTGACCAAAATAAAAAAATTGTAAAATTCCCTGACTTTTCCCTGTTTAGCAGATTTCCCATAAGTGTGGGAACCCTGGGGTGAATCCGTATTATTTTATAGGTACAGATTTAGAAGCATTAGCTGTTTTTATTGTACCTAGTGCATATTTTAAAATATGATCTTTTTCAAAATTTGCTTGTAATGCATGTAGCATTATACCGCATTATTCACTTTTTCAGTGATTATATTTTTAAAGTCTTTAGGAATTTTTCCCTTTCCTTTTGTAAGGAATGCAACACTCATATTAGAATTATAAATACATAGAAATAATATGAATAACAGCACTGGCGCCGAAACGTACTTTCACCGAAAAAGTTCGGCGTCGAAACGTACTGGCGCTGAAAGCTTCCATACCGTTCCTTTTGACTCCTAAGGCTACTTTTTAATTTTAGGTATCAATCAATTCTTCTTGTCCTAAACTTTCGATTGGTCCTTCCAACGATCCCCTTAAACTAAACTCGAGTAAAAAACGATAGATATATGTAGGTGGCGAACATTTATCGAAGTCATACGAAGTGCAACGATGGATACCGCGAGTTGATTGGTTAAAACAAGGTTAAACAGACTTCCCGAAAAAAGAATACAACCATGGTTGCCAACTTCGCAATATTATCGCTAAATTTAACGACTTTATTTGCTCATTTTCGACGGAAACCAAATGCCCCGAAAACCAAACTCCAACCCTTTTTCTAACTGTATACAGTGAACAATACATTAAGTTCATTATATTTTCCTTCCATTTAAAGAATGACAAAAGGTAGATTTTCTTTTCGAACTAAGAGCTTCGGGAATCTCTAGATTTTGCGAAAAGATGAAAAGAAACAAAAAGCAAAACCATCTGATGAAGATTTGATTGATTGATTAAAGCTTGAGTAGGTCCCTGCTGCTTAACGAACATCGGCGCACAGGTTTGCGTTGCTCAATTAAGAACTTTATGTATATCTGTAAATCATGGTACTAATTCCATGAGCAATGCTTTTATTAAGATCTCCCTCATTTACTGTTATTTGTGTACAGATGGTTTGGTGAACATTATGAGTGCTACGTTGAACCCTCTGAAAAGAGAGAAGTAAAGACGTATACATTTGTATCGAATTACTATAGCGAAATAACTGCAGAGTGAAGATATAGGAGGAGGGAAAAGTTGTTAGGGGTTTCAGGGAGCTTTTGAAAAGTTCTATTAGGTTGGCTTTAAAAATTCTCCATCTGTCGGCTCTAATCTTGTCAAAGTTATGCAGCTGAATTAAATAACATTTCTGGTTTTATTGGGTCATTGGTTCTTTAGGTAACCTGATTGAAGCTTCTTTTAAAAAAATTGTTTAGCTTCAAATGGGATGCTCTAATCACGATATATGCGCACGATTAGAACGAATTGAATATGTCACAAATAGAAGACCTACTTAATCCTGCATTTGTACCTCTAACAGTTTCCGACATAATTCGAAAACTTCATTTCTGACTAGTACCATCTATCGGCCGCTGAAGTCGAATTTTCGATTTGCTTGAGGTACTCTATTCATCTCTAGAAACTCTCTAGAATTGCGGGTGATCTCTCATTGTATCATCGCTATTTATGCGTGGCCGTTTCTTTGTTCAACTCTGCTTGCAACGCTCGATATGAAGGCGGGAATACATGACATCAACCACAATTTTGTTTGTGCAAGAAATTTTAATAAGCTAAATGAGTGAAAATCAAACAAACAATAAATTTTTATAATAACCCCTTTGAGAATTATTAAAACACGAGCAGTGAAAAATGACTTTCTATAAACCTCCACGCTACGTCACTCAGCTAATAAATTTAACTACAATTTCCAAAGCGGCACCTAATTTCTACGAGGCGCGACAATATTTTCTGTTTTCCTTTCAAGTCTTCCATGTAATTTTCATTTCCATTTAGTTAATTTTACATTGCACAATCGTATACTACTACATTGTAATAATAGTAAAAATGCAACTGTAGATGGGATTCTTTGACGCACCCGAGCCGAAATTTCATTTCCTTAATGCTCCCTAAATTGCTTTAGTATTCTACCGGGAGTTTAAGAAATGAGCTCGTGGATGATACATCCGGCATTTTAGGTGATAACAATGTTGTAAAACGGATATGCATATTACGGCTGCGGATTATCATTCAATTAGCGCCGGCCATGGTCAACCACGACTACACCGGACATGAAGCCTGTGTTCAGTCACCGCCTGCACCTGCTGGGAAGCGATCTACGAGATAAAGTATCGGATGGAATGAGAAGGGAGGGAGACAGAGGATACAGAACTAAAACCATCCCGACCGGCCTCGACGGATCAATGACGTTAATTAATTTTTATTCGTTTTATTTGCTCACTGTTAATAACTGTTTGATATCGTTTCTATCTAATAAAAATAAAATTTACAAAAGAGTATTCGAAGGGTTAATGATACGTTTGTGAAAAAAGTGGGAAAATAAAGGAAACCGGAATAAACAAACCTCAAATATTTACAATGTTTAATGAATTGTATAGTATAAACAAAATTTCCATGTTATTTGTTAAAAGCGCCTTAAAAAGATAATAATTATAAATATCGTACTCAGCAACATCATGACTTATAAAATAAGTTGTTGCAAGAAATCAGCTACAAAAACACTTCCTAAAAAATTCTGATTAGTTATTATTTAACAAGGATCAATCTTATTAATAATAATAACCAATACAATGCAATTGAATTTAGTGAACACAATTTTCTGTCGAAATCATATTTAAGCTGCATGCTGTTACCCACTAGCTGGGTTTCTTGTTTTAGAGTTGCTTCTCCCGCTAGGAGTTAATAATTATGCCGTGTTTATCCTCCCCAACACTTGTAGGGATGGTCTAAAGAATTAAGTTTTATTCGCTCATTA